>CM077455.1:6795000-7107500 GCA_039654765.1 Mylopharyngodon piceus | reverse complement strand
TCATATGTCAGTGACATCACTGACAAGACAACACAGTAATTGCTTTAAATCGAGGTGTGAATTCACTGAACATGTTAACAGGAGTTTACAAACAGGTCCTCCTAACTCTGAATGAATCTCACCTGTCCATACAGGTTTCACTGAAAGTGTGAACCACCCAAAAGGCCAAACCTGGCATGTTGAATCAGCATTTGATGGACATTCAACCAAGCCTAGATATTGCTTTTCATTTACAGCCTTCTGAAAGTCGAGATCTTACATTCAGAGCTCTGTGTTTGATTCATGCAGTCTCATTTTCTGATCATAGGGTCATGGTGAATTTTTGCTCAAGCTCTTTTGATCCTGGACCCTGATGAACTCTTTATTTATATGCTAGATGGCCTTCATGGTTGAGAGCATCAGTATCACACCAGGATGTTGTTTATCATTTGAATATCTATAGTTGACATTTAGAGATTGCATTGGCAATAGAGAGCCATTGTTATTACACTACAGGTTTGGACTGAAGCACCAAAGTATTTTAACTTTTATTCTCAGCACGCTGATAACAGTCTATTTCATTAGCTCAAAATCTACCTTTACTACTTCTCGTACTCTTAACCACCATGGTATTTAATTTTTGACTCAAGCCTGTGATTAAAGTACTTGTGTAGAGCAAGACATGACGTTCATCTCTTATTCAGGAGGCATTAAAGGAAGTTTTGCAGCTGCTGGCCTTAATTCGTCTCGCTGTGGTCTCCTCATTAGCAAGGTTTCTCTCAAGTGGATTGAAAACTGTCAACAGAATGTTCAACTTAATCAAAGCACCTATAGACGTCAGGCTCTAATGCAATCAGCTTGCCTTTATTTTGATAGGGGAGCACTGTTTGTAAGGGGACTTTGATCATCATATAGTGTGTGGAGAGACCTTTATCCTGAAGCGATCTGGCTGAGATGGGATTGTTTCAGTCTGTCTGTGTGTGAGAACAGGGCTTAGTGGGTGTGGTGAGACTGTAAACTCCATCTGCTTGGTTGTGTTTCATAACTACACCCACTCTTTGGATTTTCAGCATAAATGAAAGTGTTTTTGAATAATACCTAAACGTCAGAGGTGTTATTTTTTGTGCCAATGCTACTGGAAGATCTTCAGCACATGGATTGTGTGAAATGCATTCAAATTATTTATCTACCATGTCATTGGCATTCGAGGCCCAGAAGATCGAACCCAACCAGATTGGACTAGTTACATCGTGTCACGCCACTTACTGCTTTTACAAATCACCCAACAGTCAGCATGAATGCAATACCTCTCCCTTTTCCTGGGATTCCGTTACGTTTGCATCACTTGGCATCATGGGAGGCCTCAGGTGTGTGAATCACCCAGGACCTTCCAACTCAGCTACAATTCTGGGTCCTTCCCATCAGCTTTTATGTAACCTCACAGTATTTGTTTCATATGATGTGATGTCTGTATTTTTGGACCAGTTGCCACATCTGTAACTTCCCGTAGATCTCATTTAGCTATCAGACTGCAGTTTGCATTCAACAACTTATCAGCAGTTTGGCATCTTATATTTCATGTCGGTTATATTTCATGTGAGTTCATGTCAAGCGCATGGAGTTTCTTCTTCATACACAATATGGCCCCATAAAGAATCAACTGTTGGATAGGCAACAGTTTTTGGTTTTGTTTTGTTTTGTTTTTGGTGAGCTGTTGCATAACACTGTCGTGTTATTGTTTTTCTTTATCAGGGCTGTAAAGCTGATCTGAAACCAGAGCAGAAGCCTGTTAATTTCATTGTTCGTTGGCAAAGATAGGTTGAATGTTTCTCCTTTTTGATGTAAATGTAATCATGGGGTACTGACTGTTTGTGCTCTTTGAATAAATGTCTAGTTTGCTGATTAATTTGTGCATAGACCTGACTTGCATTACGTGAGTTTCTTTGCTAACAGAGAAGATTATCATTTGTTATTTGTTTTTTAAATATCTCAGGAACCAGCAGAACAAGTCCTTGAGTTTCTGGTTAGATGGCTATAGGTAGTAGTTTCAGTTTTCAAAACTTTTTTTGCCCATTGAAAACAAATTAAGATATTTTGCAGAATGTCCAGAATATGCTCTTTTTCATAATGAGAACTGGTGCTGTTGAGCTTTAGAAAATGAAATGGTGGTAATCAAATTAATAAAACTTAATTTAGTTAATCTTTTAGAATGTAATTAAATGAACAATTCTCTTGACCCTTTCCCTGCCATTGACGGAATTTTTGGCTTTCCGTGTTTTCACTGTTACATGGTAGGGGGTGCTTTTACGCATCTTCTGAAAGAGTGCAGAATCTCTGGATCAAAAAGAAGCATAAACAAGCGATAAAAGCATTGCTTATGCATATTGTAGTCTTTGGGTGGGAAAATGCAATTTTCTCAGCTTTTTTTTTTTTTAAATAGCTTTTTTTTGTGAAACTTACCCTCATTCAAGTGTTGATTAAAAAAAGAATGCATGAAGTAGGGATGGGACGATTACCGATTTCACGATAAACCACAATAAAATGTCCAGACGGTTAGTATTATCATTTAATATTTAATTATCATTAAAACTGTTTATCGTGATTTTGAAAACTCACCTTTCATAAAATACTTTTATGCAATGAAAGATTATTAATAGCCTGTCTTGTTCTGTCCTATCTATTGTTGCCTAATTAAAAAGCTGTGCTATACATTTTAAAAGAAATGTCTTTTCATTTTATAGTATATATAAATACATTTACTTGTTTTTCATCAATGTATTTTATAACAATATAAAGAGTAATGTGGAACATTGTACCTTTTATTTGTTCCCCACTAAATGTTTTTTCCCCCACTATAATAATTATAATAACTGCTAATTATTTATTTATTTATTTATTTATTTTTTTAAGAGGCTCTGTTCTTTCTTTTTATATATTGCATGTTCAGATATTTATACAACAAAATTCTGGGGGCCATGAAAGTTTTGTGAAAATGACCCAAAATACTGGCAGTAGTTAGCAACTTAAAAAAAAAAAAAAAAAACAACGCTGGTGGGAAAAGTACATTTTTTGGCAAACAAAGTGCTGCACAAGAGAGCTTTACTATTTAAATAAAAAAAAATAAATAGGGCTGTGCAATATGGACAAAAAAATTACGATTTTTTTTATCAATGTTGCGTTTTTGATTTTTATCACGGTTTTGAGACAATATTTCCTTATCCTAAACATATTTCAATAGGAAACCAATTAGAGCTTTATTAATAAGCTGTAACAACATGTCTCTAGAACAGACAAAACAATACGAATATGGGTAAATATCAAAACAATAAAAAACAACCCAGACTGAAAAATCTCTCAAATAACAGAAACTAGAACAGTGATAGAAAGATTGTGCTTTCTTCAGTGCATTCTGATTGCTGGACGGTAAATGTCCACTAAGTGGCAGAATTCCGTTCAATGCCTCCACTTTGGGGTGTGTGTGTAGCGAGTGTATTTAATCTGTTTTTTCAGCACATGGGCAATATAATCAATCATCACATATACACATGTTTACAGTTAGAAAGATGCAAACTTAGTTTCTGAACACCCAATGTAAAGATGTCGTTTTAATAATCATTTAAACAAAGCCAGCCAATTCACAATGAAACACACGTCCAAACTGTAATATTTAACATGCATATAACAACTTTAATGTGTCCAATGTGTAAACAATATGATTTAAGCACTTAATCCAGCAGAAATGAGAGCAATCAGCATATTTTAAACACTAGTGACAGACGACACTACCTGCTTCTCATATTGATTGGCTGCTGTCTGCGTTTTTCGCTTGATTTTTGTATAAAGTTGATTATCTCTGAACCTTTGGCTGCTCTCTGATCACAGTGTGAAGCTCAACTCTCATATCAATGAATTAAAAAAAGCTCGCTCTTCTCTACTTGCTCGCTCCTTGTCAATGGGGACACACCGTGAGGGGGTGACAAAAAAATCAATGTTTTTATGGTTGTTTTTATTAATTTGTTAGTGCATTCTACAAATTTACTTTCTACATTCTGTACAATAGTAAAATATTTCTGTCATCAAGTTAAACCAAGCTTTTATTTTGTTGAGTTGTATTGAACACCTTTGAGATTCTGTATGTGTCCAACGACAGTTTTATCAAATGAAATGGTGAAATGCTCATGAAGTTTTCTGGAGATGCTCATGTGGATTGCCCTCGTATAGTAAGATGGCAGATGCTGAAAACACCATGAGTATCACGGATGCTTAAGTATGTGTAGTAGACACAACTGCACAGCTTATTCACACAAATACACGCCGAACTTCATATTTCAATAGTCTTTCCTACAGGATTTTTATGAGACTATGGGGGGTGGACCTTGGTCCCTCTGGGGGGGTGTGGGGGCAGGCACTCTTTTTGTAAAAGAAATGAATACTTAAATTCAGCACATTAAATTTATCAAAATTTTGAACGGTAGTGTATGCACAAAGTGTAGGTCAATTAATTATGATCTGCAGTCATGTCAGTTTGTTGGAGATTCAGACTGTGTTCTGACCCCATTCACTGTTTTAATGGCTTTGTTCCTTCTCTGTTTCTTGGTCTGCCCCAGGCACAGACATTTCAGTTGGAGAGGAAGTGGCCATCAAACTGGAATGTGTGAAGACAAAGCACCCTCAGCTCCACATCGAGAGCAAGATTTACAAGATGATGCAGGGTGGAGGTAATGAGAACAGTGTTTTGTGTGTCATCTGTAAATAAGGGGTTGAGGGGCTCAGTAAATTAATGTAATCAGTGAAATGGTTTATACATGCCAACAAACATGTGTTGGGTTTTCAGGCTGTGTATTTAGGCATGTGCTTTCTTTGCAGTTGGCATCCCTACCATAAAGTGGTGTGGTGCAGAAGGAGATTACAACGTGATGGTGATGGAGTTGCTCGGCCCCAGTCTGGAGGATCTCTTCAATTTCTGTTCCAGGAAGTTCAGCCTGAAGACTGTCCTGCTGTTGGCTGATCAGATGGTATGATACAAAATTAAGCAATCAAGTAGTTGTTTCATTCTTCACAGATTGTCCTGCAGGAGACAGTCTGTAATGTAGGTGAAGTTGCTGAGAAATGTAATGGCCCTTTAGTCCTAAAATGCTGAAATTACCATTCTTTACTCTGTTTGCATCTAAAAATTGATGTGCCTTAGATCCACTCCTGACGACTAATTTTGCTACAGAAGTATAACCTTTTTTTAAATGTAATTTTGTAAACCTTGCAGATCAGCCGCATTGAGTACATCCACTCCAAGAACTTCATTCACAGGGACGTGAAGCCTGATAATTTTCTGATGGGCTTGGGAAAGAAAGGCAACCTGGTCTACATCATTGACTTTGGTCTGGCTAAGAAATACCGTGATGCACGAACACACCAGCACATTCCCTATCGCGAGAACAAAAACCTGACGGGCACTGCGCGATATGCATCCATCAACACACACCTTGGCATTGGTAAGAAAACACAGTCTTGCCAATGATCTTGTGTATATGTGTGTATATATATATGTGTGTGTGTGTGTTTGTGCATGTATATATTAGGGCTGTCAACGTTAACGCATGCAATTGATTCAAAATCCTTAACAAATAAATTACTGAAGCATGTGAAATTGCGTCATTAATGTAATTTACGTCACGCAGTTAAATGATCTTAGAAGTCTGCAGTTTATCACACTGAGCATCTAGAATGGCGTAAGCACCTGTAACCCTGCCTTGTAGGCAGAAATTTCTATTCTAACCCTTAAACCTTATTTCGTTTCTGTTTGTGATCAGATCTTTTCGCAAGTCGCTAAACTCCGGGAAAGTTTTCAGTCCAGTAAGCGTATTCATTTAAACAATCTGTCCAGAACAGTGCTAATGTAAAGAAAACCAGAGAGAATGGCAGAGAGAATAGAGATTCACATTTCGTTTTCACTTAATTATTCATTCCATTGTGTTTCGCTTTAAAACACGAGCTCTGACATAATAATTTTTTAAGGTTACAGTATTTTATTATTTTTTTTTTTTTATATGAGCTCTGTTATATTCTGTGATTGTTTCTGAAGAGCGCAAGCCCTCACTCATCGCACTGTGAAATACAGACTGAAAGGAACGTTAAAACATCCCACCACTGTATGGCCAGATGATACGCAAACTACGTTTCTCAGCTGGATAAAGCAAACCAGCATCTCGCTAGTAAAGTTTTGGTGGATGAGGATTGCAATCAAGGTAAAGACGGTTGCGGTGATGTACAGGAGTCATGTGTGTATATATAATGTTTGTATTTATTTATTTATTTATTTATTTATTACACATTTTAAAAAATCCTGGGGAAGAGGCTTAGCCCCCCAATATATGAATCTCTAGTTACATCCCTGCTAAATACACACTACTTCAATTAGAGAGTAGTGAATACAAAAATTTAATCATGATCTGACAAAAAAATTATAAACTAAAGTTTATAAAATCTAAACATTTAGCGGGGGAAAAATAAGTGAACGAAAGTGTAGTGCTAAATATGGTACATTGGTATTGCATGGTATTGCACAGCTTTTTAATGGGGCAAAAAGATATGATAGATATGACAGAAAAGATTATTAATAATCATAATACGAAAGGCTCCAATACAGAGTGGCACACATCGTTTATGCTTATCCCAGGTGCAGAATGATGTGCTTAAAGCAACATGACTCACAGCACGCACTGCATTGAAAAGTCCAGGGCACAGAGAGAAGAGATATTGTGCACACAACTCCTAGTGTATCACTGTATATCTATTCAGAAGTTTATTGAGCCTTATTTCTTCACCGGTTTAAATTTCAGTCACTTTGTGCGTGATTTCAATTCATGTTCCACTCTATTCCAGTGTTGTGATCTAACAGACACCCGGGTAGGGTGCAGCCGCAGCGGAGGAAGAGTTTCTGTGAACTTAATGTAACTACGTAAATATTCATCTGTCCCTCACATTATGCCATCGAATGGCTGTGAAAGACTTGGAATATAGTGCACAAAAACTTTTATGGTGCTTTATAATGTGTAATATAATGCTTGAGTATGCACAGTATCGGATTTGGATCGGTCCTGTCTGATCGATACCCTATCAGATTGGTGTATTCCTAGAATGTACCCTATTTAAACTTAAGTTCAATTTATAGTTTCTGGAAGAGGTTTGTGTTAGTTCTTGTGTTGTGTTAGTTCCCAAATCATTTTCCAGGTTTTTTGATTATTTTTATTTTGCACTCCCCAACAAAATCACCTCATTCATTCTAGAACGATTAATTCTTTCCAAATATAGCTATTGAAGTCATCTGGTGAACATTTCTGTATTTCTTTATATCGTAATGTATATCACAGAAAAAGTAAATATCGTAATGTAAATTTTTTTTTTCCAATATTGTGCAGCCCTAATACGTATATGTGACCCAGATTTGTTGCGATAGACAGTGCTGCAATGGCTGTGGTTACTGATCATTTGATGTCTTTTCCAGAGTAATTTTTCCTTTCCATTGCTCTGTCGACTCTGTATGACATCACTATGTGCTCATGCTCAAGTGGATGCATGTATGTTTTTAACATTTCCCAGAAGAGTGTGATTTGTGCACGTGTGAATGAATGTTACATAAAATGCTTATTTATGAATCATTACAGTAGTAGTCTTCCTTTCATGCTTCACGCAAGCTATAATTCTGTGTGCATGTATCTCTACAGAGCAGTCTCGGCGGGATGACCTGGAGTCTCTTGGTTATGTGCTGATGTACTTCAACTTGGGCTCGCTGCCTTGGCAGGGACTGAAAGCCGCCACCAAGAGACAGAAGTATGAGCGTATCAGTGAAAAGAAGATGTCCACCCCCATTGAAGTTCTTTGCAAGGGCTACCCATGTATGTTCAAAGTTTTGTGTAATTTCTAACATTTTCTGAATGCTAATCAGGCTTTGTATTTCCCCTAAAACACTGGATTATAATATGGATGTTTTTCTGTCTCACAGCTGAATTTGCCACGTACCTCAACTTTTGCCGGTCACTGCGATTTGATGACAAGCCAGACTACTCGTACTTGAGGCAACTCTTCAGGAATCTGTTCCACAGACAGGGCTTTTCCTATGACTACGTGTTTGATTGGAACATGCTCAAATTTGTAAGTACATGTCTGGATGGTCTTCATTCTTTTTGATTGACCTTTGTTGAGATAAGATTCTTTGTTTTGTTTTTGTTTTTCTATCCCAAATTTTACTTATAGATATACACTACCATTAAAAAATTTGGGTCGGTAGGAATTTTTTTTTTTTTTTTTTTTTTTTTTTTTTTATAAAGAAGTCTCTTATGCTCACCCAGGCTTCATTTATTTGATCAAACATACAGTAAAACAGTAATATTTTGAAACATTATTACAATTTAAAATGACTGTATTCTATAATATATAATTATATTTTGAAATTTAATTTATTACTGTGATGGCAAAGCTGAATTTTCAGCAGCCATTTCTCCAGTCTTCAGTGTCACATAATCCTTCAGAAAGCATTTTAATATGCTGATTTAGTGCTCAAGAAACATTTCTTATCAATTTCGAATTTTTTTTTTCCAGGATTCTTTGTATATAAATATTTTAATTTAAAATAAATGCTGTTCTGTTAAACTATACATTATAAATGTCTTTACTGTCACTTTTGATCAATTTAATGCATGCTTGCTGAATAAAAATATCAAAAAAAAAAAATCTTACTGCCCCTAAACCTTTGAATGGTAGTGTACTTAATTTAGTGTTGAGTGAAAGTATGTATAAAAGTTCAGTCTAATTTTTAAAAAAAAATGCAGTATTTCACCCTGAATTTGTATTTATTAGTTTTTTTTTGTTTTGTTTTGTTTTGTTTTTAGTATGGATTTTGCTTAGCAACATGGTAAAGCCAAACTTTGTTTGAATCATTTGTTTGATTCATAATTTTGCATTTACCCTCTCTCAGGGCGCTAACCGTACAGCAGAGGAGGCAGAACGTGAGAGGAGAGAGCGGGACGAGCGAATGAGGCACAGCAGGAATCCTGCCGCTCGAGGGATCCCAGCAGCCTCAGGCAGACCCCGCCCCACACAGGATGGTGCTCCTCCCACCCCCCTCACACCCACCTCTCACACAGGTAAACAGTCTGTCACTTACCTCTGCTTCTTCCCAAGTGCTTGAAACACTGTTGTAGGGAGTCGTGTCTTGCTTCTCGTCTCACAGCAAACACATCCTCACCAAGACCGGTCACTGGCATGGAGCGTGAACGAAAGGTCAGCATGCGGCTTCATCGTGGCGCCCCAGTTAACGTGTCGTCCTCAGACCTGACAGGGCGGCAAGACACTTCCCGCATGTCCACATCACAGGTATAAGGCGGACCCGGCTCATCCCAGCTTTCAGCAGAGCAGTGAAGTCCATAATAAATCCTTTTTTAAAAAAAAAACAAGCAGACAATCTTGTGGCTGTTTGTGTCTGAATGAGCTGCTTTGTTTGCTTACCGATAAGAGATTTAACTTCTTGGCAGAACCAATAGTTCAGCACCCGTGGCCTTTGAATGGTTACACTAGGAATTCTTATTTATGCACGTACAAAATCGTTCCCCGAAATAAATACCTGATGGTAAAATGTTAGTGTTGTATTGCCTGCAGTAATTGACCTTTTGATTCTCATGATCTTTATTAGCCTTTTGATGATAAGCTTAAAATTAAATCGGATTATTAGGTAGTTGAAAAGCATTTTCTAGGAAGCTGTTGACCTAGCATTTGTATACCTTGGAAAAGTAATTTCAGCAGCATATATTCTTTCAATATGACAGACAGTAGGTATGGTATGATTATGGGTTGGTGTGAGTAGCATGTCAGTGCACAAATGATTGTGTTGTGGGGGTGGAAGGCTGTAATGTTCTCTCTCTTTACCCCAGAATAGCATTCCCTTCGATCACCACGGCAAGTAGTTGCTCATCACGTCCTTGTGTGAAGGCAGGTGCACCAGGTGAGTTTCACTAGCTTGTGTTAGCTGCACATTGCATTGTGTTTTCTTCCAACTGGGTGAATCTTGTGAAGAACTGTCATACACTCTTAAAAATAAAGGTTCCAAAAAGGGGTTTTGCAGCAATGCCATAGAGGAACCATTTTGTGTTAAAATTGTCATTTTTAAATATTCCTCCCCAATTATCAGTCTATTATAATTTGAAAAGTTATAAACATTCAGTCTCTTAAAAAGACTTGATTCGTTTGTGGCAATTGTCATTTATTGTGTCCCTTTATCTTGTTGCTGTGTACAGATTGTCTCCATGTCCCAGAAGCCTCCACTTTGCAATATGGAGCACGATGGGCAACCTAACTACACATGGCTGATTGACAGCTCTTCACCATCAGCTAATAGACAGGGCTGTCAGTCTCCCTCTTCTATTGACCAAACCAAAATGGTGTAGAACCAACCTGACCTCTTTTCTAACAGGCTCTCTCTCTTTTTCTTCTATCTCACATGTTCTCATATTTCTCTCCCATGCTCTTTAAATGTTCTCATGGACATGAGAGCTACGGCCTGTTGCGAAATCACACCAGTAGGTTGACCAATCAGAGACTGGATCAGCCAGCCACACCATTGTCATCATCTGCGACCTTCCTTCACAGTTCCACTCTTATACATTCAGTGCTGCACAGTTTTCACTGGTTCAGGCTTCTCTCAATTGAGGCTAATGTATCATCTTATGTGGTTTAAATGGGTCTTGTTTCTTTGTATACTGGGTTTTCTTTTGTATTTTAACCTGGGCAACAGACGAGTCCGTTGGTGGCGTTATGGGTTCACTTAATTATTTTTTTTTTTTATTTACTTACTCAGTGTATTTATTTTTTAATATACATTTTAATAGCCCTCTGGTGAGGTTCCTTTCCCATGTTGAAGCTGGTGGTGTAGAGTGGATGGACCACAAAGGGGCCAAAATCTCAGCACCAGCTTATAGCAAACTGTCTCCACAGCGTGGTTTTCACTCAAACGTGCTCACAGAGGAACCCTGTGAACCTCGCCTGTTTGTACAATACTGCTTCCCCATTATTGTGTCTTCTGTTTCTAAGCTGTGAAATAACTGTAAAATATTTGTGTAAATGTTTCCATGCAACTCTTTAGAAAGACTATGAAATGACCGCAGATGGGTTGAGTCTGAAAGTTATCACCAGTTATTTTTATCCACTCTTTCATAAAGCCACAACAATGAAGTGCCAGACTTTGGGGGGTTTCATGCATTCTGAACTTGAACTTTGACTCCTGAGGGTGTTGTTTTGACTGATGAATGGAGATCATGGTTAGACCCGCAACATGTGTCTTTTGAAAAGGACTGTTATACTCTGAATCAAAGGAAATGGATGCAAGTTTTTGTTCTGATGGCTCAGATGGTGTTTTGGAAGTGATAAATCATTTGTTGGAGATATCGATTGTTTTTACAAAGGTTGAAAGAATGAAAACAAATCAAAGTCTTGATCTGATGATCGGTGATTTCCCCTTTTATGAAATATTCCAGCACTGATGTGGCTTTTGTGATGCACCTTGGAAGCTGGTCTGGTCATCTCGTTCCATTGTCATCTGTAAGAGAGGACATTGGCAACTTCCTGGGTAAAAATTTTCATCTGATTCTCCCCCAGTTTGAAGGTCATGGCTGTTTTGGGCTCCACACACTTTTGTGGAAGTCATGCCAATTTGTCAGTCCTGTAAGAATTTGTATTACCACCGTATTTGTGTATTTTAAACAGTGTAAATAAATTACTTGTATTTGCTTGTGGTTGCATTTTTTATTTTTTTAAATGCATAATCTGAAATTTACATCTAATGGGTCAAGTTGTTTTGCTCTGCTGTCATTTGCAGATGTTTAAAGTGATGTTTTACATTAAAATTAAGTGATGAAGGTAGACAATTAAATATAGCTAGTTTTGCTTATCCACCATTAAGATACATTGATTTTATTATTTTAAAAAGTGGTCCTGGTCTCTAGAAAACACTAGCAGCACAGTTACTGCCATTGATTCCTCAGGCAGTATAGTAACCTACTATTCTTGTGTCACTGTGAATTTCTCATGATGGAGTTCTACAGGAGGCCTAGAGCTTGATGTTACTTCTCTACACTTAACTCACTGCATTTTCTCATACTCGATCCAATCTACAATTTGTTTTTCAGGTTCTTTCCAAATGAGGCTATAGCTTTTATTTTTCTGTACTCTATATATTATTTTTTCTGTATAGTATGTTTTTCTGTGCATACTTCAAAGAGGACTTTATCCACTCTAGATATAAATGCAGGATTTCAAGAACAATGACTATAATGATAAAGATATAGTTCTAAAAATCGCAAATAAAAGAATAGCAGAATCCATACCACAACTCTAACTGTAATGACACAGAGAAACTATATTGTTGGACTCACTTTCAGAACTTTTTTTTCCAGCTGATGAAGATAACATTGATAGCCAATCAGAAGCCATCTTGCTTTAAAGAGCTTGAGCATTTAACCCCTTCAGACCTGAATTTTGTTCCACTGAGCAAAAAAAAAATTTATCCACTTGATATTTGCTTTGTTACATACTGTAACAAAGAGCAATGCAATAAGAATGTAGAAAAAACGTAAGATGAATTCTCAAAAAACTTTATTTTTGTTGGTTGCAGTGGTTGAATGGGGATATGTGTTTGTGTGTACTTGCTGGTTTTGATAAATATGATTGTGTGCATATAGCATCAGGGCATCAGTGTGTGTTTGTGTTGCTGTGTATGCACTCATTTAACATTCGCTGTTTGTCATTCGCATAAACTGAATGACAGTTTATGATCACAACATTGAAGACATAAAATCAGATAAAAAATAATTTTATTAAGACCTAATGTCCATTGCAATGGACATCAAACTTAAGAACAGGATTTTTTTTTTTTTTTTTTATCTCTGAAAATCTTCAAATTAACTTTGAATATTATCACTTGATACTAAGATTATAATAGGTGCAAGTTGATGATGCTACCATAAATCGGCATATAAAAGATAAAAAAGGAGCTCCTCCTCCTCCTGTTTAGTTGGTTAGCCATGCCTGTCTTTTGTGGTGTGATACCTGAAGCTCAATAATATTAAGTTATGGGTCATACTTTCATTGTGATTGGTAGATCAGGGACCAATCAGTGACCAGGCAGTACTTATACTATAAAAACACAAAATCTTATTGGTTTAAACCAAAATCCATGTGACGTTCATTCCAATGGACGCAGGGTCAAAGGGGATAAAGAGTCAGATGACAAAACTGCAGGCGCACTAGTGGTGGAAATTTTGATTCTTTCAAGAGATTCGTTCATTTTCAGTTCGTTCAACAAAATGATTCGTTCAGAGACCATTTCTTCATATTACATAAATACGCCAGCAGGTGGCGAAAAAGAATGTCTTATGTGTTGTCTTAATTTAACGAACGTATTTACTTGTTACAAAAAAAAAAGTCTTTATTAAAATGTGTGCCTAGACTCAACTCATTAAAGAAATAAAATAAGTTTAAATAAGTGGTTTAGATGACCAAAGCACAAGGTTTTCTTGCATAATTAACATTTTGTTTGGTCAGACATTTACACATTCATAAATCTGGGATTATGTTAAACGTGGACTTCTGTATGTTAAATATGAATATATTAACAAGAGTATGTGCTCAGTAGCCTACCTATAACTGCGCTTTGCATCCGCTTTCTGCTGATTGCTGAACGAGATTGACTCGCATGCTAAATGACCGACCTACCGGGTACACTCATTCATTTCGTTCACGAACGAGATCTCAATTCTCTCGTTCAGTCTCAAAACAGCGACTCGGTCAGTGATGGGCGTGTTCGTTCACTAGATCACACCAATTACATGCCCCTTCACAGCCCGAACTGGAATGCTATTTGCTGACGTGACGCAAATGAGATCTAAACAATACTGTCACATTTCTTTCTTTGTTTTACAGTTTTTAGAGAATTGCATGACATGACTCAAACGTAATGAAGTCATTTTATTTAAAAGAAGAAAACTGTTAAAACATAAAACAACTACGATAATAATAATAATAAAAAAAAATGCAAAATGCAATACAAAACCAGTGCTTACAGTAATCATTTAACCATCAGCTTGCGTTATTATACACTGTTTTCATTACAATGCTAAAGTGTAAATTTCTTTGCTGCAAATATGCCAAACTACACGTGCCGAGCTCTACCTGTTCGCCGTCAGTATCGTTCAACAGCTGGTTCATTTCATTCACGAACGAGATGTACCAGTTCGTTCAACTCGTTCACGAACGAGATCTCTCGTTCAGACTCAAAAGCATCTCGCCGCGCTGCTGTGGAGGGAGGAAGCTCGGAATTTCAGTGAACGAGAAATATGAGTCAGTGGACTACGTGAACGAGAACGATTCGTTCACCTAAAAGATTCGTTCAAAAAGAACGATTCGTTCACGAACGTAACATCATTAAGACGCACTTATAATCATAAACGATATGGTCTGCTGGTGTGGACGTTAATATAGTTATAGTTCTTTGTGTGAACGGGCCTTTAGGAACTAATGTTAAATCAGGTTTTAGAACATTAGGGTTCTTGAATTTTAAAGAATCTTTATGCTAAAAACGTTCTATAGAGAAGAAATGTCTTAAATGATTACATAATACTTCATGTTTAATGGGTTGTTTACATTTTTTTCTAGTGGTTCTATATATGAAGTGCCCGACAAACCTTTAAGGTTCTATATAGAATCTTTTCTTCTAAGTGTACAACTAGTTTGTTCCCAACATGCTTTAGGTTAACATTTTTGTGTTCACTTGAACGTTAAAGCATGGTGAGATCTAAACTCTACTGTAGGGTAGATGTTTAGAAGCAGGATTGATCACCGCTAGTTTGCCTTGCCATCTTTCAGATGAGCCGCTGGCTGCTTAAGGTGTTAAAGGCCCGGTGCATTTACAGATGGACACCAGCTGGACTGAACTGAAAATACTGCACAAATCCTGTGCTAATAGGATCTGTACTACATCTGACTGTATTGTAGGAGCAAGTAGTGTGGTCATTTAGAATTTATCACCTTAGCTAGTAAATGATTACATTTATGAGAGATATCACAAGTTCAAACAATTCAGTAATTTAATGCACACTTTTTAATTGAATTCCAAAAAACAGACTTAATGTTGGAGTGAAGTTCAAAAAAAGATGTAGGAATCCTTTAATCACTTTATTCTGTTCTTTTGAAATGCACAGGGTGAAAAAGCACTAAACGCTTTAAGACTACAACACCATAAAAATGAGTCAAGATCCAGTGGAGAGGGAAGGATGTATTTATTTCTGAAGTGATTCACAAATTCTGTACGGCTACAAGACTTAAGGCACAACCAAAAATAGCTCAAGTGTCTTTAAAACATAGAAGAGGGTCCCTACTCACAAACTGCTGGTGAAAGAAAACGAGGTAAAGTTTAGAAGGGCTTTAACTGTGCCACCATTTTCAAAGTCGTAGTACTATTTGGTATAAAAAAAAAAAAATAAAAAAAAAAAAAAAAAAAAAATAAAAAAAAAGAGAAAAAGAAATGCCCACTGAAAAACAATGAATTTAAATGAATGTTGAATGAACTAAAAATAAATGTTACATAACCAACATATCACAAGTACAAGCTGTGGTCCTCTCCTGATTGATGCAGTTGGTCTGAAAACACTGACATTTAGATGAATAAGATAAAAATAAATATGAGGTGCAGCTGCCACCTCACAGCAACACTTCAGTATAAATACTGATACTCTATACACGCAAGTTTAAAAAAAAAAAAAAAGTAACAGCTTTGTCCAACAGTTACATACTTTGAAAAGTGCCACAAAAATAAGCATATCTGAATTCTGTACATTCCTCAAGAACATGTCCAATTTAAAGAGACTAACTAAAAACCTCATTTGCATGTCAAGTCTGGTTGAATTTGTCTGAACTACAGGACTTAAACAAGCTTTAAAAATTCTGTGCGTTCTCAGGACCAGTTTAAAATGTAAAAGTATTTGATAAAAGATACTACAAACCACCAGTCCACATTAGCAAACACTGAATGCCACAAATAAGCAAGCTGGTAATCTTCAGTATAATGATGGTGCCCTGCTCTGATGTGGAGTGTATACTGACCAAAAATCTGATAGTTTGAATAATTTAATCGGTTTTTGCAAGAACCTACTGAGAACATATCCTGTCATTTGTTAACATATGCAAGACAGTGACTGGCCTGAAAGCGGTCCTCGCAACCACACTCAAAGCGCGATACAAAAAGCATTCACCACAACATCAAACACACATCTGTGAGTCCTACTGGGGAAGCTCTGTCATAACTATTGTTCTAGTATCTTCACAGAGAGGATTCAGGTTCTACAGTCACACCGTTTAGTTCAGTCACCTTTTTGGAAGCGTTCTCCAACTCTATTGAGTCCAACTCTTTAACCTTTTTATCATCAGATTCTGTTGTTGCTTCCGGTTCGATGGCTTGCTTCTTCTCATTCTCACCAGCACCACCTCCGTTGTCTTGGTCGTCCTGTGGTGCTTTGTTGAGCTCTTCCATCTCAGTCTCAGTAATGGCCATCTCCATCTTTGCTGAAGGGTCAGGCTCTTGGGGCTTCATTTTGATAAAGAGCAAGTTACAGATGCAGAGCACAAGGGCAGAGAGAACCACTTCACAACCGGCCAGCAGGAAGACATACATGTAGTTCTTTGTGGCGTCCAGAAGGCGACCTGTAAAATGAAACGAGAAGAATGATATGAACTTCCCATATGGTTTGTCTAATTGTGGTGGCAGCCATGACCTATGAACAGCAGCTGTCATTGTTGGGACACCTATAACAGTCCATTTGACCTTTGATGGTATAAATCCAAATAAGGAGGAACCATATAGTATTGTAATAAGAAGGTCCTTGCAACACTAAACAAAAAGGTCATATCTTTGTTTGTTTGTTTTTTGACCATTGGCATAGAGAATCTTTAGCTTTCTTTGATTATTGATATATCCGATTGCAGATTACCTAGTAAAGTACATAAAGGTTTCAGTTTCTTTGAAAGTACTAAAATAATCATTAATGGAACTGTTAAAGTCAGAATTAAACTGAAGAAGCGAAATATTTTCTTCCATAGGGTTGCATCCATCGAATGGGGATTTTCTTTTATTTATTTAATGCTGACATTAAAAAGGAAGAAATATATTGGGGGAAAAAGGCAATTCTTTTGCCAAATGATGAGAATTCCATGAGTAAATCTGAATTTAACTATTGGTGCATTTTATTATTTATGTTCTTAGCAAATGATCTAGCATGAGATTTAACAGATAGTAATTCAAACAGTTCTGAATAAGACTAGCAGAGACAGTTACTTTAGTTGATTAAATGCTTATCTTATGACTTATATCCTTTTTCGACAGAAGACAGAAAATGAACTGCAGAACTGACCTGCTCCAGGTGGTCCCACCAACACAGCAATGGCTTCGACCAACAGCACCAAGCCGATGGCACTGGAGAACTTCTCTGTTCCCACAATGGCCATCAACACTTCAAACTGTAAGGCTCCAACCATGCCATAGGAGATACCGAAGAAGATGCAGAACACCACGAGAGATGGATAATCTTTGGCCATGGAGCCGACAAGATCAGTGGTGCCATTGAAGATCATAGCGAAACTGAAGAAGTAAACGCAGCGTGGCCTCACCCACTTGAGCCCAGCGATGATGCCGCACATGGGCCTGGCGAACATGTCAATAAACCCCAGTATGGTGAGCAACAAGGAAGACTTTGTGTCCTCATTGCCCAGTTCCTTGGCATAGCTTACCACAAACACAGGAGGCACAAAAAGACCAAGCACCATAATGGCCGCGGCCACCGTGTAAATCACAAAGCCAGGATCTTTAAAGACGGTGAAGTCAAGAAGCTTGGCCTTTGGTTTGGGTTTCGTTTCTTTCTTCTCTTCCATCTCGCTTGTTTTTTTCGGTGCTTTCAAGGGCCTCATGAGGGCTCCACATGCACAGCAGTTCAGTAGTATCCCTCCAAGTATGAGGAAGCCTCCACGCCAACCATACTTGGATTGAAGAACCTGACCAAGAGGAGACAAACAGCACAGAGCCACGGGACTTCCAGCTGCAGCCAGGCCGTTGGCCAAGGGCCTTTTCTCACTGAAATATCTGTTCAGCATGATGAGGGATGGCTGAAAGTTCAGAGAAAGACCCAAACCTGGAGTACATCATATTTGAGAGTGTTAATATGTTGAAATTAAGTACATCAGCATTTCATAAGCATCACAAAACAGTGCTCACCTGTTATGACTCCTATGCAGAGATAGATGTGAATGATGCTGGTTGCAAAGGATGCCATAATCATACCCAGCGAGGCAAAAAGGCCCCCAACCATCATCACAGGCCGACACCCAAAACGGTTCACTAGGATGCTGCATAGAGGTCCTGCATCAAACAAACCACTGTTAGCATCCAGGATATTAAATAAAACAAGACAATGAACACTTAACATGCTGACATTGCACATAAATCTTCAAGATGTACATGCTGAATTTGAGACCCTTTACTAAAAGTGAAGGGTTTTCATACTTTTTGATACTAATGACACCCAAATATGAGGATTCCCTGCTAAGGACCCTCTTCTTAATACTGTTAAAAACCAGGGATGTCAATAGTATAGAATAAAATACTTGAATAATATCTTGATTTCCAACTAGAAGGAATGGAACAGCAATATAATTTTAAGTAAAGTAGAGGGGTTTTCAAAAAAAGGTTACAAACTGTATTTTTCCCCTTACAAAATGTTCCACAGACTTCCCAATTTTGAAAACCCCTCTACTAGTGCCACATAATATTCTCAATCCATCTCTGCTGCCAGTGGACATCCATACCTGAGCCATAAAGCATTGCAAGAAGAATGGAGGAGATCCAAGCAGTGTCACTGTAGCCCACTCCAAACTCCCGGATAAGCTCTTTGAAGAAAACGCTGACTGCTTTGGGAAATGCGTAGGAGAAACCAGTTATGACGAAGCAGCCGAAGAGGACAGCCCAGCCCCATCCTCCATCAGGTGCCTTGACCCCACTGTCACCAGTGTCGACAACCGCTCCACCCATGATGCTCAGTACAGGTCAGGTCTCAGCTGCAACAAAAAGTGCATGGATAGTGTTTAATTCCACAGTAAATTATTTGATTGGTCACATGGCTTTAAACGTATAAATTGACTACTGCTTGTGGATCATTAATGCTCAACTGCCAAAATCATGCTTTGTTTACAGAATATCCCTGTACAGCAAGATCTGTTCCGTTTGCCTGGCACACTGGATTTACATTCTTCCTCATTCATGTTCCTGCCAAGAGCTGCTCTAGTAATTCTGGGTACAACCGGTATCACAATTATCACAACAATTTACAACTTTTAAAAAAAAAACCAAGCATCACGAGAGTAAATGATGTTGCTTCTAACCCGTCTAACCAGAGTTTCTCAATCCTGATCCTGGAACACCACCAACACTATACATTTACACCTGATTAGTTGAATTATGAGCATTAGATGAAGGAGGAGCCCAAAACATGTAATGTTGGGGGTGCTCCAGGATCAGAATTAGCAAACACTTCTCTAACCTACTATGCAATGCGTGAATGCATCATGACCTTTCAAATGCCTCTTAATAGGAGGAGCTGCCAGGCAGCTGCTGATGGTTACCCAACTTCCTGAAGACGTTTGTCATCTTTCTTATCTCTTTCCACACAATCATTAACGTAAAAAATAAAATGGTAGATACATTTTTATATATCAAAATGACAATGTAATGTGGAATTTAGCACATCTATAAAAAGCAATGACAGAATGGTCAGCCTTCTTATATTGACCTTCTTGAAGGGCAATACTGCTCCATGACTGATCAATGAATGCCATGTACACTCATTTAAAGGATAAAACCTGTTCCTCTGTAGATACAGCAATGAAATCAATATGTAAACTCTAGTCATCTGAATGCCAAAAACAACTATATATGGTATTGTATTATATATATATATATATATATATGTTACTGGCAATGTGTGTAATTTCCCAGGCATTCTATACAATGCCAAAGGGCCAGCCGGCTTGTCATTCTGTATAATACCTAGGTAATGTATGCAACATAATCACAAAAACCAGACATTTCATACTTCACGCATTCTATATATTCCCTAGGCATTCTAGGCATGAACCATTTCAGCATGGCCACTAAAACAGGTGTTATAAGTGTTTTTAAATGCATAAAACAACCTTGAACTTATTTTTAGCGACTTGCAAGTAAACAGGAAAAGGGTTGCACAACATGTTACACACTGGAAATTAGTTGATCAAGAGCTATGATATAAAAGAATTGCATTAGGTAAGAGAAAGTCATGCAACCAATGTACTACATGTGCAACCTACCTTGCCTAAGGTCTCTGAAAACTGATTCTCTTTCACTGTTCTGAAACTCCCACATATATTATCTACCTTGCCCAGGGGGCAGGCCAGGGGTGGGGATCGAGGGGGGCAAACCTCCAGTGAAAAAACTCTGTACCCTACAAGAGCCATGATATCCAACCTAAATTAAGACCTTGACATTTTCCCATGTGCTACTGATTGCAATGACCAGAATCACCTCTCATGCAGTTAAGAGTAACTTGTGTTGTGTTTGTTCTCATTTTACATTGATTTTTATACAGAATGTGTAGCTGGGATTTAAATTATGTTTGGTTAAGGAGGAATTATGTAGGGTTATGATTTATTTTAGAAAGGCCATTGAATTGTTTGTCTGAAGCAGGGCACAGCTGGCACTGCCTCTTTGTTAATGATGGACGCTTTTTGCCATGTCCATACTAATTAGTGAAACAGGCTGATTCTAATCTGTCAGTCGCAATGCAATGACATAAAGATTACTGATTATTTTGATTTACAAACATCTAATCAATGTATATCTCGGTCTATGTGTGATACTACTCCCGATTAAGAGGGTGATTTCAGTTTTCTATGATTATATTTATAAATGATTTGGGATATAGTAAGAAGGTTAGGTATTATAAGAAGGTATTTAAGGCGGGTCTATATTATATATGCCTTCATCCTCTGATATTTCTCCCCCTACAATACTCTACACTGGTCATTGGTTCTTAATATAACACACCTGATTTAAATCATGAACTTAGTAGTAGATGCCCCAAGACCTAAAATCGATGTCAGATAAGGAAATTAAGGTTTGAACTCTCTCAAAGGATATATAATATATAACTTGTAATAGTAATAGCGTCTATTTTTTCCTAATATATATATATATATATATATATATATCAATTGCTTGAGGTGGTAACCATGGCAACAGTAGGCTGCTCGAGCAGTTTGGTTCATTTCAGGATGGGACACATAGATACAGTCATTATTTGACAGTTCATTGTAGATTTAACTACATACATAAATATCATAAACCCTTTGGTGTTTAAATGTTAGCTAACTGTTCAAAATATATTTTCCGATCGAAATACCTTTATAAAATCGACTCTCCAGAAAGTCACCGTACAATTTGAACACTGAATAATTACATTAACTAGTCTAATATGTGATTCTGTGTCTAAATATTTGAATTGTTTGAAGAGCATCTGATGCGCCACAGCTCTGGTCTACGTGCTAAACGTGACTTCTATACTCTCTCTCCTCCACCAATAAGCGCTGACACCAGCACATCGATATATAAACAAAAGCCACACCATCCTTAAGTATAAATATTCTCAATTTAAACAATTTGTAGCACCATTGCATCGACAACTACTCGAAGATTACACACTAATATCAGACTATCACATATGACAGTTGTATCGGTATGTGGATTATTCACGACATGTTAGGAATGTTATTAGAAATACACGGTGTATATTTTCAACGATAAATGGACACAAGAATATTCTTTGTGTTTCTGAACCAAAACCTGTTAGTTTTCATCAGTCAATCTCATTCACCATTGCAGCCCACCGGCATTCGGCATTCAGCATCCCCACTGCCCGACGCACGCGCAAAATCACCCAATCATTATCTCAGAAAACATGTTGACATATTTAAAGGCATCAGTCCTCATATACATTACCTTAGCGATACTCTGTGATAAAGGTTATTCTCTGTCTGATGTTGCCCCCCTGGCACCAGGACCATCACGTTCGGACGGCACACATCTTTAGAAGAAGCAATTGAATGAGATCTGTTCATCGGACTGTAGTGCTGTGATCTCACTGCTGTAGCCTGTTCTGTCAGCACTGAATCACTTGAGTCACGCTGACGTGCAGCCAATGATGCGGCTGTGAGAGGAGGATACTACGTGCGTTTCTCCACTGCTCTCTCTCATCCCTATTCAAACCATGTGCCTAGGGGATTTGAAGGGGATTTACGTAGCCTACCTTAGCTTCATGAATGAAGCAGCTTTGTTTCTCATTAGCTTAGCTGGGTACTGAACAACATTATTTGCCAGTTTCCCTCACATAAATGTGACACACGTCACAGTGACGCAGTATAATAGAAGAGTTGCAAAACAGGATGATGACACTTCTTTTGTAATTCAGCAATTTGTCATCTCCAACTCCAAACACTTCTTTAGATACAATGTTTACAGTAATATTATGCTCATAGACAGATGTTGGTTTTGTAGAGAGCACCGAGTGTAAAACATAGGCCTACAGGCAGATTGAAGTTAAACTAAAACTGAAGTTAAACCATCTCAGTAAAACTAAATAATCATTTACATGCTACATTCTTATGAATAAATGAGAGAAGGGTCATAATTTATACACTAAGTACAGATACAAATTAGAACGTGACAGCAAGCAGGTAGGAATCACGTGAATCAGGTGTCTTATTTCCTTTAGCGTCAGTTGCGTTTGTTCAGTTTTTGTGAGCAGCAGGAAAAGTTGTGTCACAGCCAGGTTTGGAAAAATACTAACGAGTGTAGAAGCAAAACTGTCTGAACTTGTTATAATTCTGGCAGGGAGGTACTCAATGTAGCCTACATAAGCATGATAGATGTGTTATAGTTTGTAGGGTAAAACTTTTATACTTTGTCAGTAATTTAGTACTACAAAAAAACAAACAAACAAACAAAAAAAAAACTATTTTGATACCAAATAACAAAGAATTTTCCATGACTTATTGTGAATTCTTATTAATATTTCCTTTCAAACAAATGTCTTGGAAACATTTTATAACTTTACGATAAGCCTGATGCGTTTATTGCGGGAAACACTAGTCATGCCAGAAATAGAGCAGAACAGAATTAAACTTAATTTCCGTCTTCCAAAGTAAGCAGATGACGCTCAGTAGTAAAAAGGAACTCCTGCGCGAGAGGAACTAGATTCAACCAGTTTACCCAGAACGGATGTTGCCGGAGACGCCTTTTGTTTCTATGGAAACTGTCATAGTTGTGTTGGCGCCGAGCTAGACAGAAGTTATGCTATGCCCTAGCTGGTTAGCTAAGCTGACCTAAACGTTCAATGCGAACTATTTTAGACATATTCAGCAGCTTCCTTCCAGAGTATTTGTGTATTTTGACTTTAACGCAGTTCTGGTCACCTTTATTTATGACACAAACATGAAATAATAGAATATTCGCTGTGCTGTATGCAAGCTAACCGGAGAAAATACACTCCACTTAATTCATTCTTGACCTGATATACACATGAAGGTAAACTAAATAACTATTTTAATTCTGTGAAATAGTTTAAAATAGCGTATGTTTGTGAATTTAGCCTTGTTTTTCATATGAGCTATCGCTAAAAACTTTGCCTGACCACTCTGACAGTTCAATGTTTTGACTATTAAAATTTGTTATAGCTGCACGTGCACAAATTTTATGTTATTTGTTTTGTTTTATTCTTTTTAGATCACAAAGGATATAATTCAAGCAACATGTCATTATCAGATGTCTAATTACTAACTGCTATAGATAATTTCTTTATATATATATATATATATATATATATATATATAATGTATTAACCATTTTATGTCTTCATATGATGTGAGGGGTTTCATTTAGCATGTTCATTTCAAAATATCTTCTGATGGGTACTTTGTAATTTGTTAACTTGTTTTTACAGATTTGCTGTAACAGGATGTCAAGTCTTGTAGTTCCCTGTTGTTCAACATCTGCTTCGTAACAATGCAGGAAGCTGTGGACCTGGAGGCCCAACTGGCTTGTAAAGAAAGAGAATGGAAAGAACTTCAGGCTTTGCGGATCCTACAACTGGAGACTGCTCTAAATGAAGCCACATCAGAGCTGTCCACCCAGAGAGAGCGTTTCCTCCGCTTGCGTGATGACTTCAAGTATAATCTACGTGTGTTGGAAGAGAGGGACAAAGAGCTGGAGCGTTATGATGCCATGGCAGCCCGTGCTCAGACGGAGGACAGTGTCAGGCGGGAAGAGGTCAGTGAGCTGAGGATTGAGATTGCAAAACTCCAGGATGCCCTGGAGGAGCAGCGAAGAGTGAAGGAGGACATAGAAGTGCAATATCAGAAGAGGGGAGTCGAGCATAGAGTCAAATTGGAAAAAGTCCAGAAGTATGACATTGTTTCTTAGGCTCATCCATGTTTGGTCATCCACATTGGTTTCTAAATTGAATATTTGTTTTTTGTGTAATATTGATGACATTTGTTCTTGCTTTTTAGCATCATGGAAAGTGAGATTCAAAAACTCAGGGAGGAGAATGAAACATTGAGACGGGATCTCCAGCGGCGAATTAGAGAATCTGATGGGGAGCTGGCATTGCAGAAACAGGTATGGCT
The DNA here is from genome assembly GCA_039654765.1 of Mylopharyngodon piceus. Taxonomy (NCBI): domain Eukaryota; kingdom Metazoa; phylum Chordata; class Actinopteri; order Cypriniformes; family Xenocyprididae; genus Mylopharyngodon; species Mylopharyngodon piceus. The sequence continues at coordinate 7,082,720 of CM077455.1, read as the reverse complement.
GTCACCCACAAGATGGTAGACACAATCTTGCGGGTGACATCCATATCGTTTGTACATTTGTTGTGTTCAAAAAGCTGAACTATATTTAACTTGACACATAATGGCCAAACACTTCTGTCTGCACATGAATGACTGTAACATGATAAAATCACTGCCACAGAAAAACAAACAAACATTGACCTCACTAATTGACTAGACATCTATTGTGGCCCATCCCTAAATTTAAGTTACAGAATCTAAAGCTGGAACATCTTGCATATTTACAGTTATGGTGCTGTTTCTGGTCTAAAAATTAATCCACAGTGTATGTCCTGGGATTAATGCCAGGACATTGTATGTTATTTAAAGTAAACCCACTGACCTAAAAGGATTCCAGATGGCAGAAGCTCTTATTCGTTGAGCTGTGTCAACTAATCACTAAAGCAATTCTCACCTCACTCTGTGAAGTAAAATGATAAGGCCGTGAAGGATCACAGATAATGTTGGTGAACCAAAGCTATTTATGCTGTAGTGCATTCAGGTCAGTTCGAAAATAGGTTATTGTTCAATGTTAGTGTCACTTGACTTTTGAAATTTGAGTGTTGTTTGAGCACAGGCATATAAGTGTTTCATAAAACTCTTTATGACGGCATTACTAGTGTCATTTATATACAGTGGGTGTTGTAAATTGCAATCCACAACAGGAAATGATGGCAGATTTCGACACTGAAATGAGGAAGCGGGAGCATGAATTCCATCTGAAACTGGACGAAATGGACAGTGTGGTTCTCTCACATGAGCTCAAAGTAAGACTCGCATCCCATCAAAACTCTTATGAAGTTCTTATGTTGGAGGTCAGGGCCGTTTAGACCAGTGGTTGTCAACCTTTTTGACTCCAATTTGTACCTCCTGTACTTATTTTTAGTGTTTTTAGCATTCTAATTAAGATTATGTTAATATAACTAAATTTAAATTGTTTCAAAGACACATTGTGGCCCCCTGGAAGTTTTCTACAGGCCTCCAAGTGGACCCCGGATCCCTGGTTGAGAACCACTGTTTTAGACACTACATGGCCAAATGTATGTGGATGAATTGAAAAGTCCACATGAATGATGAATTGGAATGCCGACGTGAGCTAGGCCCCATTCTCCAAATGTCAGTGGCTAAACTCTTATACTTGTATCTCAGGGGTGTCCAAACTTGGTCCTGGAGGGCCACTGTCCTGTTGAGTTTAACTGCAACTTGCTTCAACACACCTGCCTGGAAGTTTCTAGTATTCCTAGTAAGACCTAGCTGGTTCAGGTGTGTTTAATTGTGGTTGGAGCTAAACTCTGCAGGACAGTGGCCCTCCAGGAGCAGGATTGGACACCCCTGTTGTATCTGAATGGGAGCACATTCCCACAGCCAGGTTTTAACTTATTTTTGAAAGCCTTTCTAGAAGAATGGAAGCTGTTAGAGAGCACATATAGGTGTGATGTTTAGGTATTACACATATTTTTGGCAATATTTATTTATTTATTTTATTTATTTGACCTTTATTTAACCCAGAAGTCTTCAACCCTGCTCCTGGGGACTCACTGACCTGCAAAGTTTATTTCCAACCTGCTTTAGCATACCTGCCTGTGTATTTTCAAGTGTTCCTGAAGTGCTTGATTAGTTGCTTCAAGTGTTTTTGATCAGGGTTGGAGCTAAACACTTCAGGACAGTGGGTCCCCAGGAGAAGGGTTGAATACCTCTGATTTAACCAGGAGAAAACCTCACTGATATTAAAAATCTCTTTTACAGGAGTGTCCTGGCCAAGATAGGCAGTCCAGATTTACAAATACACATATACAACAACAACAACAACATATAATAAAAGAAACATAAAACGTACAACCTCGAACATCATTTACACATCGATTCATTCTCTAGATCACACATGACAATTTAAAAAAGACTGAAAAAGACACCAAAAGAATGTAGCATTAATTTAGTTTAAAGAAAATTGCAGTCCGCGGTGGCGACATATTATGTTTTACCAAGTTCAGTTGTAACAAGAGGTACATAAAGATTATATAGCAGGGGTGTCCTAACCTGCTCCTGGAGGACTGTTCTGCAGAGTTAAGCTCAAACCCTAATTAAACTGACCTGAACCAGCTAATCAAAGGGTGATTAGGGAGTCGGCCATTTTAAGGGAGCATTGATGCTCACTGTGTAACCTTAATGGAAGTTAACATTCGCATGAGCCAACTCAATAAACATCATGCTAAATAACATAAACAAATAACGTCAGAAAGATATCTGTGCTGCCGTTGTTCATAAATGCCAGTAGAGATGTTGTACAATGAGGATGTTGTCATTTCGCCAGAAATAGAGCCATCAGTGTTCCAATGTGTAGTGTGCCATGGTCCTTACTGTCCTTACTAGTGCCCGAATTTGTGTGCATGATATACTGATTCATGACCTAGGGAGCTGAGACACACCCAAGGTCTTCAGACTCCCTAGAAACTTCCAGGCAAGCGTGTTGGAGCTGGTTGGAGCTAAACTCTGACCCTCCAGGAGTAGGATTGGACACCCCTGCTATATATTATATCTTAGACTACAATATATTTTGACTATACAAGACTTAGTGATCTTTTGCATGGATTAATTTGAGTTTAATTGTAATATTAATTGTCCAGGAAAAGCTATTGAGCAAAGAGCTGGAGGTCCATGCCAAAGCTCACAGCCAGGCCACAGAGGCCCTGCAGGCCTCTGAAGAACTTTACCAGCTGGCTCAAAAAGAGATTCAGCACAGAGACTGGGACCTAAAGAACACCACTGCAATGAAAGACTCCAGGTAAACGTGACACATGCATTCTAAAAAAGTTTTCTATTTTGAATTTTGAATGTAATAAGATAAGGATTACTGTTTTACAGGATAAAAGAGCTTGAGGTCACACTAAAACAAATGGAGAACAATTATAAAAAAGAGCAAGAAGCCTACAACAGGAAGTAAGTACTACATCTAGAATTTGGGATGCCCTGTCCAATCCAGTAATTAAACATACAGTAAAAGCAAGTGACGAGCGTTTTTAGATCCTAATGAAAAATTAAAAAAAAACTGTTGAGGTTATGAACCTTTCCTTGGCAGATTAATATGCATAGCTCATATTACTCTGGGTAGACCAACATGTCTTGCTCTGTTTTGAAATTTAATATATGCAGGCATACAGAGCTGGAAAGAAGGTCTCGGGAGAGAGAGGATGCGCTGGGTCTCATGAGAGAGGCTCATGCCAGGGAACTCCAAGAGGAGAAGGGGAAAATCTCAGAATTGCAGGTCCAACTGGACAGGATGATCCTGGACCATGAAAGAAGAGAAAAGAGCCATACGGATGACCTCCACCACAGAGACCAGCAGATACAAGAGTAAGACTCAGACATATCAAAATTGAAATTACTATTTATAGAAATGTTCTGTGGTTCATTTTTACTTGCCAAGCTAGAGTACATATTGTCTCATAAAGATGCAATGAAATGTAAAATGGTCCATCTGTGTATTTGGAAGGTGATGCATTAGCCATGGCTCCTGCTGATGACTAAATTAGTGTAAATACATTGAGAGGAAATGTGTGGGTGTCTCTCAGCACTAGGATTATATAACATGTTTAAAATTCAAGGCCTCAAGGTAACAAGTGCTACTAATTTTTCTGTGCTCACAATTTAATGTTTATAAATTGAGATGCACAGGCTAAGACAGGCAAAAAGGCTGCTGTTAGACTTATCTATACTCGATCGAGAGCCTTAACTTGTGTTTGGTACCACAGATGTAACCACATCCAACTTAGATTTTAATCTCTTATTTGATACTGAAGGCTCAGAATGCAGCTGGAAACAACTCGATCTGGCTGGGATACTTACATCAAGCAAGTTTCCAAAGAAAACGTTGCCAAGGATACAGAGCTGCTTTCTGCAGGGGAGAGAGAGGCCAAAGTGAGAGCAGAGCTGGAAAGGTGTAAAGAGGATATAGAGAGGTGAGGGGTCACAAGATGAATAATTGCATTCCTTTTTATACAACATTTAAATTAAACTGCATTATACTGTGAGAAATAAAAGTGTGAATAGGAATGCACCAATAATAAAGTTATGGCCGATAAAATATTGTTTATGTAATGTCCAATAACCAATAAATGTCAGATATTAAAAATCTACACTATTTTTATCTAAAAAAATTAAAAATAAAACACTAAAAAGCCTATAATCAGTCATTTTTAAATATTTCAATTAAAGTGCATGCATCAAAATTATAACATACACTAATATAATATTATAATGTACACATCTAAGAGAAAAAGAGCATGCACAATTAAATATCCAATATCGGCTGATACCAATAAATTAAAAAAAATTATTAAAAAAAAAAAAGTAATTTCTGTCAGGTATAAGCAGCAGGTGTCTAGTGGTCTGCAGAGGGAGCAGGCACTGGAGCAGAAGAGAGTTCAGCTGGAGTTGGACTGGGAGAGGCGCTGTGAGGAGGTGCGTTCTGAGCACTACCTGAGGAGCGAGGAGCTCATCCAAAGCCTTACTCAGGCCAGGGACCAGGTGAGCTGATGTACAGTCAGACAGTTAAAAAAAAAAAGTAGTAAAAATATTGTTAAAAATAGTCAAAATAAAACAACTTCATGAATAAAGGAAATTTTTTGTAATGTAATCTGTAGTTCAGTTCTAGCAAAAATATCTATTTTTTCACCAGTGCCACGACCTCGGTCAGAAGGTTATTCTGTGTAAGGAAGAAATGTTTTATGTTTAGTTATCTTCCCTAAGGTAAATGCTGAGTTGAGAGAGAAGGAACGAGAGTTGGAGGAGACGGTGACACTGCTGAAAAGTGTCACTGTAGAGCGAGATCAGGCACTGCATGGAACCAAACCAGCACTAACTGGAATTCAGGTTAGACCACACACAGCTTTCTCTGTTACATCAACCAGACTGATATTTAATACTACAAAGGAACCTGCTACCATTTAGAATCTGCTTTAGCTTTGGAAAAAAAACAAATGTGGTATGATGACAGCTAAAGATCTGGTGGGTATCCTGTCCAACAATTCTCCGGGTTTCATGCCAAAGTGTCTGAAGAGTAGGAGTCACACAGCATATGAAGCGAATCATCTGACCCTGAGTTGCCCGTGGAGGATTGTTTCTGTCTAGTTGCTTAGAAAAGCTTAAATTACTATTTAAATAAAACAGCAGACATTGTCAGTGTCAACAGCATTTTTTTAATCTAAGACCTAAGAATAATTCTATTACAGCTTTTATGAAGTGATATGTCATAATTAGCTGAGAATAGAGTTCTGTGGTTGTTCATATCTGCCCTGTCAGCTGTTTGGTAGGTCATTTATCAAGAAACATTTAAGAGACTTTAAATAGCATGTCAGCAGAAGATGCTTGGCCACTAACAGAATGTTACTTTGAAAGTTCACAATCTCCCAGGACATTATGTGCAAGGAAAGGTTATATCCATAACACCACATATCCATATATTCAGCACAGCATAACTAGTCTTATGTATCAGCACTTTAAATTGCCCGCTGGCATTTTTTTTTCCCAGCGACCATAGTCTGACCGTAAAATAATACATGTTTTTTTTTAGCACACATATTATTATGTTTGTGGTGTGTGTTCAGCCAACTTGTTGACTGATTGAAAATTCAGATCTTTAAAAGTGTGTCAACATGCACAATCTCTTGCCTCCACCTAGTGGTAGCTAATTGGCTTATACCATCATCTGATTCTTTCACTACTGCACCTCTCTGTCTTACATAACATAAAACAATGTGAACTTTTCCAACAGGCATCTGCAGTAGACAGCAGCAGTTTCCCATCAGAAGAGATCAGGAGACTCCAGCAGCAGAACAGCAGTCTTAGAGCAGTGGTGACTGAAATGAGGAAAGAGATGGAGAACTTGAGCAAGCAGATGACTGTAGCTCAGAGTCATAACCAGACCACAAATCCAGAGCTCAGCACTGCAGGTACAAGCGGTCACCAGAGCAATAAGGAAATAAAAGAAACTTAGAAGAATATTTTCCCCACTTTCAGAAATGTCTAAATTGTTGGGGAATAATGATTAGAATTAGGAATTTAAAATAATATTTTGGGTTTCAGGGACTATAGACTACAGTCAGGCTTTGGAGAAAGAGATCCAGGAGCTTAAGGCCAAATGTCGTGATCTTGAGGAGCGGCTGGAGGAGTCTTCCAAGACAGTCAATAATGTTAACAATCCTTCCCTTGCGTTCCCTGTTTCCCCTGACAATGCTTACCTTCAAAACCACATTAGATCACTTAATGAGACCATAGGTGATTTAAAAATATAAGCTCAAACCTTCATCAAACATGATCTGTTATGTAATACTGTGGTTTGATGATTTTTGTCTTCTCTAGCACAAGAGTCTGGTAGGAACACAATGTTTTAAAGAAGAGTGTTTGTTTGCAGGTGGGCTACGAGTGGAGAAAGTAGCCAGTGCCGCTGCTCTAAAGAAACAGGAAGTGAGACTGGCTCATTTGGAGTCTGCTGTGGAACAGCTTACCCAGCAGGTAATGATTTTAGCCCAACTTACCCCAAGCATCCAATAATTAGAATGCCATGATATTTTGTAATTCTTGTTCAGATGGAAACACTTTTAACAGATAACACACTTACCAGTTAACACTTACCATGATGTGCTCTAGGTGCTTTTTGTGTGTTCTTCAGTGGCATTTCATGATCAATTAGGCAGAGTTGGCTATTCTGAATATATACTGTATATATGATTCCTTCAGTGTCACTCAAAACACATGGAGAATGAGAGCTTACGTCTAGAGCTGGCCAATCACAAGAGGGCAGCAGCAGCTGAAGAATTGAGGCTTAAGCAAAGAGTGTCAGCTACTGAGCTGGAGTTGAATGAAGTGAGACAGGAAGCAGAAGAGTACCAAAAAGGCAGTTTGCTCCACAACCTGGAGACTGTTGCCCTTGGCAACCAGGCAAGTTTTAAGTATATTTAAATTTAAATGATACTTTGAAATAAATGCAAACGAAAGACATGATCTTTTCTGCCTTAAAGAAACAAAATTATTAATATATTTTATAATATATTTTACAATTTGTCATGTGTCCAGGTGTCAGCACTGAAGGTTGACCTTGCAAGCAGAAGAGAGCCCATTGTCCTTAATCAGGTACAGCATTTTAGTGCACCATGATATACTGTATGTTCATAATGAAATATAATATAATATGAACGTTAAAACTCATAAAACTACGGAGCCCCATGCATTTTTCCCATGCAGGAAAAAATATCTATATAGCGTGGCCACTGGCCACAAATTAACAATTCATTCCCTTGTTTTACAAAAGCGTGCCCACAAATTAATAATTTGTTCCCTTGTTTTAGTTAAATCAAAATGAGGGAACAAATTAGTACAACATGGCCATGATTTACTAAAACGAGGGACTGAATGAATAAGTTGTGGGAATGAATTCTTAATTTGTGGCCATGCTATACTAAAATGAGGGAATAAATTCTTATTCGTGGCCTATATATGTATGTTTGTCCTTGTCACATGCGTGACTCCATATTTAATCAGAATCCATTGCCAACTGGTTGTATCTGCAGTTAGGACTACTGACCAAACAGTATTGTCAGTATATATTACTAACATGAATTGTTTCTTATCAGAAGTATGCTCTATGGTTACCTAAACAAGAATGTCTGTCTGGTATTTAAGAGTGAGATGGTAAAGCAGCTTCAGAAGGAGAACTTGTCACTGAGACAGCAGCTGATGCTGCTGCAGAGTTCAGCCAGAGGGGGCGCCATGGGTGATGTTGCTCTGCTTCAGTCAAAGCTCAAACAGGCTGCACGCTTGATCTCAGGCCTCAGTCAAGACAAACGGCAACTCATTGAAATGGGCAACAGGCTCCGGGCTCAGCTGATAGAAGCAGGACTGGAGGGTTGGTATTGGTTTTGATGTGTACTATTTGGTTTCATTAGTATTCCCAACCAGAATGAATTCAGATGTTTTAAATTATGTAAGGAGTTATCTCTGGCTCAAGAGGGATATAAAGAACCCTCTTCTGTTATTTTGTGAAAGGGCACATGGGGTTAATTCCCATAATTCACCTCTCATTGTTACGCTGGTGCCCCATCACAATGGGCTGATCCATGTTTGTATCAAAGGATTAAAGAAGCCTTAGCCCAATGCTTATTTGTCCCGGAAATTCTCCATGCTGTGTGTTTTGCCTTGCTTCAAAACGGTTTATGTTATACAACTTATTGAGAAGTCATTTACTGGCAAATCATCACTGAATATATACAACACATTCCAAAATTTTTACTTCCTACATCCCCAGTTTGATATGTCCTGTGCATTTACAGCCAAACTTAACAATTAAGTTATTAAAATTGCCTAAATGGACATCAGGGATGCAAACGTTCACCTTTATGTAAATTTTTTTAAATTCTTTAATTCAAAATGTGCCCTTTAAAGCCTTTTCATGTAGTTATAGAATTTTTTTTGTTTTTTTCTCAGTTCCACGACACTCAAAGATCATTCTCAAACCAAATGATCCAGAGCACAGCTTGGAAAAAGACCCCTCTCAACCCGAGCATGGGGTGCAGCCAAAGAGCCGCTTATCAACACTGGAACAGCTACAGTATCAGCTAACCACTCAGGTGACTTAGGCAGGAGAGGGACTTTAATCAAAGCAAGTTCACTGTAGTGATACAGAGAATATATTTCATCATATTAATCAGTTTGGCCTGTGCAAATGTACTGAGTTGAAGATTTAGACACAGCTTTTATGCAATGTTACTCTAAGTCAAGGCCACTGGAGCATGGCAAAGGTCAGCGATCACTCCGTTGTCAGATGCATGAAGATACATGGTTGATTATGATCAGACAAGAATGACATTGAAATATATTTGTTTTGAATCTTACCCTAGGAGCTACAATATGCACAGCGAGATCAGAGTAAGAAAACAGCAATTATAGTCCGTCCCCAATTCTCTGAGAGTGAGAGTTCAGATAAAAAACGAACCACCAACCCATGGGAGCCACCAGCCAGAGCCCAGGTACTATGACTTCCCCACCCCATAAATATATTTTACACATACACTAATGTTCAAAAGTTTATTGTCAGTGCATTTTTGTCAGATGCATTAAATTGATCAAAAGTGAGATTTATAATGTTTCTATTTCAAATAAATGTTGTTTTTTTAACTTTCTATTCATCAATGAATCCTGAAAAAAAAAAAAAAAAGCATCACAGTTTCCACCAAAATATTAAGCAGCAAAACTGTTTTCAATATTGATAATAATAAGAAATACACCATATCAGCATATTAAAATGATTTCTGAAGGATCACATGACTTGAACTGGAGTAATGGCTGCTGAAAATTCAGCTTCGCTATCACAGGAATAAATTGCATTTTAAAATATATTAAAATAGAAAATAGTTACTTTAATACTATTTCACTAAATTAGTTTTTACTGCATTTTTAATCAAATAAATGGTGTATTTGGTGTAAAGAGAGTGAATCTATTGTAGTTGTTTCAGTGTTTTAATTCTTTTTCTCTGTTCCTTCCTCAAGTCTGTGAGTAGTAAAGAAAACACTCCGCCGCAGCGGAACCAATCTGGAGCTCCGGTACGACTGCCCGGGTCATCACACATTCTGCTGTCATCTACAGGCACCGATGATTCCCTAAAGGATGTGTGGCAGATGTTGGATCGAGGTTTGAGCTCCTCTGTGTTTTCTCCAAGTGACAGTGAGGACAAAGGTAAGCAGAAAAGTCATAAATGGGCCACTTCAGTCTTCAAACCATTTATATTCAAACATAACTGTTGTATGGTGCCTGCTATTTTGATGACTTAATAGGATGTTTAAGTACATGTCAGTAAGCTAAAATATGATTAAGCAACTTCCTTTGTAGTTCTCCTCTCGTAGCTAACTTTATATCACTTATTCACTGTTTAGCCATGTTGAATGAGTGAATGGATAACTGCACACGTTTCTCTGAGTGTGAAATTTCATCACTTGATTTGAATTTGAGGAATCATGACAGAGCTGCATGATTGGATTCGAGGCCAAAGGAAAGTTGCCAAATCTATGGACACAATGCTGATAAGACCATAGAGCCATTTGATTTTTTTAATCAGTCAGATCAGTTTTACACTTGTCACTTTTATGGACATTGTCATTTACTGGCATGAAATAATGCCTTGTCATTAAAGGCAGATTTTGAATGAGAATTGTCTATACAGGCATATTATCTAATATGTTAAGTTTTCTTTAGACATTGTATTTCATATTGAAGTAACTTTCTTTAAAGGTGGCGTCACATCATGATGGTACATCAGTTTCATCAGACAGCTGATGAAACATTTAGAGTGGCAAAATGTCTTCAATAAATTGAATACAAAGTCCAGTTGCTTTGACTAAAAATATACCAGACATGATTTTTACCTCTATGTACCTTGGACCGACATTTGCATCATTTGAAATCCTTGGCACTGAAACAGGTACTTGCAGTGCTGACTGATGGATTGCACTGTCTGCATGCCTAGGATTCAGACTTATGTACTCTGTAATAAGCCATGAGCTCAGGCGAGAGGTTCAGTATCAGCGTTGCTTCATAGTACATCATTTAGTCCAAATATCAAATGATGTTTACTTAGAGAGCATTTCAGCATCAGTCACATGCACAAGTGAAGAGTCAGAAAGATACAGAAATATACAAAAGCTAACATCTGAATACAAGTGCCATTGACCACTGTTTGGGTCAATGACAAATAAAGATATCTGAGAAGATAAGGAGAAATCTTTTAAAAATAGAATTTAAAACATTTGTACCAAGGTTTTTGGAATGTATCTTGTCTTGGTGTCACATGGTTGTTTTTTTTTAACATATCCTACAACAATCTTGATTTACTATAATAATTTTAGGTGGTTTAAACAAAAAAATTTACAAAAAAATGTTTTCAAAACATGCTTTTTCTTAAAAAGGTCAAATATTGTAAGAATTTCAGCCTTTTAATTTTTTTATTTTTTACAATCTTTCACCACAGTTTTTTTACTTTAAGCACCACCAAAAATATCAAAATGACTTTTAATTCAGAAAAGAAATCGAAAAGATGTTTATTAAATAAATAGTGTATTCATATTTTATTCTACATATATTTTTTAATCATTTCATAGATCCAGATAAAATGATGTCATTAGCTGTTTCCATCCACCTATTTTTGTGCAAACTTTGGGTTATTGCATAAAAATAAGCTTGATGAAAATGCCAACATGTGCATAAATTCTAAAAATCTGCCTAAAAATGCATGCGCTCAATTTTTTTTCAGCTAAGTAGACGTGCATAAACTACAATAGAAACACGTTTACTGAATAAATCCCTTGAAGCGCAACAAAAACGTGACTTTGCTGCAATAGAGGATGTGACTGGATTACCGTACTAACCAGTGGTCATTCTGAAATGTCAATGTCTGTCGTCAGAAGGGTTGGGTAAAATTGTGTCTTAAATGATTGCATTCAGGAAGTGACAGTTTTGTTCTCTTGAACGCAAGGGATAGGATTTTTCGCAAATGTTTCATGTGATATTCCAATTACGCATACGTTAAATTCACAACTTTGGATGGAAACAGCTACAGGCTCATTTACAGAATGTCTTTTTTCTTTAAGCACTCTTTTCTCAAGTGCTTTACTCAAGGTCACAATAGTGATTCATAGCTTCATGGTTACAGGGATCAAACCAGTAGCTTTTTGATTACCAGTACTGACTTTCAGCCACTATTCTACAGGGATTTACAATTTAAATTGAGGATTTAAACTCTTACCTTATTGTGCTTTCAGGTAAAGTAGCTACAGCAAACAGAGGACACCCAGATATTAATCAGCCTTCTACTCCATTGGTCAGCGTGGAGGGCACCAAAGCATCACTCCAGGAAAAGAAGAAACAAAGTCGTACAACATTTGTACCTGCTAAAAAGACACGTCCTGCGGGAAATCAGGGCAAGATTCGAAATTACAACAACAAAGACTGAAAAAAGCCATGATCATTTTGGGCGACGCTGTTTGAAGGACTATTCTATTTGAAGTGCTGCATTTTTATTTGTTCACTTTGCATCATGCATGTTTTTTTTTTTGTAACATTTGTAAATGTTCTAATAAATTATTGCATAATTTGACCAATATACATGTAAGTCTTTTATAAGCAAAAAACACCAACAAGGATAAGAAAAAAAAAATCCAAACCCAGGAATATGTGAAAACAGAGTAGGGAAAAATATTTGCATTCAGCAGACTATTGCCCCTATTCAGTTTTCTAAAATATAAAATTAAGAATTTCTGAAAGATTATTAAAAAAATGATCATAGAAGCAGAGGTTTTATGACAAAAGTTGATCGTTTTGTGATTGTCAAATATGACTGAATGAATTCAAGGCTCACATTTTCATTACGCAAAACTGTCTTTACCATAAGTGAGTGTCTTTTGAACTTCATTAAAAGAATGTTTTCTCAAATGCCACTCAAACCAGCAACAAATAAAGGAGCAAACGATCATCTAAATCAGACTGTACTTTGCTGTTTGGTGATCTTGCAACATCAAACTACATTTACAGCATCAAACTGATGTGTCAGAGGTGAATAGGTGTTTTGCTCGTTTTAGGTTTCTTCTCATCATGTAAACACGTTATCTCTTCGAGAAAACCAATGGAGAAAAAAAATGAAAATATTCAGATGACTACTATATACCAAATATAATGCTGAACATTACACTGTATGAACCATTTATGTTAAATATAATCTGAAAAAATCTGCAGAGAGGTTTGGATATTTGAGTCTGGAAAAGTATAGAATTTTGAAATGGAAAATGTGTAGGAACCCTGTCTGGAATACCAATAATGTAGATGTAATTTATCAATAAACATTTAAATATGGTGCATGAACATCTGGCTCTGTGAGAGATACGATTTATAATTTTTTCCCCTAAAAATTTCCCTTTTTACAGAATACATGGAAATTATGTAGTCAGAATAACTTTGGTATTTTAGTAGTATTTGGATTTATACAGTGACACTTCACATTCTGTGTAATGTGTCTTTTGTGTACTTTCAGTAGCTCCTGTGCTGTCCAGCCCCTCATAATGACATCACAGCCGCGGCAGGTGTAGGATTCCACTCCTCCCATCGAGTTGTCCTGACATCACCCTATCTCCTAGCAACACCCTTGCATTCATTCTGATTGGCTGGTTCTACACACCTCCGCTCAATGATTGGTGAATTTATTTTCACTGGCAACCGTCAAAATGTTTATTCACCGTGTCTCTCACGTGTCTCAAGAGCTCAACAGCGCCACCATAAGACACCCGGTACAACGCAATCTGTGTGCTGCCCTCATTACCAACAGTTAGATTTATCTATACAATGTGAATTAGACAAACATTAATATAAACAATGTACTAGATATTTTTTTCCCTCCACATTTACGACTGCTCTATTTAAACTGAATCCTTTGACATAAAAAAGCCAAATGTTGAAGCAATATGAATACTTAATGTTAAAAAAACACGAATACTCTTCTAGTATGAACATACTGTATGAGGTAATGTGTTCAGACATTGTTAAAGTGTTGAAATTCTTATTTTTAAAAAATGTTGACTTAAGTAGATTGGCATGTTTTATTATCTCTTATCTCTTTTAATTAGCTCTTTTCTCCAGCAAAATCAAAGTCAGTGTGGTGTAAAAACAAAATAGACACATTAAGAAAACTATTTAATAAAGAATTCAGTAATTCGTTAAGAAATTTTTAAGTTTCATGACTTAAAAAATCATGAAAAAATAGCTTAAAAATGTTTGAAAACTACTTGGAAATTGTATAGATTTTTTTCATTCATACATCTTTGAAATCCATTCACATACTGTATAACACACTTCAGATGATGTTGCTCCCAAATTACAAAATATTGAAGTACCATTCCTCATTCTATAATTGTAGCTATCCAATAAATTTAATACTCAATGCCATTTCTAATGTTTAAACAAATAATCCATACTAAGTAATGAACAATTAGGACAGACCAATATCCATGCTGTGTTTCAATACCAATCCAGTGTTGCATGCTAAATTTACCCGATTTCAGATTGTTTGCAAACCGCAGACACACGACCCCCGTGTCGCCTTGAACTTGAACTTGTTCGATCGGACGCATAAAGCAGAAATTTGTGCTGCTGTGCATGTGATCATGCCCGGATGAACTTTAGTAACCCAGGCTTTTCAGACGCTTTTTTTTCTCTGAAATCAGCCCATCACTGGCTGCGTCTACAGCCCAGCCTCCTCTCTCATTGGACTGCACCTAAGAGCCAAACTGTCAGCCCATGTGGCGTGGCCATCGAGGATGTCAGAGATTTAAATGAAACAGACACAGGGACTCAGAAGGGCGAGAGTAATTTTTAGGGCTTGGCCAAAGGGGGAATCACGAAACTCTCTATTCTGTACCGGGAGCCGACAAAAATTAAGAGGAGTATAGTCGACTCTATCCCAAAGGATCTGCGTGAAACAACGTTAATCTGTACACACACCCAGGTAAGCGAGCATATATTATTAATTGTATCAGTTCTAGATCAGATACGCATTGTTTCAGACATACAAATTCAAGACTGTTTTCTGTAACCACGAAAAACTGAATATCTCAAAAGAAACGAATCTTTCCTCTTGAGTCGGATCTTTTCAGTGAATCACGAAACAGCTGAATCACTGAAGCGAGAATTAAGAGCATTTAGAGTGAGGATTTGACTGAGTAGAAATGTATTTTAATACCCGAGAAGCAGGAAATGTTACAAATATTCCATGTTTTATGCATATACCATTTTATTAAAACATGCAAAAAATTTAGTTTTTTATCCAAGATATTTTTTAATGCAGTGCTTATAAAATGGGAAAGGGATGCTGGGACGGCGTGATGACGCAATTACGTCATGACGTAAAGGAATTGCTGAATCGCTTTTCTCCTGTTCATTGAAACAACCTGTTCGAAAGAATCGATTCGTCTGAATGAGTCGAACTTCCCATTACTAATCTCAATTGAAGAATATTACACACTTGTGAATATATGTAACCAGCACACTCTTTACTTAAAGTGAGTAAGCGTTTAGCTGAAGGCATAAAAAAAAAAATTAAAAAAGAAAAACAGGATGTCTGCATCTCGCGCTATTTCTGTGCGATTACACCACGATTCATCTAAGAGAAGTAGCATTATGCAATGAATCTTTTTCTCTATAAACAAAAAAGAAAACCTAGTAAGACCCCACATTAATGTAATATGGTGGGATGTGGAAAAGTATCAGGGCGGTCACTGTAGAGCCAGTGCGGAATTTATCACTCTCTGAAACCTCCTTGACAAGGTTTGGCATGTAACCAGTGTGTGTCACTGAGGACGGTAGGATGTGGAGATGCTTTTAGGACAGTTTTGTGTGGCACTATCTTTAGTCTAGTTTTTATTGCAGGACTCTCTCTGCATCATCCTTGGCTTTTCAGGATTGAACATGCAGCCTAGACATCCTTTTTTAAATGTTCAGTTGACTACAGTGTTTATATTTGGAGTCCACATGATGTATGTGTGAACGTTGGGACACACACACACACACACACACACACACACACACACACACAAAACAAAACAAATATTTTATCAAACTGATTTTATGAGATGATTTTGGCACATTAATTGCCTGAATTATGTTTTATATTCATATATCACATGGTCCAAGCACTGCGTGAGTGTGGCTGATGTTTTAAGGACTTTAAGACTGTAATACTGTCATCAGCTGATGACACCACTGCACCATGGGAGATTGTTAATCAGAGCTGTAGCGAGGTGAGTGGTCAGCGACATCAGTAACTCAACGGCTACTTCGGATCTGGGTCAGGTAGATTACAGTCCCTTCAGAAATCTGTTTATTTTCTCAATCTGCTTTCTGCCGAGCCTAAAGTTGTTGTATTGTGGTTAAATGTTAAGCACTCAGAATAGTAATAGTACTACTGTAATCTTAACTAGTTTAGTGTAGTCTGGTTCACACCAAAACCAATTTAGCTGTTTTGTGTTGCTGGTTTATCTATAGCTTTGTTATGCTTTGTTCATTTTGTTGTTGTTTTTAACATGTCTATATTGTGCTATTGCATTAAATAGTGCTTTAAATGACTCACACACATGCACGTTTACAGACAAGCTGTTGCATGTGAGAATCTGCCCGGCAAAGACTCCTTCCGGTCCTCACTATGGCAACAAAGAGCACTAATTCCTTTGCTCAGACTTACCTGTCCACATTTACTAATTCTGTTTATGTAATTGTAAAGTTTTCTTTTTCTCATAATATAACTTTCCTAACTAAAAAAAATAATGTAATTTTCACATTATGGCTTAAATCCACTCTCAGTGACTTGTTACCCTGTCAGGTTATTTTTGTTACCCTGTCAGACTTGATGTCACTTACTACAGTTTAATCATAAAATACTATAAATGATTATAAAAGCAGACCATACGACATGCATTATATTTATATTATAGCTCTGTATGAGAAGTGGCCTAAAATTAGTCATTATTCTCTGAAAATCCTGCGCTAGCTCTCCTTAGCACTTTTACGAGAGAAGTAGTGACGTCTGATTCATGAGTGAATCATATCTTTTTGTTCATGAATCAACGAAAACCAGAATTTGTTTAAAATTTCTCCAGTGTGGAAAAGTGATAAAAAAAGATGCTTAGAAGTGTTAGTAAAGGCTTCTCCTATGATTTTCTTTTATTTGCATAATCGTAATTAAGTTTATTGATTCATGATGCATAATTTCTGCAAAATGATCTGTCCTGCTTTTAGAGCTATTTATTGGGCACTAATATATTTTAAAACTCTGTGGAAGCTTGTTATGAACTAGCTGTTATGTAATGCATGTTTACTGTTTTACATGCTACTCTCCATCTTATTTTTCACATCATTACAGAAAAATGCATTACGACTGTATATCTGCGTAATATTTTCAGAATTTATCTTCTGTAGATTATTCTATATAGATGCAATTAACTTGTTCAAGTTGATTTTTTTTTTTTTTTTTAACTTGTTGAGGTTCACTTTTTTATGTATTGTGCTTGCTTTGTAAAGATGGTAAAATAATCAGACTGCATACTGTACAGTTAGATGAGTTGATTTCTCTCTTGGCATATTTAATGCCGTTTCTGTGGTCCTCTAAATTAAAATGAACCCTCCTTTGTGTTTCGAGGAAAGTGGAACAGAGGGACACTTTGTACTTGTCACCGCTTCTTGATTGCATTGAATGAACAGGAATCCCATCCATGCTGTCGCTTTGAGTGCTCTGACCCTGAAACAGGGAACAAAAGTGTCCAGCTTTTTAGGCCACGCCCCCCCCCCCAAGCACACTCTCCCGCCTATACCCAATTTTGCACCAACTTGGTGACCCCAACACACAGACTGCTGATTTAAAATGAATGACACATTCACATTCACACAGTTCTTGATAATGCAAATGTAGATCAAGCTGACAGAATCGCTCCATTCTTCTGTTCATTGACTGACCGCTTCTTTCTTGTTCTTTATCTTTCTTTTATTAGAATCAAAGAAAATCTAGCCAGAAATGGAGGATATCGTTATAGCTGGAATTTCAGGTCGCCTTCCTGAGTCTAACAATTTGGAAGAATTTTGGCAGAACCTTTTCAATGGAGTGGACATGGTCACAGAAGACGACAGGCGGTGGAAACCAGGTATGCTAATAACATTCAGTCCAAATAATTTTTATATCATTTTAGATAATTTTTAGAAACAGTTTACTTACTTAACACGATTTTTATAGTAAATGCTTTTCAGAAGGTCATCCTTGTGGTCGCCTTGCCTACCTGGCTGCTGTTCTGTGCTTTTCCTTGTCCGTCTGGCTTTGGGTGTTATAAAAGGCCCGTCTCTCTTCTCTCTTTTGGCACCAAGCTAATACTCTCATTCATGTGCTAAAGCACGAGCAGGCTTAGGGCGATGAGTAGAGAGCACTTTTGATTCCTTTTTTTCCCCCTTTTTTAAAATTCTAGGTCTGTATGGCCTTCCCAGAAGAAATGGAAAACTAAAAGAAATCGACAGATTTGATGCAGCCTTCTTTGGTGTGCATCCCAAACAGGCCCACACCATGGACCCACAGCTGAGGCTTATGCTAGAGATATCGTACGAGGCCATCGTCGATGGAGGTTAGTATCAGTTGCTCTCTTTTATAATAGGTATTAATATTAAGGTATTTTGTGGTGGCTCATGACATTGCAAAATGTATAGCTTGCATATAATGGATAAAAGTAAATGTTATTTTATAGCACTTTGCTAATTATTTTATTTTAGTGTTTTTATGATGCTGATTAAAAAGTGATTGTATATATTATGCTTTAGCTACCCATATGATGTTTAATCAGAAGTTTGGGGTCAGCAAGAATTTTATTTTTACTTTTTTTAAGAAATTAATACTTCAATTCAGCAAGGATGCATTGACATTTATAATGTTACAAAAAAATTCTATTCAAATAAATGCTGTTCATGCTATTCATCAAAGAATCT
The DNA here is from genome assembly GCA_039654765.1 of Mylopharyngodon piceus. NCBI lineage: Eukaryota > Metazoa > Chordata > Actinopteri > Cypriniformes > Xenocyprididae > Mylopharyngodon > Mylopharyngodon piceus. Next base: position 7,064,155 of record CM077455.1, on the reverse strand, counting down.
TAAAAAAAGCAGCATGGTTTCCACAAAAATATTAAGCAGCACAACTGTTTTCAACATTGATAATAATCAGAAATGTTTCTTGAGCATCAAATCAGCATATTGGAATGATTTCTGAAGGATCATGTGACACTGAAGACTTGAGTAATAATGCTGAAAATTCAGCTTTGCTATCACAGGAATACATATTATTTTAAAATATATTAAAATATAAAACAATAATATTTCACAGTATTACTGTTTTTTCAAACAAATGCATCCTTGGTGATCATAAGAGATCCCCCAAACTTTTGAACATAATGTATGTTTATTTTGTGTTTATTAGTATATATGGTGTATATAGTATTTATTTAAAGTATTTAAATAAAAGGAAACTAATTTATTAGTGCTAAACATGTGTGACATTTGCTGTGCATATAAAACAAGTTGATTCTTCCGTTTAGGCATAAACCCGGTGTCCATGCGTGGCAGCAAGACTGGCGTCTACATTGGAGTGAGTGGCTCAGAGGCGGGAGAGGCCTTCAGTAAAGACCCAGAGGAGCTGCTGGGATACAGCATGACAGGATGCCAGCGAGCCATGTTTGCCAACCGCTTGTCTTACTTCTTTGACTTCAATGGTATGCAAACATTTACAAGTTTAATTACTGACTCAATGCTAGTGCACCTTGTAGGATGGAACTGGGTTGTCAGAATCTTTGTTTTGAATGACTGTCTCTTCATTCTTTCTGTATGGTGTGATGTGTCGTATGAGGTGTTTTGAATAAGTGACTCATTACACAGTCATGTCTTTCACTGGTATAACTTGACTGTCATGTTAAAATGAGGCAACCAGTTGAAATGGATTACTTTGTGCAAGAATCAGCCATTAACTGTTGTGTTTGATGTACAACGCACATTCAGGTCCCAGCACAGCCATTGACACCGCATGTTCCTCTAGTCTGCTGGCTCTGGAAAATGCTTTCAATGCTATTCGCCATGGCCAATGTGATGCAGCACTTGTGGGCGGAGTTAACCTGCTGCTCAAGCCCAACACCTCAGTGCAGTTCATGAAACTGGGCATGCTCAGTCCTGAGGGAACCTGCAAGTCATTTGACGCCTCAGGTGAGATTACGTACATCACTGTAACGTCTACAGTTTTCTCAGGAAAGTATAAAAGGAATCTGGTTTGTCAATCATTGCATAACTTCTTATATGGTACTCTAAGCCTTCTAAGTGTTTGGTGATGCATACTGAATACTACATACTAAATATAGTATGTGTTGCAGCATGCGTTACGGTATGAAACAATAAAGGTTTTAAGCAGTAGTATGCAGTCTTATCAAATGCAGTCTAATAAAATAATAAGAAATTGATGTTAAAAGTAATAGCTGGTGTTTTTTCTTGTTCATTTGTCATATTGGAGGTCAAAAGTCAAATTGAGCGCATTGCATTTTGGCATATAGTACTCAGAGCAGTGTGTTTTGCTGAATACTGCACATTTTGGCAAAAGTAATATTCCATGCATTGATAAAATTTGCATACTGCACAAAGTAGACTTACTATATACTGCAGAAATAATAGTTAGAGTATTATGGTATGCTATTCTGAACATAGCCCCTTTGTGACTACATTTCTGATTTGCACTACTGTTAATAAATGGAGGCTTTATGATAATTATTCTAATTCTATTTCACCCTCTAGGAAATGGCTATTGCCGCGCAGAAGCTGCTGTTGCAGTACTTTTGACCAAGAAGTCAATGGCTAAGAGAATCTACGCCACAGTTCTCAATGCTGGCAATAACACAGACGGCTACAAAGAGCAAGGTAAACCCATCCTTCCTTCCCACAGACGTCAAATCCGCCTCAAATCCTCCTGCATGAGTGAAATCAGCTTGGTTAATACTTGTTTACCTGCTCTGGTTAGGCTCATTGAAGCCTGGCATTACTATCAACGCTGGCACTATAAGTGTCATAGATGCTGGCTTTTCCCCCAGTGCCTTCTGCCACACTTTACACCCCAGTGTTTTTAAACATGACACTTGGCTGAGCATGAGGGCTGAGGGTGTTTGAAATCTTTGGCATACATCTTGTAGAAACTGATATCAGACCCCTCTATTTTCTGTTGTGTGTCATGTGCTGCTTCAGTACATAGAGGACAGAAGAGTCCGTGCCGTAGCTCACATGTCCGTTCCAGAAAGGCATATGTCATCATGACTGATACTTGTACATCTGCTCAAATTCTGGAATGTGGTCTGTCTTCCCTTTCCCCAGGTGTGACATTCCCATCAGGTGAGATGCAGCAGCGCCTGGTCCGTTCCCTTTATGAGGAGGCCAACATATCACCTGAGCAAGTGGAGTACGTTGAGGCCCACGGCACCGGTACTAAGGTCAGTTAAACGTGAAATTACACAAAAAACACACATTCTTATTTTGAATGTGTATATATATATATATATATATAATTATACACATATACATATACTCAGTAAAAAAAAAAGTCCTTCCACTTTCAGCTGCTTTTTTTCCAGCAAATTTCTTATTATGTGAATCAGAGTCTATTCAAAGGTTTCTTTAATGTCCAAAGTTATTGGAACTGTGACATTAATTTCTTTCTGCCTGTGTATGTAAATTAATGCAGTCATTGAGCAATAGTCATTTCAGCTTGTTGTTAAGTGGATCATAAAAATAATTTTCGGCTTTCACAGGTTGGGGATCCTCAGGAAGTGAATGGCATTGTGAGTGTATTCTGTCAGTCACAGAGGGATCCTCTTCTGATTGGCTCAACCAAATCCAACATGGGACACCCAGAGCCTGCTTCTGGATTGGCAGCTCTTGCCAAGGTAGATAAACTGTCTTTCAACAAGTCTCCCAGATGAAATTAGATGTCTGAAGCTGAATCCCACATCCCAAATGTGAAATAAATCAAGTAACTCTCATATTGCATGTGTTCAGGTGGTTTTGTCTTTGGAACATGGCGTATGGGCTCCCAACATCCATTTCCATGATCCAAACCCTGACATTCCTGCTCTAACGGATGGCCGGGTGCGTGTAGTGTCGGAGCCCATACCTGTCCGTGGGGGCATTGTGGGCATCAACTCATTTGGGTTTGGAGGCTCAAATGTCCACGTGATCCTGCGTCCACATGGTTCAAAATCACTGGCTCAAGCTGCACAACCTTCAATCCCCAGACTCCTGCAGGCCTGTGGTCGCACTGAGGATGCGGTCACTTCCCTTCTCAGTAATGCCCAACAGCATAAGGAAAACCCAAGCTACCTGTCTCTAATGAATGATGTGTCTGGAGTTCCAACGACAAGCATGCCGTACAGGGGCTATGCACTAATTGGAGCACAGGGAGAGCTTACAGAGGTTCAACAGAACCAGCCCACACCAAGAGCTCTCTGGTACATTTGCTCAGGTGAGGAGTCTTATATTCACGATGGTAAATGTTTTAAAGTGGAGAAATGTAATTTTCAGTAAAATCTTTTGCTCTAAAAGAGCTTGATGTACTATAAAACATGATAATAATAAATGTTTCTTGAGCACCAAATCAGCATATTAGAATGATTTCTAAAGGATTATGTGACACTGAAGACTGGAGTAATGATGCTGAAAATTTAGCTTTGCATCACAGGAATAAATTACATTTTAAAGTATATTCAAGAAGAAAACAGTTATTTTAATTTGTAATATTTTGCAATATTACTATTTGTATTTTTGATTAAATAAATGCAGACTTTGTGAGCATAAGAGACTTATTTCAAAAACATAAAAAAATTGTAATGTTTCCAAACTTTTGACACATACTGTATATGTTCCTATTAAGCTTACTATTCAGAGCGAATCAGCGAGTCACCATAGTGGAAAGCTTCTACACATGATCACATTGGCTGAATCTTTAATTCTGGGTCATGTCTTTCTTTGTGTCTGTGTCTCCTGCCAGGAATGGGCACACAGTGGGCAGGAATGGGCCGTAGCCTGATGCAGCTGCCTGAATTCCGGGAGTCAATCCAGCGTTCGGATGTGGCTCTAAAGGAAACAGGGCTGTGTGTGTCTCGCTTGCTCATGGACGCTGATGAGAGTACTTTTGAAGACACTGTCCATGCATTTGTTGGTCTTGCAGCAATCCAGGTCAGTCTCCCCCTGCTCTAGAGACACCATGTACAGTGCCAGAGTGACTGAAACAGGATTGACATCAGCAGAATTTCTCAATGAAAAAAATGACCCCTGTAAACATTGCAACTGATACCAGTCTGCCAAATATTGCAATACAGTGGCACAATCAGTCATGATTTCAATAGTCAGTGCAAGAGGTAGTTCATCCAAACGTCATAATTTTCTCAGCCTGCATGTCCAAACCTGTATGGTTTAAACAAACTGCTTTTTCCTGTGGAACTGGCACACTTGCATATTCAAACTTGTCACTTAGTTACAAGAAGAAAAAAGAAAAGAAAAAAAAGTTTTTTGACATCAAACCTAGTAGACTTGCTAATTGTAGTCTCACAGTTTTATGGCTGAATATTTTTCTCTAACCTGAATGCATTCCTTTCAATTTTCCAGGTCGCCCAGATTGACATGTTGCAAAAGATGGGTCTACAGCCTGATGGGATCGTGGGCCATTCTGTGGGAGAGCTGGCGTGTGGTTACGCTGACGGCTCCCTGAGCCACAGCGAGGCAGTTCTAGCCGCTTACTGGAGAGGACGCTGTATTAAAGAGGCCAACCTGCCCCCGGGGGGCATGGCTGCAGTGGGTTAGTGTGGCAGCAGATTCCTCCACAGGCTTTGCTTCATTAATCGGACGCACAGCCCAAAGCGTCCCTCCATGGGGGATTTGCCTAGTCTTTTGTTCAGCAATGTATGCTGTAGATTTTTTTTTTTTTTTTAGCAAGCTAAATGGTCCCTCCCATCATATCCCCCCTTTAGGCCTAACGTGGGAAGAATGCAAAGCTCAATGTCCACAGGGTGTCGTTCCTGCATGTCACAATGCTGAGGACACTGTCACCATCTCAGGCCCTCAGGTACATGCACTCAAGGAAATAAAAAATATTATATATATGTCTCTTATGATCATCAAGGCTGCATTTATTTGCTCAAAAATACAATAAAAACTGTAATATTGTAAAATATTATTAGAATTCAAAAGATGTGCATAAAAGATTTATATATCTCTCTCTATTGATCCATCTTAATATAAATATATAAATATATATATAAAAAAAACAATTATAGAGTTTTTCATTCAGGTTTTCTCGATGTATCAATGTTATTTTTCAGCAATTGAGCATGACGGTTCATTTTTTTCAGAAGTCTCTCTCCAAATTATTTCTCAAATCACTCATCTATTGTCATGCAGCCTAATAAATTAAAATTTACTTTAAACTAGTGTTGCCAAGTTGGTACTGAAATTTTAAAAATGTGATACCAGCATTTCCCCCTAGCATTTTGAGCGCTGTTGAGCGGATTATTAAACCCTTCTGATTGGCCGTTGTGTTCACATGCTCAACAGATATGTCTGTGATTGGCTACAATGATCAATGCTTCAAAAACATGTTGTAAATAGTTGTAAAAGATTTATATATATCTTTATAATCGATCTATCTTAATATATAAATATATTAAGTTTTTTATATATATATATATATATATATATATATAATATATATTAGACAGTATACATACTAGTACCTAATAGTATGTGTTTGGTTATGCAGGACTCTGTCAGCAAGTTTGTTGCCCAGCTGAAAGAGAATGGTGTGTTTGCCAAAGAAGTGCGCAGTGCCGGTGTGGCTTTTCACTCATATTATATGGCCTCTATTGCTCCAGCCCTCCTGTCTGCACTGCAGAAGGTGAGTTGGTGAAGCATTGCAGTGTCCCAGTGCTCTCTGGTGGCCATTAACACCTCAAAACCTCAGCACAGATAAACACTGACCACCTGTGTGTGTTTTTATAGGTTATAAAGAACCCAAGACCTCGCTCGGCACGCTGGATCAGCACGTCCATCCCGCAGCCGGACTGGGAGAGCCCACTGGCACTCTACTCTTCTGCAGAGTACCACGTCAATAACTTGGTCAGCCCTGTGCTCTTCCAGGAGGGACTCAACCATGTGCCAGATAATGCTGTGGTAGTAGAAATTGCCCCACATGCTTTGCTGCAGGTAACAGTTGAATTCAATTAGAGTTTATTTGTATATACAGCTTAGATAATAAAAGTCACGTGGTTAGTAAACATCATGTATTCAGTTAAGCAAACACATGAATATGTTAGGCAATGATTATAGCTTATGAATCGTAATGATTATAATAAGAAATAATATTTGACTGTTATGTAGGGATAGGGAATTATTATTTTTTTAGTATCTATTTTAATTATTTTGCACCACATAAATCAGTGTATCAGTGTATAAACCCAATTCATATGCACTGAAGATTCAAATGTAGATCCACTATTATTAACATAACTATGATTCACCTTCAGGCCATCCTGAAGCGAAGCCTAAAACCAACCTGCTCCATCCTCCCCCTAATGAAAAGAGGACATGTCAACAATCTGGAGTTCTTCCTCTCTCATGTGGGCAAGATCTACATGAATGGGTTGGTTTCTATACTCTTCACTCCCAAACTGTTTTGACGTGACACTGCCTGCGTTTCAAATGTTAAATGACTGATGCTGACTCTTTTGTATTTGTAGGATTAACGTGGACAGTAATAATTTGTATCCAGCTGTGGAATACCCTGTTCCGACAGGGACTCCCCTCATCTCCCCTCACATTCAGTGGGATCACTCCCAGATCTGGGATGTGCCCAAGGTAGAGGACTTCCCTGCTGGCTCAGGGGGATCCACCTCTGCCACCGTGTACAATATCGGTGGGTAGATATGAAGTTGAAATGAGTAATTTTCTCATTTTTGATGTGGTGTCATACTTATTTTTGAATGCCTGGCTCTATGTTTTGTGCAGACATGAACCCAGAGTCTCCTGATTACTACATGATTGGTCATTGTATTGATGGCCGGGTGCTGTACCCAGCCACAGGATATCTGATTCTGGCCTGGAGGACTCTGATGAGATCACTAGGCACAGTCATGGAACACACGCCTGTTACATTTGAAGACATCACCATCCATAGAGCCACCATCCTACCCAAGACAGGTAAAAGATTTGCTTTCATTATACTGTAAGTCTGGAATTCTTTGGCATTGAAGCCTGTTTCCACTTCAGAATAAAAAATAAAAAGGTAATTGCAATTGTTTCACGCAGTTGTCACTCTTTATCTCACAATGATGACTTTCTTGTAATTGCAACTTTATAATTGTGCACTTCTATCTCACTACTGCACCTTTTATAGCTCACAATGTGAAATATTTTTTTATTCTAAGGTGGAAAAATATATTTTATTACTAAATGTACATTATCGTTCAAAAGTTTGGAGTCCAAAAGTAAGATTTTTTTTTTTAAAGAAATTAATACTTTTATTCAGCAAGGAAGTATTAAATTGATCAAAAGTGACAGTTTCGTAAAAGTCACAGAGAATCTTGAGTTCCATCTTGGTGATTTGTTTTAAAATGAATGCTGCAACTCTTTTAATCACATAAGTCATTTCGCTGCCCATTGGGTTTGCTGCACTGTATTTTTTTCATTCATTCAAGTTTTCTTGATGTATCAATGTTATTTTTCAGCTAAATTTTAAACCGTAGTCTACTTCTATATTTTAAAGTAAATTTGAAGCTATATGGAACAGACTAGTAGTTAGCTAGTCCAAGTGGCTTAGAGGTAACTGGATTGTTTTTGTGTACACTGCATTACAGGGTCTGTCCAGCTGGAGGTGCGACTCATGCCCGCCACTAACCGTTTTGAGGTGTCCGAGAATGGAAATCTGGCTGTCAGTGGTGAGTTTCCAGACTGTTTGCAAAATCTTAGTCAAAATGAGATTCACATTTGCTTTTAATGTATGCCTTTAAAACAGGAAGTTTTGCTGAATTGACAAGACACTGTATTTAAGACTCATGGTCACACTCTTATACTCTTTCTGGTCCAAGGTAAAGTGAGTGTCTTGGAAGACACTGGACTTGATACTTTCCATGCTGAGCTGAATAAACCAATGCCTGCAGACAAGGAAGATCCCAAACTGCTTTTGAAAGCCGGGGACATCTACAAAGAGCTGCGTCTGCGTGGATATGACTACGGCAAGACCTTCCAGGGGATACTGGAATCTAACAACACAGGTAATTCCCCTCAAATGCACCTCAAACTTACATTGTGGAGATAATATTGGCTAAAACATAGATTGTGAAGATCAAAAAACAAAATTCGGCCAATCCTAAGCTCTTTATATTCTGGTTCTTCTCACAGGTGACTGTGGAAAACTTCACTGGACGGGTAACTGGGTGACATTTTTAGACACCATGCTGCAGATGATTGTTTTGGGGCTGCCTGGTCGCAGCTTGAGTCTGCCCACTCGCATCCGTTCTGTGTGTGTGGACCCAAAACTTCATGAGGAGAGGGTGAACGAGTATGCAGAAGACCAGAAAGGTATCAGACACACCAACTAGCGGAAGTCTAACTTAACCTGACCTAACTGAAACTTATCTGACCAAAATATCTCATCCTCAGCTGTGGACGTTCGTGTTAATTGTTGTCTGGACAACATAACAGCCGGAGGAGTTCAGATCTGTGGGCTTCACACTACTGTAGCACCCCGTCGCCAACAGCAGCAGACTCCGCCCACATTGGAGGAATTTGTCTTTGTTCCCTATGTGGACTCAGATTGCCTCAGAACCAGTGAGAAACTTGGAGACCAACTGAGACATTGCAAAGGCATGTTCTGATTTTCACTTCACTGAGAAATGCAACATGGCAATTTACATGAAGATTTTTAAAATATTTTTGAAAGAAGTTTCTTATGCTCACCAAGGAAGCATGTATTTGATTTTTGTTTTTTATGCACAGGTCTAGTACAGCGACTGCAGAGGAAGCTGGCCAGTCAGGGAGTGAAGATCTCCATCCCTGGGTTAGAAGATGCGACCGAAGGCCAGCTGATTGGAGCAGAGGCGGAAAAAGGTCTGTTGCGGCTGCTCTCTGTGTTGTGTGGACTGGAGCTGAATGGGAACCTGCGCTCTGAGCTGGAACAGACGGTGGAGAAGGAGAGAGACTGTCTGGTGCAGGACCCTCTGCTCAACGGCCTGCTGGACTCCCAAGCATTACGCCACTGCTTGGACACGGCCCTCGAGAACAGCACTCCTGGAAAACTCAAAGTCCTGGAGGTATGGTGAATCTTTCATTTAGGATTAAGAAGGGCATATTATGACATGGTTGAAGTTCTCAACATATATTCTTCTCCTTCAGGCTCTAGCTGCCAACGGCCGTGTGTTTTCTCGAGCTGTTGGTCTCCTCAATATCCAGCCAATGTTGCGTCTCGACTACACCGCTTCAGATGTCTCCACTGACCAGCTTTCTGCTCACCAGAGCTCCCTGGAGGAGCAGGGCATCTCATCCGCTCAGTGGGACCCTCTTCAGGGCCCAGCAACAGGTGGTCTGGATGGGGCTGACCTGGTTGTGTGTAACTGTGCTGTAGGACCAACAACCAATCCTGCACTTCTGATCGAGAACCTGACTTCAGCTGTAAGAGAAGACGGTTTTGTTTTGCTCCACACCCTACTCAGAGGAGACACTCTAGGGGAGACGGTAGCTTTCCTCACATCTCAAAACAACCAGGAGGGTTTCTTGACTCAGGTGTGTACTTAAACACTTTATCTTGTTATATCAGTCAGATCCACAACATATATGAAAGTGATGTATTTGAATAACAATGCTTTACTTAAATAATAACATTTAAAGAAAAAATTAAACAATGGCAAGTGTCATTTTGTTTTGTCTTGCTTATTGTAGTGTTCTCAGATTCTAAACTGCGTTGTTTTTTTGTTTTCAGACTGAATGGGAGGCGCTTTTCCATAAGTCCTCTTTAAATGTGGTCATGCTGAGAAAATCCTTCTACGGCTCCGCTCTGTTCCTTTGTCGCCGTCGCCAACAGTCCTCTCATAAACAGCCCATCCTTATTTTCGTGGACCCTACTGACTACAAATGGGTGGAGACTCTAAAGGTTAGTGTTATAGTCTGCATGAAATATAAATTCACCCCATCTGTTTTGTAAATGCGTGTTTTAATTTTGACCTCGTAATGTTTATTTAAAATGTCATAATTTATTTTTTTGTTGAAAATGACTTCTCTGGTGACGTATGCAAGACTTCTCTAATCATTTAGTCTGGTTAAACCATGCCCATCCACAGTTGACTGTAAGCTTACATTCATTGTGAGTGGAACACTCTCATCTTAAAATCCAATCCTTTGCACTCGGATGTATGTCACAATATGGAAGAAAAGATCTGTCACTACTTTTGTTTCATCACGACTTTATTCATGCAGACTCATTAGTGGTGTTGCCAAGGCCACCAAGAGCACTTGCCTATTACCCAGCAACATGCTAAAACCAAATGCATGCCTCTAACCCTTTCCGTCTCCCTCTTTCTCATTAGAGCACTTTAGCTGAGCCATCTGATATCCCAGTCTGGCTCATTGCCACTAAAGGTCATAATGGAGTGGTGGGAATGGTGAACTGCCTCAGACAGGAGCCCGGAGGCAACCGTATACGGTCCGTCCATTTACTGTGCACATATGCTACTGTTATATCATCATATTTTTGTTGTTAAGATTATGTAATTGACTGTTTTTTAGTATAGATGTGTGTGTATATATAGTATTAATTTACAAGGTCTTTTTCTCCTCCCCAATAGGTGTGCATTTGTTTCTAATTTAAGTAAGGGTGCTGCAGTCCCCTCGCTTGTTCCTACTGAAAAGAGCATGAAGGCATTACTGAACAAGGATCTGGTCATGAACGTGTACCGTGATGGGCTGTGGGGTGTATTCAGACACCAGTTGTTAACACAAGGTGAAATAGAAAGTCATGTAAGACTTAGATTGACATATGACCCGTCCAATGTAAAATGATGTAGAGGATTTATTGCTTTTTCATAATACTTTTTAAGTGTGTATTACATTGAATAAATTCAGTTTATTTTATCATTTTGTCATATGCAAAAAAGTTGAGCAGTTTAAATATATGCAAATGTACAGTGACTACCAGTAGAATTGCAAACAGTGAAGCTCACATGATTTGTCTGTATAGTAGTCGCATATTAACAACAGTACAGTAACTTGTCGACCTTGAGCGATTTAATGGCTGTCAATGTGAACACCTCTTTAGATTGTAACTTTGATTGGATAGAGTCTTTTGAGCATGTGACCATCTTCTTTTCTGTGTGTTTATGTTTAGATCTTAGTGAGGAGTTGACAGAGCAGGCGTACGTGAACGTCCTGACCCGTGGTGACCTCTCATCGCTGCGCTGGATCGCTTCCCCGCTGCGTCACTTCATTCCTTCCAATCCCAACGTGCAGCTCTGCCGCGTTTACTACTCCTCCCTCAACTTCAGAGACATCATGCTGGCCACGGGCAAACTGCCTCCAGATGCCATCCCTGGTTTGTAACCCATCCTGTTTTTGACTATAAGTGAGATCTTGCATGCAAGCTTACTCTAAAAAGACCCTTCTCATTTTGTCCATGTAGGAGACATAGCGCTGCAGCAATGCATGCTAGGAATGGAGTTTTCAGGGCGAGACCCCAGTGGGCGACGTGTAATGGGTTTGCTGCCAGCTAAAGGCTTGGCCACCTGTGTGGATGCAGACAAGCGTTTCCTTTGGGATGTTCCATCCAGCTGGTGAGACCCTCAGCACCTATGAATCTGAATTGGGGCATCTTCTCCCAATGCTCTCAATCCTAAGTGAAGCTGTGTTTATGTGCAGGACACTAGAGCAGGCTGCCTCTGTTCCAGTGGTGTATGCCACCGCCTATTATTCCCTAGTGGTGCGAGGGCGTCTGAGGCCTGGAGAGAGTGTGTTGATCCATTCAGGCTCTGGAGGGGTGGGACAGGCCGCTATTGCTATTGCACTTAGTATGCGCTGTCGAGTCTTTACAACTGTGGGTAAGTGACACACTTTTACTTCCTTAATGGGTTAGTTCACCCAAAAATGAAAATTCTGTCATTAATTACTCACCCTCATGTTGTTCCAAACCCATAAGTCTTTCGTTCATCTTCGGAACACAAATAAAGATCTTTTTGATGAAACAGCTACGTGACTACAACCTTGATGCTTCAAAAAGTTCAGAAAGAGATCGTAAAACTAATCAATATGAATTGAGCAGTATAGTCCAAATTTTCTGAAGAGACATGATCACTTTATATGATAAACAGTTTGAATTTAGGCTTTTATTCACATATAAACATTCATCAACGCACACATCAGTTGTGGCAAACGGAAGCTCAAGCATGTTTGCTTATTGTGTGCGAGAACCAATGAGGTTCATTCTCATGTTATGCAGCACATTTGAGCTTCCGGAAGAGGTTTATTCTCATGCATGAAGCAGGTTCGGTTGAGCTTTTGTTTATGTTCGCTGATCAATGTTTATATGTGAATAAAAGCCTAAATTACATCTGTTCATCATAAAAAGCTATTGAGTCAATCAATCAAGCGATGAAGTTTCATCAAAAATATCTTCATTTGTGTTCCGAAGTTGAACGAAAGTCTTTGGAACGACATAAGGGTGAGTAATTAATGACAGAATTTTCATTTTTGGGTGAACTAACCTTTTAAGAGTTTAACCCTGAACATAAAACAGATGTGATTTGTCTATGGCGTGCTTTGACTATGTCCGTCTCTATTTCGCACACAAAATTTAAAGGATATTTTCCAAAAACTATGACTAAAACAATGAAAATGAACATTAAAAATGATCTCATTTTGATTCACAGGTTCTGGAGAGAAGAAGCAGTACCTGCAGGAAAGATTCCCTCAGCTTACAGCAGAATCCTTTGCTAATTCTAGAGATGCCTCGTTTGAACAGCATGTAATGCTCCACACTCAGGGCAAAGGTGAATAGACTACACAACAGCATTGAATCTAATATTGTTGTGGATTGAAGTTTTAAACAACTGTTTGTATGTGTATTTTTAGGAGTTGATTTGGTACTAAACTCCCTAGCTGAAGAGAAGCTGCAGGCCAGCTTGCGTTGTTTGGCCAGACATGGTCGTTTCCTGGAGATTGGCAAATATGACCTTTCCAACAACACACCGCTAGGTGTGTCCCAGATCCTAGATCTGTTATTCTCATACTTTTACACTTGAAATGCATTCCATGTTTTGAATGTAATTGTCCATGATGTTCCTGGTTCAGGTATGGCTCTGTTCCTAAAGAACGTGGCCTTCCACGGCATTCTGCTGGACGCTTTGTTTGAGGAAGGCAACAGGGAATGGGAGGAGGTATCTGAGCTGTTGAAGAAGGGAATCACCAGTGGGGTCGTTCAGCCATTACGTACCACAGTCTTCGAGAGGAATCAGGTGGAGGACGCCTTCCGCTACATGGCTCAGGGCAAACACATCGGCAAAGTCCTTCTGCAGGTAAGGACGGTGGTTAATGTTGAAGAAAATTAGATATTGGATGTTAGATTTCTTATACTTTCCTTTGCTAATTGCTTTACTCTCCTTTCTCCGCTAGGTACGTTCAGAGGAGACAAGCAGCACTGTTCCTGCAGTTTCTCCTCTTTCTATCCCCGCTATCTGCCGTACCTTCTGCCCTGCCTCTCTCTCATACATCATCACTGGAGGCCTGGGTGGTTTCGGGTTGGAGCTGGCCCACTGGCTCACTGAGAGAGGTGCTCGTAAACTGGTGCTGACGTCACGGTCTGGCATCCGCAACGGTAAATGTGCCCTAGGATTTGATCAGTTTTCATGTTAATGTTGGTCAATGTTGTTATTGTTAACTAAAACTTACTAAAATTACTAATACTGAAATAAATATAAATGAAAGCTAATAGAAATATCAAAATCTAATAAAAATTACAAAAACACAACAAAATTACTAAAACTATTAAAAAATATTTTTTGATTAATTGATATAAAACTGAATATTTGATAACAAAAGCACAGAATAAATTACTAAAGCAAACTAAAAAAAATAAAAATAAGCTAAGTTTATTCTACTATAACAGTATGTAAATAATACTAAAATAACATTGATGTTGGTCAGGGCAGCACTCTGAAGCATGTTTGTTGTCTTGACAGGTTATCAGGCCAAACGTATTCGAGAATGGCAGGCCATGGGCATTCAGGTCCTCGTGTCCACTAGTGATGTCAGCACAATGGGAGGGACTGAGCGTCTCATCACTGAGGCCTGCCGCTTGGGTCCAGTTGGTGGCATCTTCCACCTTGCCATGGTAACGTTCAATCTTTGCTTTCAGTTCACCTTGCTTTGTAGTCAGTGTAAGGACGACTGTATAATGTGAAATTTTTCTCCATAATGTAGGTCCTTAAAGATGGCATGCTGGAGAATCTGACCCCACAGCAGTTCATTGATGTCAATAGACCCAAATATGGTGGAACCATCAATCTTGACAAGTAAGGAAAGATTTGACACTGTGACGCAGACTGATTATCTTCTTCCATCCTTTACTAGTGGCTGTGATGAATTTAAATAACGGACTCCTTTTTCCACAGCGTGACTAGGCAGAAGTGCCCACAGCTTCAGCAGTTTGTGGTCTTCTCCTCGGTCAGCTGTGGCCGTGGAAACGCTGGCCAGAGCAACTACGGGTTCGCCAACTCCACCATGGAGCGGGTGTGCGAGCAGCGCCGCCACGACAGCCTGCCCGGCCTGGCCATACAGTGGGGCGCCATTGGAGATGTGGGTGTCGTCTTGGAGACTATGGGTGGCAATGATGCAGTGATTGGTGGCACGTTGCCCCAGCGCATGTCTTCCTGTTTGGAGGTGCTGGATAGGTTTCTGTGCCAGCAGAAGCCTGTAGTGTCCAGCTTTGTGTTGGCAGAGAAAGTGGTGGTCGCTAAAGGAGAAGGAAGCGGAAAGAGGGACCTGGTGGAAGCAGTGGCTCATATTCTGGGTAAAAGCACAGACCTGAAATGTTCAAAGCCTGATAAGTTGCACTTTTTCTCATGCTTTCAAAGTAACGGTGTAACCTCTTCTGCTCAGGTGTGCGTGACGTGAACAGTTTGAATGCTGACGCCTCATTGGCTGATCTGGGTCTCGATTCGCTGATGGGTGTTGAGGTTAGGCAGACACTAGAGAGGGACTATGACATCGTCATGGCAATGAGGGAAATCCGACAGCTAACCATTAACAAGCTGCGGGAGCTTTCCAGCCAATCAGGAGGGAAAGAGGGTGAGCATGTGATTTGTGTTCTTGAAAAGTACAGCCACGGCTAATATTGATACCCTTATATTTCTGAATAACATGTTTTGTTATCCACAGTATCTTAAATAAGCAGTCAGGAAGTTGTTAAAAGATTGAAAATAACTTAAAGAGATGTAATTTCATGTTTTGGAAGAAATGTTGCATTACTTGGAGAAACAAAATGCATCAGTATAATAACTTTTCCTCATTCCTTTTCTCCCAGAATCCCGAGCTTCTCCTGCGAAGCGCTCTGGTGCTCAAGCTCTGCTGGTGTCAGATTTCACCCGGATGCTAGTGAACCCTGATGGCCCTACAGTGGCCCCGCTGAACGAGGTTCAGAGTGCCGAGAGGCCTTTGTTCCTCATCCACCCCATTGAGGGATCCATTGCCGCCTTCCGCACTCTCACCGGAAAGCTTAGCGTGCCATGCTATGGCCTGCAGTGCACCAAAGGTACAAACACAAGCTCAGTGATCTGTGATCACAGTGATCATTTTTCACTGTTACACTGTTTTCACTGTGAAAGGTAGTTTACTCGCTTAACATGACATTTACCAAACGCCCAAACTAATGCTGAAGATTTTTATTTTATTTTATTTTATTATGTATTTATTTATTTATTCTATTCTATTTTATTTTATTTTTTCTTTGCTGTTTTTGCTTTGCTTTGGTTTGTTTGCTGTGTTTTGTTTTGGTTTGTTTTGGTTTGTGTTTGTTTGTTTGCTTTGGTTTTTGTTTTTGTTTTGCTTGTTTTTGTTTTTTTGCTTTGCTTTGTTTTTTGTTTTGCTGTGTTTGTTTGTTTGCTTGTTTTTTTTTATTTGCTTTGGTTTTGTTTTGTTCTTTGCTTTGCTTTATGCTTTGATAGTAAATATATGGACTCCACATTTTGGAGAGACAGAAAGCAATTGTAAAATTGCAGACTACACCAAATCTACCTGCCATCTTTTGGTATAAAAGATAAAACTAGATCAATAATATTACATAAAATATTAATATTGAGAAACTAGATGTTAATATTGAATTTATTAAGTCAGAGTGGTTAAGTAAAATCAAAACACTTTTAGTCCTGTAATATTTTTTCTGTTACATGTGTTTTGTCCATTTGTAGCCGCGCCTCTAGACAGTATCCAGAGTCTTGCTGCTTATTACGTGGAGTGCTTGAGGCAGGTTCAGCCAGAGGGGCCGTATCGCATCGCTGGCTACTCGTTCGGTGCATGTGTGGCTTTTGAGATGTGCTCACAGCTGCAGGCAGTCAAATGCCCTGTGGAATACCTCTTCCTGTTTGATGGCTCGCACTCTTACGTGGCAGCTTATACACAGGTGAAATAAAAGAGCTCCGAAAACACAAAAACAGAAAAATATGGTGTGCCAGGTCACATGGTCATTATTTTTGTTTTTTTCTCTAACAGAGTTACAGAGCCAAACTGACCCCTGGCAAAGAGTCTGAGGCAGAGACTGAAGCTCTATGTGCTTTTATCCAACAGTTCACTGGCATTGAGTATAACAAGGTACATGAACAACTGTTACTTTGTGGTTTATTCTTCAAAAGATTTTTGATCCTTTAATCTGCTAATTTATTTAAAATGGTCCTTTCTAATATGACAAATCAGACACTTACCTCATCACAGTTCAGTCGCATTAATTCAATGCTAAATCTAATGCTTCTTCACACAGCTGTTGGAGACATTGTTACCTCTGTCTGACCTGGAGGCTCGTGTGAACAAGACTGTGGATCTCATCACATCCAGCCATAAGAATGTCAGCCGAGATATACTCCATTTTGCTGCTTCTACTTTTTACCACAAACTGAAGGCTGCTGACCGCTACGTTCCAACTTCTAAGTATCATGGCAATGTCACCCTGCTGAGAGCCAAGACCAGCAGCGAGTACAGTGATGGTTTAGGATCTGACTACAAGCTGCATGAGGTAAATATATGAACTGCACATTTAGGGGAGACTGAAAGCATTTGTAATACTGCAGACTACAACAAATCAGCCTGCTATCTTTTGGTATAAAACATTAGTGAAGAACAATAATATTTACATTGAGGAAATATTGAATTTAATATGTCAGAGTGGTTAGGGAAAATTTAAACACTTCAATATATACACTACCCTTCAGTATTCAAGTTTGGAATCTGTAAGGTTTTTAATGTTTTTGAAAGAATTCTCACCAAGGCTGCATTTATTTGCTCAAAAATACAGTAAAAACAGTATAATATGAATTTAAATAACTCTTTTCTATTTTGATATATTTAAAAATGTAATTCATTCCTGTGATGGCAAAGCTGAATTGTTAGCATCATTACCCAAATCTTCAGTCACATGATCCTTCAGAAATCATTCTAATATTCTGGAAACAGTGATACTTTTTTCAGGATTCTTGGATGAATAGAAAGTTCAAAAGAACAGCATTTTATATTTTATGTCTTTTGATCAATTTATTATGCCCTTGCTGAATAAAAGTGTTTAAAAAAAAAAATGACTGACCCAAACGTTTTTAATTGTAGTGTTTACTGATAACAGATATTTTTCAAATAAGAACACATCGTAAAGTAACAATTTATTTTATTTTAAAAATATTACTTTTAGTAATATTACAGAATATTTTTTGCCTTTTTGTATGGTTCAAATTCTTTAAGCCTCAAGATGTTTCCCTCAAGAAAATATTCCTAAGTGAACCTATTTTTTAATTACTTAATTTTTTTTTTTTTGTAGCTCAAGAACAGGCTTCAATTAGATACATTTCATGAAAAAAATGTTTTTTTATATATATTTTATATGTTGAAAAGACAATTTTTATTTAGAAAACTCACAACCATAATAAAATCATTAATATAACAGTGATAAAAGTATATTAGCTACCAGCAACAGTGTTTTTCACAAACAAGTTTTTGCTGGTCTTTGCTATGGAACGCTGTTAAGTTAATTGCACAGGAAGTACTTCTAAATCTGGGAAAGAGATCATGCTGAATGGAAGACTTTAAGTTCAATGTTGTGCATCCCTACAGTGTTAACAATTGGATTGTGTTACGTCTGCAGGTGTGTGACGGGAAGTTGTCCGTTCATGTGATCGAGGGAGACCACTGGTCCTTCCTGGAGGGAGAAGGTGTTGAGTCCATCTCAGGCATCATCCACAGCTCACTGGCTGAGCCCAGAGTCAGCACTAGAGAGGGCTGAACCTTCCGGCAAACGTCTTTTACTTCTTTTTTCCACCCTTACTCTGTTACTTTCACCTGACAAACCAAAACAATGTCTTGGCATATTAAAGCATGCATGTCTGTGATCTCTTCGTACCTCTCAGCCACACAGCAGCCTTTTCCTTCTCATCTTTCTCATTCTCTTGATTCTCTATCTTAGTTGCATATCACTACTTACTTCTCACTAAAAGTTTATATTCCACTCTGGGAACAAAAACACACACGTTGTTTGCTTGCTTTATCGGTTAAGAATCAATCAGCTGCCTGTTCATTGTCTTCTTTAAATCATTATACGTTACTGTGAAATATAAAATGTCACTGATTTCTAGCATGTGAGTCTAGTTAAGTGCCATCACTGACACTGTCTAACCTATATAAGTCTGCTAAAGGTTCTGTCAAACCTGCGTATTCATGTTCATACATCTTTTCATATCCAACCTAATGATGCAGACTGCAAGTCAAGGCTGTATTCAAATCCACATATTAGCCGTTGGGAATTTAGTTACGCACATAGCTGAGATTGCTGTTTACCAATTTTGAGTGGCTACTGATGCTTTAGCAGTACTAGTTGATAGCTCACCTGTTTCGCTTATGTTTACTGTAGCAGTGTTTTTCTTTTCTGAATGAGATTTGCTGGTTCTCTTGTTGTTGCTGAACATCTGAAAGTATGCTGCAATAATTGTGTAATTGATGTGTATTTAAAAGGGAAAATATGTATGAAAAGAACATTCCTGGATGAAAGTAACAATCAAGAGAGCTGGTTAATTGACTTCTGGTTATGTTTACGTTGAAGTTAGAGGTTAATTATTGAACATTTGTTACTTTAATTAAAAAATTTGTCTCACTATTGCACTAGTGAAAAGCAAAATGCATTTATGACACTGATGTGAAATTCTTGGCAATCCAGAGGGAATCATCTCGGCTTGTACTTAAAAGTTGCTTCGCTGCTGAACTGTAGACCTGTAACTGGAGTATTAATCTTGTATTGACGTTTCTAATCCTCTTTTTGAGGATATTACCAACATTCCTTATTCCAGGTGTCTCTCAAATGTATAGCCTACGTTCTCCCAAAATGCTCTGTAATTAATTGACTGCTTAGGTACTTCAGATGTTAGTTGTAGCAAATTCTCGTGGCCAGGTCCACATTAAACACAAGCTCAGTTTATAGCGCAAATCACCTAATTTATCCTAAATCTTGTCAGAATGAAGCGTTGTTTGGTGTAGGAGTGAATTTTGGGATGTATGAGTATTTTCTTGGCAGTGACATGTTTACTGATTTTCTCTTTCTGTCACAGCAGAGGAAAGTCTTCTTTTAGAAAGCAAATCACATTTCTGAGACTAATTGTTCAAGTCAGTGACGAACTGTGATTTCTTTCAATGTTAAGAGCAAAGCTGAAAGAGCTAGAGCGTTCCATTTTTCTATTATTGAAATATTTTTTTCCCTTTGGTGTAATTTTTCCAGTATTTATTGTACTAGTCAAAATAAAAAGCTATTACTAACATACACATCCAGAGTGTACTGGTTTGTTTTTCCATCGACCGTATTTGATATTCTGAAGCTGTTGTTAATTTAAGGTTATGGATATTTGGTCCTGGAGATTTGATTATGCAACTAAGCTAAGATAAAAAAATATAACAATCCAGTTTGAACCAATGTTATCAAATAATTTTATTTAAAAAAAAAAAGTGAAATCTGTAACAAAGTATACTCATGTTAACCCAATAAAAAAGTGGCAACGCCAATTTAAAAAAAGCATCCCCTTGGAAGACAATTGACTTCTCAGCAGCTGCAATGTATTTTATATTTTTTCAGGATTTAGAATAAAAAAATATATTAACCTATTTACAAAAAGAAACCACTACGAGTTTAATATACAAGCAGTGTTAAATCCATTACAGTTCTACTCTCACAGTGTGATCTGAATGTGCATGCATAGAATATTTGAAATCATGACCAATGGAAGGGAATTCTTCATGCAGTTATTTCACAAACTGACAAATTATTTATGCAATTATTTATGCAATTATGTAGCAAAGTATACAGAGACATTTTGCAAAAGTACTGAATACCACCTGGTAATGCCTCTTTAAAGATGCAAGTAAAAATGCAATATAACCATAACAGATAATGCTTTGAGATGGTCATCAGGATATTTATAAGATTGGAATGTTTGGTTGTTTCATTTAAGGCTTGATACAGTGTTTTCCACCATTTTCTAACTCTCCCCGAGGCTTTTAAAGTTCATCTTCCTCTTTCGAATCACTGCTATCGCCCAATCCCAAATCTTCATTGTCATCATCATCATCAGGAAAATCGTCTTCTGCCAAACGCTGTTGTAACTCCTCAAGACCCAAAAAGCGCTTCAGAAGTGCAGCAAGTGCCTCCACATCACTGAACAAAAAAAAAAAAAAAAAAACTTATTAATGAGCTTAATTGTCAAGCCAATAACCTGTGATAATTTTTTCAGGATTCTTTGATGAATATAGAGTTAAAAAAGAACAGCATTTATTTAAAATAGAAATGTTTTGTAACAATACACACTACCGTTCAAAAGTTTGGGGTCAGTATTTTCTTTTTTTTTTTCTTTCTTTCTTTGAAGGAAATTAATACTTTTATTCAGCAAGGATGTGTTAAATTGATAAACAAAATGATAGTAAATAGTTTTCTATTTTATTTAAGATTTCTATTTTGAGTAAATGCTGTTCTTTTTAACTTTCTATTCATCAATGAATCCTGAAAAAAGTATCACAGGTTCCAAAAAAATATTAAGCAACAACTGTTTCCAACATTGATAATAACTGAGTATCAAATCAGCATATTAGAATGATTTCTGAAAGATCATGTGACACTGACGACTGGAGTAATGGCTGATGAAAATTTAGCTTTGCATCACAGAAATAAATTATATTTTAATTTCCATATAAAATATATGTATTTTATTATTGATGAATATACTGATGTACTTTTTGTTTAACATAACCATAGGACTGTAAAAGGACATCTTTTAAGTACCTGCGTGACCCCAGTGTGGCACTCTGTGTAAGCGGGTGAGAGAAGCCCGTCGCTAGACGCAGAACCAACAGGTAACCCTTCCCAAGATACCTCACTCTCTCCTCCTGAACACTCACGTCTCGCAGGTGCCGCAGATCTAACACCACTGAGTTGGACAAAAGAGCATTTTCTTCTGGTTATTTGACCAGCCATTTAGTGCAAAACAAATAATGACAGATAACACAAAGCTCACCTCTCTCATGCCCTCTTCTCCACAGAGTCAGTATCATGGTGTAGAGACTAAACGTCTTTAGTTCTATCTCACTCTTAGATTTATCAAACACTGCCTCCTAAAGACAAAGCAAAACAGGGTGTTAGTCAGGACAGCTGCATACATTGACTAAAAGATGGATGTAGTGTGTGTAAAACATCTCCCCACCTCCCATTCCTCCATATTCTGTAGGGCTACAAAAAAACAACCGGTCACATAGAACATCTTCCATAATATGCTGTCTACAATAAAGGGAGAGAGCAAAATGAAGAACACTGATCACAAAAAGTCTTCCTCGTATTGTTTTATTCACTTCCAGGGTTATTACACATTTAGGAACCATCTCACCAGAGCTGTAATAGGCTGCTGCTACTCCAACTGAAGCAATTCCTGTAAAAAGAGGAAGGAGGAAGACATTTAAAGATATTGTATGTTACGCATGTTAGACTACACACATCTAGATGCCAAGTTCCCCTGATCTCATACCAACAAGGAGGGACCATGATCTAATCCCAGGAGACCTCTTCAAATGGAGAAGATCAGATGTATGTTTTTCCACGACCATATACCCCATCTGTTAGGAAAAAAACAAAAACAAAACAAAAAAAAAAAACACAAACTCTAAATTTCAAATGTTTTGTGAACACAATAATGTCTAGTTTAGTCCATCTAAAAGGTCTTTTTGGAGATTTCCAGTTATGTGTGTATCATCACTATAATCATAACATGCCAGAATATAGCAGCTTTGTAGAAAGGAAAGCACACTTTTAAGTCTTAATACTGCACAAAGTTGTTTTTATGAACAGTATATTAAATATAAGAATAATAAACCTGATCAGTTTCGTATATTTGTGAAACAGCACAGGGACAACACCCTCATTAATGTGATCACAGATTCTGCCATTAACTGCTATATAGCATGTGAAAGAATCTGCCATCTTACCTTTATAAGTCGCTTTCCTCTTGCAGACAGATAAATCTAAATATATCAAATTTAAATGTTGGACATTTGCAATAGGAAACTGTAAGAAAACAAATTAAGGAAATAAAATGTGTAGCTCATGCCATACACATAAACCCGCCTTCGGATGACGTTGATTTCCGCTAAGCAGATTCCATTCTGATTGGATAAAACTTTTCGACATTATGACGCCTCCTTCCTGTATGGTTCTAAGAATCAAAGAGAGTTTGAGTCGTGGCTCGTTTAATAATCTGAAACATTTTATGTATGAAAGAATAAGTTCGTGATTACTTGAATACTGTACTAACAGTTAACTCATGGTCGAAAATGGTTAAAAATCTAACACGTTTTAGCATAACTATCCCAAAATTCTCTTATATAAAATTAAACTGATTCTTTTCAGTAAGGCGAGCATTGTAATCGTTTAATCGGTCCAGGGGAAGTTGACACCAGTGTTGCTGAATCACGCATGCGTGTCGATCCACGCAAGGAGTCATTCTCGCGAATCGGCTCGTTCAAACAATTCGGTTCTATGAACCGGTTCAACCGGTTATTTTACGTAATGATGTAACACGCCATCACGTAGTCCCTGACATCCGGCGTGTCATTACATATTCTAAAAACGCTCTAATAAAACCACATGTGGGCATGTTTTTTCTATTAATTTGTGTTAGTTGGGAAAGATGCTTTCTTATGTATATGTTGCAGCCATGATTCGGCTCATAAAAAAAAGTCATTAAGAACATACATATAATTTGCATTTACATAAACAACACTATAATGCGAATAATTCCGAATCAGACATGGTTCTGTGTGAGTTTGTTAACCGCGAGTCGATAATATCCGACAGACATGTCCGAAAGAATCAAAAGAGAAGAAGATTCTTGGTTCAGTGAGTTGGTGTCTCGAGAACGGCTCAAAGGTTCAACTAATTCATTGAAATGATCCGACTCAAAAGCACGATTCATTCACGAATCGGACACTACTAAAGGACAATGGAGTCGGATACGCCGAAGCCAAGACGAGCCGAGATCCTTCTACAGCGAATGTGTCCCATTCGGATTAGTCAGGGTTGTGGAACGGATAACTGGATAAACATCAGTGTTGTATGACCGCAGTCCGCGGTTTTCTGATGATCAGCTCGCGCTTTCAAGTGTCATTAGGAGAAGTTCCCGCTGTAGTTCCACTGCTGCGTCTCCTGGGTTTCCCCCTGGACAATAAGGACTTCATTGTGGTTTTATGTGAGTCGTTTGGCCTTTTTGTGTTTTGTTTTAGTTTATGATTTATTTTAGTACTCAGACATTCGGCAACGTTAGGTAATGGGGGCAGGTCGTTGACTAAATGTCACGGGTTATCTAAGGAAAGCGAAGTCCTCAGAGATTTTGTCCTCTGTCATTTATTTATTACTCTATTATATGCTGAGAAAATGAATGTGATCCAACTGCTTAACCAGTTATTATGTACAAAAGCATGAAAGGTCCTCAAAACAGTAATCAGGTGAAACTGAATAGAGCACATTATGGGAACCTGAAATTATCACATTTCCCTTAAATTGGTGCTTATATGAATGTTTGAGGTTAATGACGGGCTTTATTGTGACTGTATTTTATTTCTAACCCCTTCTTTATGTTAAATATGTGTTTTTGGTGTCATAACACCCAGAATGCGCTATAAATACAGAAAGCTTTCATTTTCAGTCTTCCATTTTACAGGAATTATTTATGGCACTGAACATTTCAGGAGGTCCTTATACAATGTCTGAAGTCAAAATTGGACGGAAAAAAGAAAAGTGTGAGAATTGCACAAAACAGGTAATATAATGATTTAATACTGGCGTATATTTTACCTAAATACATCAATATGCACACTTTTTTTTTTTTTTTTTTTTTGTCAGAGTCTGTTCTCATGCTTTATTTTAATGTCACCCATGCATTGCTTAGGAACTCATTAGTGTTTATTTTCTCTCTATTCCACCTTTTAGTGCAACAAGAAACAGAGTGATGAAAGTATAAACTCGCTGCAAGAGAAAGGTGTTGCCAGTGGAGAGGTATTTCTCATTGTTCTTTTTATATGTGTCAGACACACTGACTGAGTTGTAATCTGATAAACTGTGGTTTTCATCTGTTGTTTTGTTTGGGGGAGGATGAATGAACAAACACTCATTTGTATTGGATCTGTGGATGTGGATAATCTGATACATGGTTTTCCTCAGGTGAAAGAGACTACCTCAGTTCAGCAGGTGTTGCTGAGTGCGTGTCTGTCCTGCGACGGCTGTGTATCGGAAGACGAAGGCCAGAGAATCTCTCAGCAGAATCTGGATGATATCAACCATGTGCTTGCTCTTAATAAGGTACTGACAAATTCAGACTTTGGAAAGATGATCTGTGTGGATGTGTCTCACATTGTTATTTTTGTGTTTTTGGCAGAAATGTGATACTTCGAAGCACAAAATTCTCGTGGTGTCAGTGTGTCCCCAGTCGCTGCCATTTTTTGCTGTTAAATTTCAATTGGACGTTCCAGCAGCTGCACAGAAACTCTGTGGATTCCTAAAGAGTGTGGGTACGTCTGGACGCCACATTTGCCTTGAAGTCACTTTGCCTGCCTCTTGTTTTTCTGCTTTTCATTGAATCAAGATGTTCACATAGCAAATATTTGCCACATGAAATCTTGAGTTAAAAACCATCCTAAACATTTGTATCAGTGTAACATCAGAGTTATTTTAGTATTATTTATATACTACTATAGTTTTTATTAATCTTTTGAATTAGCTTTTATTTTAGCATTTTCAGTTTTCATTTTAGGGTTTTTTTTTTTTTTTTGTAATGTCATTTTTATTTTTTAGTATTATTATTTAGGTTTAATTTATTTGTATTTGAGTTTTACATTTAGTTCAGTTTTAGTTATTTATTTCTTCCCAGTTACTAATTTTAGTGCCATGGCAACATTTCTAATTTTCGTTTAGTTTAAATTTTCAATATTTATATTTCAGCTTTATTTTAATTAACAAAATTGTTTTTAATAGTTTTAGCGAACAATAATAACCCTGTTACGCATGGCATGAGTTCTTTCATGTTGTTTTAAAGGCCTCTTTCATCTGTCTCCTCAGGGGTTCATTATGTCTTTGAAACTACAGTAGCTGCAAGTTTTAGCATTTTGGAAAGCCAGAGAGAATTTGTTCAGCGTTACCGCCGTAAACATCATGATGCTAATGCCATGCCGATGTTCACTTCCTCATGCCCAGGTAAGACCATCCTGATAACCACTTAAAGGCACAGTATGTAATTTTCGCCGCT
The DNA here is from genome assembly GCA_039654765.1 of Mylopharyngodon piceus. Classification (NCBI taxonomy): domain Eukaryota; kingdom Metazoa; phylum Chordata; class Actinopteri; order Cypriniformes; family Xenocyprididae; genus Mylopharyngodon; species Mylopharyngodon piceus. The sequence continues at coordinate 7,038,182 of CM077455.1, read as the reverse complement.
AGAGGTTGCATATTCAAAACAATAATAAAGGCGTAGCTTGATTATGCTGTGAATGAGCGTGGAATGATGGGAGTTGTCATCTTCACCTCCACTGATGATGGTAATCAATCCGACGGCACTTACAAATCATGTTGATGGATGAGGTAATGAAATGAAGTTTTATAACTGTTATGTTTGATCACATAATTTAATTTCATTCTAATGAAATAGCCGAATATTAAATGCTAAATTACTACTCATACATGTCACTTTATTTGTCAAATTAAAACAATGTTCAAAACAATCATACTAAAAGTACATTTGAACGCACCCACAGCATTTGCAAAAAGGCTGTCTTACTGTTTATGTATAACACATACTGTATTTAATTACACTGCCATAGACTTAAACGGTGTTAGAAAATGCCACACTGATATTGATCCTCCTTTTATTTCTCCTCTTGTCCAAAACTCTTCTTGTGTCATTTGATTCACCTGTACGTTTACGTTTCTTGGAGTTATCTTTGGTGTCAGAACCTGCTGGAAATGATAAAGAATAATTGTGGTCCATGACGACAAAACAACAACAGTGTCGTGCTAGGCGCTACAACTTTTTCATGAGACTCACTGTGTTGCCTTGGTTTCTACGGAAATTGTGGATAACGCGGACATGGTGCCTTTGACAGGCGACGCAGTTGTTACACTGGTTAAAATTGCGAATTTCTCTGGATTTAAACATTGTTGGAAACATTTGGAATAGTGCAAGTACACAAAGTGAACAAAATATATAACACTGTGCTAGTGGCTTTTGGATATTTTAATGCAAATATCTTACATATTGTGCCTTTAAGCTCATTTACATCTCTTAAAACGCATCGTAAGGTCCTATTCCACCAGAAAGCACCTATCAAAATGGTAATGTTCATGTAGGTCCACGCAGAATCTGCAGGTTTTCACCGCATTGCATGTTCATTTATGAAATCTATATTAATCTGTATTTGATTATGTTGTCAGCTTCCATTGCAAGAAAAGTCCACCTGGGTCTGCGTATAATTTTTTTTAAAATTAAGTTTAAAACTCTTGAAAAAGGTTGTGGATTGTTGTGCAATTATAGGAGAAGTGGTTGCCAACTGACATGCATCATGCAACACAAATAAGCACCTCTAGCCAGAGCTTTCAAGAAAAAGATCAAGTTTTCTGCTTCTCTTCTCTTTGTCTGAAGCTCAAGCCTTTATGTGTTTCTCAAACATTTTGTCTCTTAATGTAGATAAGAGCCAAATGTGGTGCAATGGTGTGTAAATGTAGGTTGTGTGTGATTGGGTGGGACTGTTAGATAGCCATAGCATTCTGGAGCTGTGAGATAGATGAGTGCAAGCCACCTCACACACCCTTCCTGCACTTTTCACAACTTTCCTCCTTACTCTCAGAGTGGCCATTATTTAATTTTCATCATGGATGATTATTAACTCACTAAGCTGATTGTGTTTAACCAACGTGACTTCCAGTACATTTAGTTCAATGACCGTTCCTCTGGAGCAACCCAGGGTTGCGTGTCTTGGTCGAACTAATAGTGGTGGGAATCAGCAGAGAGCTGGCGATGCAATATTTTGTTGATGATTCAAAATCTTGGGGTCAATAAGGTTTTTACAAAGACATTTATAATTCTTGTTTGAAATAAATGCTGAATTTTCTATTCATGAAAGAATAGGAAAAAAAAAAAAAAAAAAAAAAAAATTCACAAAAATATGAATCAGCACAACTGTTTTCAACACTGAATAAGAAATGTTTCATTAGCACCAAATCAGCATATTAGAATGATTTCTGAAGTATCATGTGACACTGAAGACTCATAGGAATTAATTACATTTTTAAATATATTAAAACAGAAAACAGTTATTTTAAATTGTCATAATAATTTACAATATTACTGTTTTTATGGTATTTTTGATCAAATACAGCCTTGGTTATTTTAAAAACATCTTTGGAACGGTAATGTATATGGGTTCAAAATACAATAATTTTGTGATCCTTTATGTTTAGTGCATAGTTATTGAAAAACCTTTACTCAATTTGTTTTCCTTTCATCTTCAGAGTGTGCAATTGAGAAATCTCATATATTATTATTATTTTTTTTTTTTTGTATGAAAAATATCAATAGAATACAGGTCAAATATTGATACCCCTCACTCCTTAGAGCTAGTAGTCCTACTACTGCTACATTGTCACTAGTTGCTGTGTAGTAAATATATGAAGATTAAATTTGTGATTTTGTTTGTTTGTGCTCAGGATGGATTCGCTATGCAGAGCGTGTTCTTGGTAGTCTGGTCACACCACACATCTGCAATGCCAGATCACCTCAACAGATCATGGGTTCCTTGGTCAAAGACTTTTTTGCCAGACAACAAGTAAGAAGTGGGCACTTGTCCAGGGCTCCCTGGAAAACCTGGTAATATCAGGGAATTTTCAGGTTGTTAATTGTCAGGCCTAGAGAAGTCATGGAAATGAAATGATGGTAAAATAGAAGTTTATAATGATTTGATCTGATGAAAAATGTTTTATTTGTACACTTACCCTAAGGAGTGTAGTTATATTCCAAAGAGTACTACAGGATTCTCTATGAAGTGATTATTATTTTTAAGAAGCATTATCCGGAACTCTGGAAAGGTCATGGAAAAGTCATGGAAATGTACTAATCAAAAACATGGACACACTGCCTGTGGACTTCTGTGCTTACTGTACCACCTGTATCACAATCATGTAAAAGTGGTCCATTTCATATTAGTAGTGACTGAATGAGGCATGTATCTGTTTTGTTTTGTGTTATGTCTTTATAGAAACTGACCCCGGATCAGGTTTTCCATGTGGTGGTGGCTCCCTGCTTTGATAAGAAGCTTGAAGCTGTGAGAGAAGAATTCTACAACAGCATCCTAGAGACCAGAGACGTAGACTGTGTGCTTACGTCAGGTACGACTGAGCTTATTCTCCTGTTACCTTTTCAGATTAATTTTTAACCAGGCAACAGGTTTAGACCAAATAATTCACATTTATTTCTCGTAATATCTTTTTTTTATATATATGTATAAGCTGCAATAATGTGAAAGTCTTTAAATTAAACCAAATATAATAGTAATGTGTCCTTGCTGAATAAAAGTATTTTAAAAATCGTACTGACCCCTGTTTTTGTGATCTTTGTACTAAATGACTGTTTTGGTTTAGGAGAGATTCTCCACTTGATGGAACAAAGCAAAGTTACTGTAGAGGAAGTGGACTCTGCTCCTTTGGATCATGTGTAGGTTACCAGCATTAAATTGGGGTTTGAAGAAACAGTCACATAAGTCTTCACATTTAACCTCTTAAAGCAAAGGCAATCACAGTCTGGGGGCCTCATTTATAAAGCGTGCGTACGCACAGATTTGATCTTAGAGTGTGCGTATGCTTAAATCCACACCAACGCTCATAAAAACGATCTTTGACGTGGAAAAGTGCTTAGCGCCACGTCAGGGTCTGAGCAGACGTACGCACTATTCCTTGTCAGATTACTGCAGGTTTTTGGAAATCTAGGCTATTCTTGCAGCTCGTCATGCTAAATTACAAATTTACAACGTGGAGAACTGAAACCATTCAGCTGTTCAAGATCAAGATCATTTGCGATTTATTGATTTCACATCTGAAAGAGAGGCGTACACTCATTTTCTGTGTGTATGTTCATTCTATGAATCACACGTACGCACATCTGAGAAATGATCGTAAGATCAAATTTAGGACGGTTTCTGCGCACTATTTTATAAATGAGGCCCTAGGTGAACTGCTGAAAATAATATTAGATAATAATCCTAAAGTGTGTGTTTTGTTTTAGATTTGGTGAGACCAGTGATCCAGGTGTGACCAGGCATGAAGGTCGTGGATCTGAAGGCTTCCTGGAGCACATTTTCAAACATGCAGCTAAGGAGCTGTTTGGCCTAGACGTCCAAGAGATTGTGTACAAGACACTCAGGTGAGAGATAGACCAGTCTGTTTTTGATGGCTGTCATGGATAATCTGTATTTTATAACTATTTATAAGTTATGAATAAGTAATCACAGCTAACTGATAATCCTTACATTGCCATCTGTGTAAACACCGGTCTTATTCCTGTTAGGAATCGAGACTTTCAGGAGGTGGTGCTAGAGCGTGATGGAGAGACTCTCCTGCAGTTTGCTGCAGTCTATGGCTTCCGGAACATTCAGACTTTAGTGCACAGAATGAGAAAAGGCAAAGTGCCCTACCAGCTAGTAGAGGTGCTTTCCTGCCCTGGAGGTATGAAATATTTATAAAAACAAACATGTTACAAATATTACATGAATTTTGCTTTGGTTATTACCCAATGTAATAGGTGCTGTCATTGATAAAATAAGCTTGAGGATATTATTACTAGGGTGTGCACCACAACTAATTTAAATAATATTTAAATGGAAATTCTGTTAAAGACTTGTCGACTAGTCTTAACAAACCACCAGAGGATAGTCAAAAAAACTCTGAATATCCATTTGAAATAACCTACTTAATCTATGAATCAAACAGTCAAATCCCATACTGAATGCCTCTGAAAAAATGTCACAGAACCGGCAGTACAGGACCAATAATAAAAAGCCTATTATAAACAGAATTACTCAAATAAAAATTAGCCAACATAAGTCAGCACAAGTTAAGATAGCATTCGCTTGCACATCTGGGTTTGAACACACTTGTGTGTGAAAAGTACCTAGGGAAAAAAAAACTATACCTACTAAAATGTATTTAAAATACATGTATTTCATACTAAGTATACTACAAATCCATTAACATCTTTACTGACATATTGCTTGAAACTTACTGATATAAATATTATAATTAAACTTTATTTGGAGTACTTTAATGCACAATCCACATTTCTTAAATTTAAGCCTAAAATGCGTTTTAATATCACTATTAGTAAGGATAGTATGATCTCTGTATAATATCATTCTTTAAATGCCAGATATTTAAAGTGTACCTAAAGTATACTGGCAATAGTTCCACTTTAGCACAATCAAATACCCTTAAGATTAATACACTTTAGTTGGACTTTAGCATTATTTCCAGATAACTAATGTGCTTTAAGTACAAAATTAGTTGTTCTATTTTAGCAGACTTTAAATATACCGATTTAGTATACTAAAAGTACAATTGCAGGGTATTTATATTAAAAGGGAATCCACTGTTTGGAAGTTAGTCGGGCCAAGTCCAACAACAAACGTCTAACCAATCAGCATCGGGGGCGTATGACGGTCGAGGAGAGAGAACGAGCAAGAGGGAGATTTGAAAATAAGAAAAAAAAAAACTGCAGAACGAGAAATGGGACACAATACAAAACAGCTCAAAAGAATATCACTGGAATGAAGGTTTATGACTGGGCAAGCGCTTTAGGACCCAGTTATTTTAGAAGAGCTTTCCAGCGGTGAAGAGAGCTAAGAGGGAAGGCCTGAAAACTGCTTTGATTCCTTCTCATGTAAGTAACACTGGGTTTTGATTGTCTGGAGCTGCTGTGCTGTTTGCGACTAAAAACAAACACTTTGTATTTACTCGTATGTACTGTATGTTAATTTTTTGTGCTTCCTTGTCGTTCGTTCATCAACTGTGCTTTATATTTCGTGAAGCATTTTGTTGCACGTCAGCTGTGATAAACAGACATTCACTCTCGCATTGCGTGTGTAGCGGCGGCCAGATAGTGAGAGTTCTGCAGTTAAATGACTGCGCACTGACGGCCGCTAGAGAATGAGGTGCTTAGTGTCATTAGTAGTGCATTTGCCTCGTCTGCCAGCAGCGATCGGGCAGCGGTTAGAGACCGACTCAGAGCAGGGTGGTTAGGATTGGAGGGTGAGTTTTGGAGGCGGAGCAATGGAGAGGGGTGTGTTTGTTTGGGTTGATTTCAAATATCAACAATGTCCAACAGCGTAGTTCAAATACCACTTACTGCACCTTTAAGTACATAAATATGTAAATGTATTTGTAGTATTCTTAGCATAAAATAAATGTATTTCAAATACATTTTAGTATATTTTTTTTTTTTTTCACTAGGTTAGCTCTACACAGAATCTGCAAAATCGGAAAAAAAAAGCTTGATGTGTACCGGCAACTATTCATTATTTGAGGGTATTCTATTTGTTAGAATATTGATATAGGATCTGTTGTTGTTAAGTTTCATTTGAAATTTTTCTTTAAATCACCATTGTCTCTCATAACAATGATATTACGCAGCGTCTCTCACAAATGTTTCCATGGTTGCAAGGCACGCTCCCTGTGCAAGCAGGGGGTCACAGGTGCTGCGTAATATCATTGCGCCTGCTGCACCCATTGTACGGCAGCAAAGTTCCTTGATTATTACGCCGGAATGAGAGTATAGTTCCTAGCCATATCGGCCTAGAAAATCGCAACTTTTCATTTTCCGTCGGTCTTAGTACACGATGTAACTACAGAAGAGTCAAGTTTTAAATATTGAAAATCTTTGGTCATTTTTGAGCGAGATGCTAACGGTCTAATCAGATTCAATGAACTATGCTAAGCTATGCTAAAAGTGGTACCGCCAGACCCGGAGATCAGCTGAATGGATTTGAAAACGGTAAAACTCAACTGTTTAACTCTAGGGGAGTTGGAAAATGAGCCTATTTTCAAAAAAAGTGGAGTGTTCCTTTAAAAGTACTGTTTCTTTCCTTTATCTCTCCTTCTCTTTGACTTTTCAGGCTGTTTAAGTGGGCGAGGACAAGCTGAGGGAGAGGGAGGTCGACCTGACCGACCTTTGGTTCAGCAAATGGAAGAACATTACAGCAGCTTACCTGTCCGACTCCCTGAAACCAACCCAGAGGTCCAGCGCCTCTACCAGGACTGGCTGGATGGCCACGACTCCCCATGTGCGCAGCAATGCCTCCACACTCAGTACAAGAACCACACGCAGCCGCCCTCTCACATAGTAAATCCTGACATTCAATGGTGATTGGAAATCATCATTGCTTTCCCACATACTTGGATCCAAGCTCGGCTTTAAAAGCACCAATCAAGACTGACTGCTTGATGCTATCTTGGGCTCACACGAACTGCATGGTTTCTGCAGTAAAAGAAAAGTTGAACAGAGGACCAAACAGGCTTCTTGTTCTATGCAGTGAATCGGACGCTGCTTTACTAATGAGAAGATTTGCATTTGTTTACTAGTTTTCTGGAACATTTACTCACATTGCACCTAAATGATGTCATGCATGGTTGAGCAACCAGCTGTTATAGATGAGTAAAAGTGTTATTAAAAGGACAATAGCAATAACACAAGACAAAAAAAACTGACTATTATCAAAACAGATTACTGGACCCTGTTCATATGCACTGAAGATAAGGTTAAAGGTGGTTTGTGTATGGCTATCGCTCAGATCCAGCTGTAGAAAGCGCAAACTAATACATATTGGTGCTATGAATGAATTAAAAAAACAACAACAATCAATTAAAGCGTCATTACTTTGATTGCTATAAAAACGCATGGACTAATTTTAACAAATCTGGCAGTGATTATGTAATTTTGCTCAGATGCCTTAAGAAATTAATTGTTAGAACCAGTCGCACACATAATCCACACCTGCAGATTTCAGCGAAATTGAGACGTCCATAATTCACAAAGTCCTACATGTCCTGTGATCCTTGCTTATTTGTTTATTAAATTGACCATTTTGATTATGCTTTCAGTTACCAAAAATAGTGCTACAGCACAAAAGCATCTATTTGATTTGTCCACAGATTTGTCCATGGATCTGGTTATAACTAATTGTTGATTTATGTGTTCGTAAATGTCTTACATTTACCTGAACACAAATCTTTCTGTATTAAATGGTAAAGAATGTGGACCAATTACAAGTTTTCCTTTTGGTGCAGTTTTGTTAATAGACAGTAGAGGGCAGAATGCATCACTATATGGGTTAACCTGGCAGATGTGGCCTCAAATCACTTCTCGTTTTCACTGTATGCCCAGTATCAGCTGCTGTAATATCCTGTTTGAGAGGAGTTCAGTTACAACTGTGAGTTCTGTCACAATATGTTTCTTTTCTTTAAAAAAAAAAAAAAAAAAAAACTATCATACTTGCTACCTTATGTGCCACACTTCAGTCATTGCAATACAGCATGCAGTTTGAGTGGTAAGGTGATTTCCTTCTTGATGTAATTGACATGAGGACTAATATGATGCTAAAGTAAAAAGTAAATTTAACTTGGTAGAGTAGATAAACACTGAGGATTAATCAAATCCCTTATATGGAGCAATCTTGCCTCGTTGCACAAACATGTCCTTCCTTGCTTGAACAATTTTGATCCATTAACCAGTATAGAAAACTCAGACACATGTGAAACCAAACACAGCAGCATATTGATAGTATTGATTTTAATACTGAATCTCTTGCTATTCACACATGAATTTAAAAAGCACATGCTACAGAGATTTTCTTTTAACTTTTAGTGCATTTAAGTTTGACATTTAAAAGAGTGAATCACATTTGTGATTAAACAGTAACAATATTTAGGGTGTGATTCTCATAACTTGGCTCAAGCATGTCGTCAGGCAGATAACCTGTGAAGGGGAATCAGCAGGTCTTTATCTTTTTTATTGCATGCCCTAGTTTGGAAGAAAGCAAAAGTTTGCCACAGTAACAAGATATGATTATAGTGTGAGGAGAAGTTACTGAAAGGGAAAACTTTTATTGTTGGAGTACATATCATCAAAGCTAGTAAGATTCAAAAATCAGATCATAAAAATGTTACTTAATAATTTGAATTACTTTGTTGGACAGTCTACATATAATAGAGGTGTGGTGTATTAGGAAAATTTAAGTATATGGCAAAAAGTTACCATTTTATTCAGCCTTGAATTGCAGAAGCGTGCCATGGAATTCCAACTATTTTCCATGTCCTGTTACATTCCTTAATTCACAGAACTAATTTGAAGAAACTTTTTATGTATTTTATTGAGAAACTAAGACTTTTCGAACATTTTCGAACAAAAAATGTTTATCATAGTAAGTGTCCATATTTCACGTAATAACACTTGAACAAATTAGGTGTAATAATAAATATAATAACACATAATAAACATTTTTTACAAAGTTTAACTAAATAAAATTTCTACATGAAATGAAAGAAATTCGTTTTTCATTATCTAATTTTGCTTGCAAATGGTATTTACCGATAGTCCCTTTTAAATTAAGCTACAGAACTCGCGCAATGACGTTCTTGTGATTGACAGGTGAAAGTTCCAATCAGCGAGAGTTACATACAGAGGCGGGCCCGTGAAGCGCTGACTGGCTACACTTCAAAGAAAACTGCGATTTGACTTACAGTGTGTTGCAACACAGTGAAGACGCGTAGTAGGTGGCGCAGAGTTTTTTTCTTCACGTATCTGTTTTTCGTTGTTGCCTCCTACTTTCATTTTAGCCAGACTGCTGGTTTATTGTATCCGTCTTAAGAGTTTCAAAATGTCCAGCGACCTCAGGCCAAAGTTGTGCGTCTTAGAAAAAGGGGACACTGGCTACGGTTTTCATCTCCACGGCGAAAAGAACAAACCCGGTCAGTACATCCGGCATGTGGAGCCCGACTCTCCGGCCGCCGCCGCGGGTCTGATGGCCGGGGACAAACTGGCGATCGTGAATGGGGAGAATGTGGAGGACGAGAAGCATCAACAGGTGGTGTCCCGCATACGAGGCATCACGGACAAACTGGAGCTCGTCGTGGTGGATGCAGAGACAGCAGAACTGCTGCAGAAGCACAATTTGAAGTGCCAGAAAGAGTATGTGACTGATGGGATACCAATACCGAGCAGCGCTGGATCGGACCATGAAGATGAGATGAAGAACGGGACACCAAGGGAATCCACCCCCGTCCCGGAGACAAACGGGGACATACGCATGGATAGACTGAGCGTGAGCTCCAAGGTAAGTTCAGCTAAATGAACAGCTTTCATGAGAAAATTTCCATCACTTAAAATGTTATTTTGGAAAAGTTAACTTCTCTGAGCACGTGCGTTAAGTTTGACAGATGTCCCAGTACACTTGAGGGTGTGTTTGTGTGTGTGTGTGTATATATATATATATATATATATATATATATATATATATATATATTCCAAGTGGATTGGGACACTTTTGGGATTGAGATGACAGGGAAAAGTGTCCCAATAAACCCAATCAAATTCTCTCAAGTGGTGTATCTATTACGTAAAAAAAAAAAAAAACACTAAAATACTTTAATTGCAATACCGTTGCTTTAATGTACAGTTTCTTCATTTTAGTTACACTTTTTTGTCTCTGGCTGGAAAGTTACACAACCTTTGATTTTTTTTTTTTTTTTTTTTTCTTACTTTAAACACAATTAAATTCAGGAACTGAAAACATAGGGTGAATTCAGGTTGATTGGGACACTTTTTGCCATTGAGATGACTGGGAAAAAGTGTCCCAATCAACCTGAATTCTCCCTATTTATTGTAGAAGAGGTATTTTCAAGTCATTTTTGTATAAATTCCATTTTGTATTGGACGTTTTGAATAACAGATGCAGACAAATGAACATTAAACCATAGGCTATTCTATATTCTATATTATATCTATATTATATGTATTATTTTCCCAGCAGAGCATAGGAGGACATGCCGCCCAGAGAAAAGCTAATTTGCTATAAAATGCATTAATTTTTCTAATGTGGATGTGCTTCTGAAATGTTGGAGGACATGTTTTAAATCAGGTATTCATTGTGTTGCATCACGGGTCTCTCTTGTTTTCACATTGCTTCCAGTTTGACCTGTCGGGCATGACGACAGTCTGACATGTTTTCCAGCTTTTTGAGAAAGATGAATGTCATTATCTGCATCAACCAAATTATGTCACATCATAGCTACTAAAGGCCTGATTACTTAACACTCATAGCTATTATCATGCATAGTAAATGAGCAGTACAATGTTACTTTTAGGCTGGATTGTTAATTGCAAGTAAATTATAACTGGGAGGTTTCTGACAAAAGCTTTGTCTAGCAGAAAGGAGTGGACAGTGTGGCCAAAATCTTCTGATGGATCAGATACGCATCATATCGAGTGTCATAACTGGACTCTGATCATTTACCACTGTTGAAATTTTAGGATTACATAATCATGTAGAGTGTATAGGTCATGTGCATAGCTCTAAGGTGATATATTTATGTAACGCAGTACAAGGTCTGCGAGTGATTTGCACCACTTGTGCAATAAGAATATAAAAAGCTTTATCTTCATTCCTGTGATGTTAATCTGAAGTCCTTTCAGTGGGCAACATTTTTTTCTCTTTCATGGGATATATATTTTATCCTGCATTTAAAGGGATATGCCACCCAAAAATGACAATTCTGTCATCATTTACTTCCCTCATGTTGTTCCAAACCTGTATGACTTTCTTTTGTGGAACACACACACACAAAAAACTTGGGAAATCAAACAACTTTGGAACCCCTGACTCCCATTGTATGGACAAAAGATATCTTTTAGGTTTTAGGAACAACATGGTGTTAAGTAAATGATGACAGAATTTTCATTTTTGGGTAGGGTGAGCAGATTCCTCAGAGTGGAATACGGGACAGACAGGCACCCTCACCGCCAAGGCGCACACATATCTACACATTAGAATAACATTAGCTAGAGTAGTTTCGAAAAGTGATGTCCGGCCTAGGTAAATGGACATATTCGCCCTTTATTCAAACATTTTATTAATACGGTTTTAGTTAACTATAATAACCCTGATAGTAAAATCTATATATTGAATAATGTGTCAAATAATGGGATATAGTTGTGCTTGGAGTGTAAAACTAATTTTTACGCTCAAATGTTACATTTGTAATAATGCACAAATGAAATTTGAAACACAAAATTATGTACGCCACATGTGCAAAACCTATTGAGTACTGTGTGTTTTCTTCTTCCCAATATATTTTGATCTTGAAGGGCCATTAAAAGTAAATACTGAGAAAAATCCTCTCCGGACATCACATTTGGCCATTACTGTATATAAGAAATTGATGTAGCCTTACAAAAATGAAAAGCAGAGTCAAGATTTTTTGTCTGTCCATGATTCGTTCATTAACGAGAACACATGCTCCACTGATGTTGATGAACCAGGTAGGCATAAAACAAACTCCACGGCCAGAGATAAGACTCCAATGTTGAGTGACTTGCTCCTCATCAACATTTTAATTATGTAATTATGTTTCTACTCCAATTTGCTGTTGAAACATTTAAACTGTGACAGTCATATCCAATTTATTCAAACATACTGTACAATAAATAAGACATCACTAACAAGTAAAAAAATATAAAATATATTATATAGTGCATATATTTATCAAAATGCTTCTCTCTAGAGTTATGTCTTGCTAACTAACAAGATTATTGACACTGAATGTCTTTCCTGAAGTAAATGTAATGTTACGTGACATTGCTTACAAGCTGTTTTATTGACATCTTTTCGTGATTGAAACACAGATTAAACGATTTACATGAGACATGATACTTTTCAGTTGTACTGTTTTTTTAAACATACCTTCTGATGTTCATTTATGTTTTTTTTGTGCTATAACTAGTAGTTACAGTGTCTTCGTGTCATAAATTGATCTCCGCAGCACTCTCTATCACTGACACGATGTTGAATCCTGCCTTCACTAACTGAAAGTTAATCGATAGGGAATTGTGATTGGATGGTTATTTTGTTCTACAAAATATACTACGACGTTATTGGCTACTTTTGATTAGGCTATTTTTGTGTGACAGAATGATTTTTTCATAATAAGTCAGGACATTAAAAATAGAGCTGAAATATGGAACTGTCCCAGGAAAAACGGGACGTCTAGTCACCCTATTTTTGGGTGGAATATCCTTTTAAGAGGATATCCTATCATCCCCATTAATTTAGTTTCCATTCATTAAGCACTGTAAATTAGTCACTCAAAGTCATTAGAGGTATTTCAGTGATTTCTCCTTTTTCAATGAATTTCATTGGAGCTCTATTAGTAAATAAAACATTGTGCCAAATATATTTCATGGTTTTCTTGAGTTATAATTGTTCGGGTTGAAGACAAAAGCCAGCAGGGTAAGCTGACCCCAATAAAGTCTCAATCCCTTGCCTTGGAGATCCTTGAGCAGTGAAGGGGGTTATTGTGGAAAGTTACTCTTTGTTTGGGTGCAGGCTTAAGATTAGAGAGGAAAGTCCTACAAAGTAGGACTGAGATCCTTTTATTCTATATAACAGATTCTGATGTGTCTCGAAGAAGTTACTGAAGATCTATATTACTATTGCTGATTCTTGGTGTTAGAGGTTCACTGAAATCTCTAGATATTAAAAGTTGGTGCATCACTTGTCCTGCATCCTTTGTGCTAAGAACCTGAAGGATTATAAATAATGTGGATTATTTAGAGAGTATCATAGACAGCCCCTAGCAATACCTTGGCAACCACCTACAACATTCTGCCACTGTGGCAGTGAGTGAGTTTTTGCACAGACAAGCACCACTTCCATTTTCTTTAGAAAATCTAAATCTAGTTATCAGTTACTTAGTTAGTGTTACTAATAGAAGGCATGCCAATTAGGTTTTGGAAAGTGCCGGCACAGCAAAAGCAAACTTCAAATGTGCAGTTTTGATGCTTGTTACACTTTTACATAATGGCATACAGGCCAATGTTTATCAGTCCTTTTTCTGATTATGTGGCATGAGCCAGAAATAACTTTAATCATCATAACCCTGGCGGCCCAGAGAAGTCCTCCGCTCAATAACAGTTATTTAGAGTCTCTGGAACAATACGGATTGTAATCACATTTCTTTCCAGCAATTATCAAAGTGTATTTGAAGCCCTCAGTCAACCATGAATGGCCCTTCTGTTGTGTCGTTTTCCCCTTGCCCTCCTGTGTCCCATCCTTCCTGTCTGTGATCATTCAGAAGTAAAATGCCGCTGGAGGGAACATCTCTGGATCAGCTGTCAGTTTAACCCAGACTAAGCTTTGTTCTTGATGGCAGTGCCCTGCGGGATGCTGTTTACTTACTGAGATGAGTTTTCAGAGCAGATTACACACAGACAGCTTGCTTGCATTGTGTTAAATGATAAATGATGGAAAAGAGGCAGAATAGACGATTTATAAAAATTAGATCAATGTCTGAATCTGGAATATTTCCTGACATTCCAAACATCTGAATCATTCTCTGATAGCGATTCCTTCACATAATTCTTCAGAAATGCAGGTGTGTTTGGGAGGAAAGAAAGGGTGTGTTTCTTTGGAACAATCTTCAATAGTTTTCTTTGATTCTGTTTATAAGTAGCATGTGATGTTGATACACCAATCAGTACATTGTGTGCTTGTCATTGGTGTTTTAGTTTTGTGTTTTTGCACTAAAGGAACTGTTCATTCGGTGCTTTATTTATTAATCAGGTTATTAGATTATTTTGAAATGGACGATGAAAATATATGGAGGTGGCCAACTTTCTAACTTCACCAATATTAAAACTGCCATTGTTTTACTAATTAATTTACGAAACTATAATGTTACGGACTGGTGGTGGTAATTATTGTTTGCTTGTAATTATTATTAACTTTGATATTCTTCCAGCTAATTTTTTTTGTTTTTTTTTAATTATATTTCTGTTAGGGATTGTGTAATTTTCCATTTGTGCTACAGTCATGAATGTTTCCTCAGATTGCACTGATTATTGAGGAGAGTTATCCTAATCATTTTCTAAATAATCTCTTGCGATTTTAGCCTGATGGTCATTAGAATGGACAGAAAATCGTATAAACTTTTTACTATTCCTGTTTACATAAACCACTGAGGGACAATATATTGGACCATAGATAGGAATATCATAGGATGGGCTAGGGCTGCACGATTATGACAAAAATCATAATTGTCGATTATTCCCGTGAAATTGTAATTGCGATTATTAATAACGATTATCGCTATTTACATTGAATGATGTTTTGAATAGCTTTATACCATTGTTTGAAGCAACTGCATGCCATATTTTTATATAAAAATAAAAAAACAAGCTGAAAACACTCTTACACAAATTTTTTATTGCTTTTCTATAGCATTAAGCCTCATATGTCATCTATACATTGGTTTGGTGTCTTCTTTAAATGAAATAAAAGGGGCTTAATAATAATATAATATAATAATAGGGGCTTTCGCACTGGGTTGTTCTAGGAACTTAGTTATAGGATGTGCAATGCCTTGTGAGCCACTCATAGCACTCTAGTGTCATTGAAGCACAAAATGAAAATAATAATGCCAGCTTTGACAACAATACATTTCAGCAGACACAATATAGCATCTTAGGATGTGTTTGGCAGCCGCACACTCTCAAAATGTTTACCACTAAAAATTTCGAAAGTAAACACTCAAGCTGAATGCGTAACTCTGTGAGATGGGGAGGGATGCTCACACATTTGAATAAACCACTTCCTTGGTTACAAGTTCGCTGTTTTCCTGCTGTGGTCTGTTGCATTTTGCGATGACACGAGCAGTTATACCAATCATATCAGTCCTCACCTCACTGCTCTTGGTACCTGTCTATGTATTTTGCTGTCGGTTGGCAGTTTTCAAATCTCTATGGGTTAATTATTGGCTGTCGAGTTTTGCAAGTGCACATCTTGGATCCAAAGCCTCCGGCCTATAAATATATTTATGGCACCTTTGCCAGCTCTGCTCATCTCCACATTCATGCAATCAATCTTGCGTCATACTATTAAAAAAAAAAAAAAAAAAACTCCTAAATTGCTTTTGCTTAACCAAAATGCCAGTATACCACATGACGTAGTAGGAGAGGTTTAAATAAAGCTTGTTTACTTAGAAAACCTAGGTTATGGTTAGGGATAATTATTGTTTTCAGTCATCAGTTCATGTTTCACCAACCCTACCCCAGTCTTTCAAGAGTTGAGAAAACCAAGGACAAGATTATGAGTTACTAAAGTGAGCTATAAAGTCATTAACCTTTGTATTATTGAACTGTAGCATCTTTATAGGGTTGGTGGAGGATTTACTGAAGCCTGTCGTGAGCTGGAGACAGGTTGGGTTAGGGCCTTTCCACACTCTGCTTGTGACAAACAGGTTTACTTGATGAAATTCAAAAATAAAATTCTGTCATCATTTACTCATTCTCATGTTGTTCCAAACCTCTCTCTCGTCTGTTGAACACAAAAGAAAATTGTCTCAAAGTCACATGGTCTAGTGCTATTTTGAACCCCGCTGACTTTGTATTGTCCAAAAAAATGCTGTTTGTGTTGTCCAAAAATTTTTGAGGGTGAGTAAATGTCAACAGAATGTCAGTTATTTTGAAAGCATATCTATGCACACTTTTAATAAATGTTAAATTATGTGTGCTGTTCGGATGTGGTGTGAGACTGTCCCCATTGTGGTGACAAATGGTTGGGGAAATATCATGAGTTTGCATAATAATAATAATAATAATAATAATAATAAGTTTTATTTATATAGCGCCTTTCCAGTGCTCAAGGACGCTTTACAATGTACATTTAACAAGGAAGAGATAATACAACAAGGAACGGATAATACGAAATTTAAATACTGTAATACTGGTCATAATAATCTGATGTTATGATGCATAGTGACTTAAATTTCAGTGAGTTCCCCGCACAAACATGTCCGGTATTAGGCAGTTTAGAAACAAATGCAAAAGTCATATAATACTTAAATGATTCTTTTATGCAACTTTTGCATCCTGTTTGAAGCTAGAAAATTTCAGTCCTCATTCTTTATAATTGGCTGGAAAAAAAGTGAGCTTTGCAATTTTTCAGAATCTCTGTTTTTGAACTTAATTAAATAGTTCTTGATGTAAATCTCACTGTATGTGAGCATTCAAGTAGAGAGATCATTCTAAAAGTTATGGCTATATTTTAAATTTAACCCTGTAATCAGTGGATGATCTCTTTGCTAATAGTCACTTTGAAGGCCACAGGTGCTACAGGTTCATGTAATGTCACACAGACAGTCTTCATTTCGGGAGGATCGCCAGTGAATGAAGGTCTTTGTCAGACAGTGTAGTTTTAAAATGACTCTCCCCTACATCTACTGTGGACAGGGGAAATGATTTCCTCTGCTGACTTCAGCTTACTATATTGAATAACCCAAAGGGAAATGGAGGCCCAGAGCGAGACTATCTAGTAATGGGATTTCTTTCAAAGGTGATATTCCATAAAGGAACTGTACACTTCTGAAAAGAAAATTAACTCTGAGGTTTATGCATAACAACACCCAGTTTATATGTTTTTGAGATCACAGGTTCTCATCACAAATGTCATGGTTTAATGCTAGTTTATTGTTAGAAGTTCCGTTAGAAGTTCTAATGCTTCATGAAATATAAAGAATAGGCTTATTATTTCCTTTCATGTCACTTCAGTTTTTGTTGAGGATGTTATGCTCCAGTCGGAAAACTGGTTTCAGAGAAGATCCTCTCAAATTAAACTCCTGCTTTTATGAGTAGTTAGACACAGATCTATATTAAGCCCATATCAAGTGTATAAGTATCTCCTGTCAAGAACCCAAATGTTTTTTTTTTTACTAATCTAAACTTGCGTAAGTTTTACAATTGTGTAATAACCATTCTGTACCCAAACGTACAAGTAATGAACAAGCTATCACAAAAAACATGTCCACAACACATTTTACCACCCACAAACACAAATGAGAAATTATATTTTGCCTATGAAGGCAATAACGGCATTAATTTTTTGAATTGTGACATTTTCATCAACAACAAAAAGCACTGTAAAAAAAGTTAGTACAAATATAAATACATATAAAAGAAAATATATTTTCTTTTAAGTATTGAGAATTTTTTTTCCCACTGCTTTAGTGATAAATAGGGTTTTTAAATGGACTTAATTGTCATGAAAATAGTCACAATGCAAAAGAAAATCATAATAGTTCTAAACATAGGCTTCATTCTTTATTCAAATATAATTTCTTCTTTCTTTTTTGATGTAAAATATGACCCAGACGTGTTCTTGAGCTTTTGTGACATTCATCTCATCATTTCATTGATCACATGCATAATATTCCTCAATTGAGTGTCCTTCTCTTCTTATGGTTTGGATAAGGTTTCTTTCATAAAGTCAGAGTGCAGTGTTCCAGGGATCTTATCAAAGCGGATGATGTCATCTTTGCATTGTGAATGTGTGAGCCCCTGCCAAACCCTTCTCAAAGATAGCAGTCCACACCCAAATCCTTTCCCATACTCCCACAATTCTCCCCTTACTCACACCCGATACAACCAAACAGTGATGCGTCAGAGCCATCAGCTCACACGGTGCTTTCGTATCTTTTGCTTTTCATACAGTGACAATGCAGCAAGCATGATTTTCGTATCAAGCTATATCATCTCATGTGCTCAGTTCATAATTTCCACTCCGTATTTGCCTTTAGCAGAAGAGTTTTTAGAGGTTGCATGTAATTAGTAATGAAGACACAAGAAGAACTAATACAGTGATAGCAACCTGGCTTTATCAGATAGCTTTGTATATCTTATCACAGGGTGTTGGTGGATCTTTTAGTACATGATAGGTGATCCTGTATGTTTACTTGTGTGCGTAATATCACAGGCATTTAAATAACATTGTGACTGTGTTTTACAGAAGACCCACCCAGAGAGTGAATGACGTTGTATAATTTTTCTGACTGTGTAATGTCCAGTCCTCTCAGGACATTGTGATCCTTCTGTCTTTGGCAGGAAAGTTACAGTTTTGCAGGGTGAAATAAGACCTAAACTTAGTCTTATGCCAGTTTGGTCAGTGCTTAAAGCCAACTCTTAAAGCTAACTCGTCCTGCATGTTTTTGCTACAAAAATTAATAATACCTCAAATTGTACAGGTTGTTGAGTAAAGGCATAATACTACTTTTCTAAGCTATCAGACTCATGATTTTCACCTGGTGGGCGAAAAAATGAGGGGAGCAAATCCTATAGATTTAGATCCGAGTCATATCTATGGACCAGAATATCATAAGCTGTGTTTACATGGACACCTTTTGTTTTAATCGGAATGAATTCTGAACGTAGTGTTGACATGAACGCTAAATAAAGAGATCGGGTTGATGTGCGCGTTTATATATCACAAGCTTCAAATCAGAATTGATTTTTTTGACGTGCACACTGCACAAATATGCAAATATGTTACCTGCTTATTGCACAAACTATTCTCTTAAATTGCTTATTTTCTTTGTTTTAAAGAGCAGACTTGATATTTATCTATTTTGGGTCCTAATTAGGAGACGATGAGCACATGAAGCTTTGTGCTGGGCTGCTTATATTAATCAAGCAGTAAAACCGCCCATTCCTGTGCCCAAAACAAGGCGTCTGTAGATGAAAGTCTAAAAACAAGGACTGAAGGAATGTTGTCCTGCTCCACTTCACAGACGATGAGTGGAAGGGGAATTTTAGAATGACACGACAGTCATTTATGACACTTCATTCAACAACAACAACAGCTCGATCCTCGCGTTTTACGTCATTACGCCATTTCTGCGTCATTGCACAGGCGCAGTACTTTCCAGTTTCGGTTTTCAATCCTCTCGGTCGGATTAGAAAAGGTTTAAACCACCCATTACAATCTGAATGAAATTTTAATCAGATTTGGCCAATTCATTCCGATTGACGTGGTTACATGTGACTTTATTTATTCCGACTATGCTAATAGTCTGATTACAGTCAGATTATTAGGGTCCATGTAAACTCAGCTATAGAGACTTTGGGCTAAAACACCTAGTAACACTGCATAGCATTTTTGGGATACACCATAGTGAGTCGTAAGTCTTTTAGATGGCACTTTTATCCAAAGTGACTTACAGTACAGTACACTTATTACAGGGACAATCCCTCCGGGGCAACCTGGGGTTAAGTGCTTTGATCAAGGGCACTATTGGCAATAGCTCATGGCTCTGATTACCAGCCCTGTGCTGTAACCACTACACCACACACCTCCAAAACAGAACTCTTTAGTCGCTGCCTTGTGTTCAGCAGGTGGGATTAAACTCTTAGCGTAACATATGGCCTCTGCTGGCTAAGCCTATGCTAATCAGAGCTCAGATAGGTCTTGCATTTGCATAGTCACCTGTTAGAAGACTTCTTTCTTTAATTAGTAGCTACATTCAGGCACGTTTTCTTTGGGGATAGTAATGAGGATACCTTTGCTATTGTCAGGTCTGTCTGTGACCTGTGGTTAGCCCCCAGCTAGAAACAGGTATTGTTAATCATGTCAAGCACATTCAGTGACCCTAGTGCTGCAAACCCCTTCAGTCTGCACTGCTATCCAGTTTCCCAGAAGAGCAGCCCTCCCGGGAAGTGTGCAGCCTGTACACTGAAGCTTTGTACTGCTGCCTTTGGTATTATCAGTGTTAGCGGATCATGATGAGCAGCACCTTGGACACACTTTCCCTGTGTGTTGAATTGGTTTGCAGTTCGTCTTTGTCAGTGATTCTCAACCTGAAGTACATATACCCTATATAGGGTACTTGTAATAATTTTGAGTTAGCTTTAAACATATAAAACAGGTTTATGTAAAGATTAAAATATCTAATAGTAATGTTTAATCTCATGATTTGTATCAGTGTATCACATTTAGTGTTTTTAATTACATATTGTATTATAATGAAATAATGCAAATTTTAATTACTACTGTTATTATTATGAATGTTTGTTATATAGAATTATATTATTAATAAATACATTTTTA
This sequence comes from Mylopharyngodon piceus, assembly GCA_039654765.1. Classification (NCBI taxonomy): domain Eukaryota; kingdom Metazoa; phylum Chordata; class Actinopteri; order Cypriniformes; family Xenocyprididae; genus Mylopharyngodon; species Mylopharyngodon piceus. The sequence goes on along the minus strand of CM077455.1, from coordinate 7,017,436 downwards.
ATATATTATTATTATTATTATACTTCAGCACTATTTATGGGGCTGTGGGGATGCATAAGACAAAACATTTGCCTATATCAACTATAACTGTATAATTAATAATAATAATAACAACAACAGTAGCAGCAGTTATTATTATTAGTGTTGATGAAGGGGTACTTGAGCATTATTGATGGGACTCTGGGGGAGGGGGGGTACATAAGACGAAACATTAAACTGTATCAACTTCACAAAAACTATATTATAATAATGATTTTCATTTTATATTTTATAAAAAAAACTGATGATAAAATTTTATAATAAGAACAAACTTCCTTCCATATTTGTTTTCATACTTTGCTGGCTCGTGTGTCTTTGCTTTGACTCATCTGTAGATCAATATGTGCATGTGTACAGCATGTAGATGTTTGATTGTCTTATCTGTTTGTATAATTTCAGCCATATATCACAGACTGGTTTGCTAAAGAGGGAAGTACATAGATGACTGGTCAGTTTCATTACTTCTACTTTTCAGTGCTTCATCTCGGGATGTTGACGGTACTGAGTGGTCTTTGAAATGGTATACAAGTTATTCTCTCTTTTAAAAAAATCTCTTTGTGTATTATTTCATTTTCTGTGGTTTTATTTAGAAAGTGTTGCTCAGTATATTGAGGAAGCTTGAATGTTCCAGGAAGCAGGTGATTTGTTTGTTCAGTTATTGTGTATCGATTAGGGTGGGTGGCTTTGCTTTGGATTTTCTTCTGAACGTTATGATTTTCTCATGCACATTTGTGAAGTGAAAGAATATTCTGGTGTGTGGTGACGGTTTGATTGAATTGAGCCATACAGTTTTTGTTTTTGGAAAATCTGGTTGCAGTGGAGGGAATCAGGATTGTTCCCTGTGTACAACATTCTTAGCTATAGTTTACATTTGTAAGATTAAGACTTGATATGTGATATGTAACTGATATCATTAAATATTTTCCTTATACGTTTTGCTTTGTGTGTTTGTGTGACATATCAGAATATCAGAGTATTGTTTTTTTCATAGTTTCCTGTTTTGTTGGTTTTCGCTTTGTAGGATTCAAAGAATGAGCTGCGTCCACGTCTCTGTCACATGAAGAAGGGTGCCACCGGATATGGCTTTAATCTGCACACAGAGAAGACGAAACCTGGCCAGTACATCAGGGCGGTGGATGAGGACTCCCCAGCAGAGAAATCTGGACTTCGGCCCCAAGATAAAATAGTGCAGGTATAATACACCATATTTAATCAGCAATTTAAACAACTGTGTGTGTGTGTGTGTGTGTGTACTTCAGGAATGTGTAGTAATCAAGTATACAACTTTTGTGTTCAGAGAGCATGTCTCTCGCGCACTGACAGTTAAGACATTTCTAAAGTTACAAAATGTTTCTATTTCAAATAAAAAAATGTATCATGGTTTCAACAAAAATATTAAGCAGCACAACTGTTTTCAGCACTGATAATAATAAGATTGTAATACTGAAGACTAGTGTTTTCAAAAATATTGATATTTCACTATGTATCGATACTGAAATATCTTAAAGGGTTAGTTCACCCAAAAATGAAAATAATGTCATTTATTACTCACCCTCATGCCGTTCCACACCCGTAAGACCTTCGTTAATCTTCGGAACGCAAATGAAGATATTTTTGTTGAAATCCGATGGCTCAGTGAGGCCTGCATAGCCAGCAATGACATTTCCTCTCTCAAGATCCATTAATGTACTAAAAACATATTTAAATCAGTTCATGTGAGTACAGTGGTTCAATATTAAAATATTCTCGTCCCTTTATAATATTTGGTGCGCCAAAAAAACAAAATAATGACTTATATAGTGATGGCCGATTTCAAAACACTGCTTCCTGAAGCTTCGGAGTGTTATGAATCAGCGTGTCGAATCAGCGGTTTGGAGCGCCAAAGTCACGTGATTTCAGCAGTTTGGCGGTTTGACATGCGAGCCGAATCATGATTCGACACGCTGATTCATAACGCTCCGAAGCTTCCTGAAGCTCGTTTTCTCTCCGACTGCGAATTTACAGTTTGACACACACCCGCCTCCTGTCACTCACTCATCTCATTCACTCCGGTTGAATAGTGCTTATTGCGCGTAATTTTACTCATTCCCGCAGGTTTCGTTCTCACATCAAAAGTGCGCGCACCGCTGATCTATATAAGTGGCTCGCACATAAAGTAGCCTCTCAAACAGCTCGCAAGTACCAAATTGAGTTGTTTTTCGTGCCGTATTATGCTTAAACGGTCAAATTCACACAACTTTATGTCAAAATGCCTGTCTTGGTGAGTATTCAGGTAAGCACAGTCAGTTTGGGAACGTAAATAGTTGAGAAAGACAGCACATGTTGTGTAATCGTAAATTGGATCAATGCATAAGCTCTTAAAGTGACAGCTGCCTAATAAACCTGCTGCTGTCTGTCAGGTTATTTAAAGAACAAAAGACAAAAATCACTCACTGCTCTTGTAACTTTAATTGTAAGCATTAATCTTTCATTTTTACAATGAAGACTATCCAGTGTTATTTTTTACATTTAATTACTTTATTTAATTTCTGCAGTGTTTCTTACCTGAATACTAGCCTGCTGTTAGACCCACCTCAAAAACTTAAAGCCATGTTGATTTAATTTGTCTCTTTATCCTAATCTATTCATTTGTGCTATCGTTTGCAGTTTGTTTATTTGCTCTTATTTTATTACTGACTGTTTGCGTCTTTTTTGTTGTTGTAAATTTAGTTCAGTGTCAAATAAAGCCTCCCTGTGCTGTGAAAATTATCAAAAAATTAAGTAAATAAGTTTCAATTAATTTCTGCAATTTCTACATCTCTGTTTCTGTCATTTAATTGTATTGTGTGTGTATTGACATTATATCAGCCTGCAGACATTCTGCTCTCTAAATATTGACATTGGCCTCAGGCATTAAAAAACATGTGGTTTGACCACTATTAGATATAATCTCAATTAACCTTCTCCCACCATATGATGTAGTTCATTAGCCTAACCATAGGCTGTTTACAGCTGCCATAGGAACAATCAAAGATCATATCTTAGAGCAACAGCGTTATTTTACACATAATTTTATACTTACACAGAGTGTTAACGTTAAATGCCTGAGAGGTTTGGACTCTGTTTGCAGAGCGTTAATCTCATTAGCTATCAGTGAAGGAGTGGCCAGTGTAATTATTGTCTCTCTGGGAGTGCTGGGATTACTGAACACCTGAGGAGAGGTCAGAGCCACGTATGGTTTCAAGCCACCCGCCCCCTCGCTGCTGATATCAGGCCAGCTTCAATCCACTTATTACGGCTATGTGATAGAGGTCCCAAAGAAAATTCAGGAAAGGCTGAAAGGGAGAAAAAGGCCCCGTTTATGTTGTATTTATCATTGACCCATTTCAAACACATTGGACAAAATGTTAATACCTAGTGTAAATGTGGCCAGATATATGTAGAAAATCGAACAAATAAATATAAATAAAAGACCTATTTGTTTTTTTGTTTTTAATTCCATTCTGTAGGCTACAAATTTTTGTTATTTACTAGTGTGAACTGTGTTTTACAACAGAATTAATTCCTGGAAAATTCAGGTAGTGACAACAGTGTATTGTGTACAGAACCGATAACACATTAGCAGCTAATTATTAATGATGTCATATGCGTCACTTTTTTACAACCATATGCCAAGTGGCCTTATTAAAAGTATGTCAGAATATGCAATGTTATCAGGGTCATGGTGAATTGGCCTTGGCTGACCTGTAACTCGGGTCTGTGGCCATGTGGTTTTTCAAAGTTTTAGAAATTTCACACGTTTGAAGAAATCATGCCCCATCACTGTATAAACACTGGCATAGGTGTTCACCCTGACTGCAAATTTGTTCCTCTTTGGCCAGACTGAGAATATTTTTCATTTTAAAGGCTTGTCTCATTTCCTTCAGAATGCCACCGAACCCTTTTCTTTGAACGCTGGCTTCATTCAGCGGCCGTGCTTGAAAGCTCTGAGTGTTTTCACACTCTAAGGATCCCTGTTCTTAGTTTCACTTCCATTTCCCGCATCTCATCTCAGATTCCGGAGAGCTGAGACATTTAAATGTCAGGATCATCATGTGGAGTCACATGGCTTTACCTGAAAATGACGATAAAAACATGGCTGAATGCCTCTCACGCTCACTGAGATGAATTCTCCTTTTTGCTTCCTCTGTTCTGTTGTGTGTGTGTGTGTGTGTGTGTGTGTGTGTGACAGGGCTGTGTTTAAGGGACAAATAAGGGGGCTGTTGTTTGTCCGCTGTGTTTTAATTGCCTGCAGAATGGGAGAGTGGGATCGGCATTCCTAAGAGCCCACTCCTGCCCTGAATCTCCCACATAGATTCCTTAGCCTCTGGCATTATAAGATTCAGTCTTTTCCCAGGTGCCTCCTCTCTGAGAACAAGTCATGGTCATGGGATTAGTCTTTCTATTGACCCATAAGTACTTAAATTGAACACTATGTCAGAGAAAGGAGATTTGCTTTGTCTGCCTGGTATTTACTATATAAGTGACAAAAACTCGCTTTGTGCCTTGCCAAAGTTAGTCCAGCGCTGTGTTGATGTGAATAGTGCAAATGGATTAAAGTAGTTCTATTTACAAGTTAAATGATCTTTTTTTAATAAGTTTTAATGTAACTTAAGATTTCATTTTAAATGTAATTTAATTATGTTTACAATTTACATTCTATTATATTTAAATTACATTAAAATGAAGGTTACATTAAAATTAAATTACTTTAAAGCAATAAATTAAATTGACTAAGAAATCACAAATGAACAAAGTGTAATTGACAAAGTAAATAATTTTTATTACAAACTTTTGTAATTTAGTTATTTTTTTAATGCAATTTATATTTTTTAAATGTTATATTAAAATTAGAATAATTTCATAGAATAACACAATAATAAACAAGTAATTCTAAATTATAAAATATATACTCCTATACATTATCTTACAGATTATTTTCTGTAATAAATAAAATTATTAAAAAATAAAATAGGCTTTTAATGAAATGTCCACTAAAGATCACTACAAAACCGCTTCAGCCACACGCTTTGAATGTTCCAGGGAAACTACTGTTCATTTAAATATCCAGACATGTCAGTATGAATGGGGACTTCCTACATTCCTGCCAAATTCTCTTCCTTATCACTATTTAATTGTCTCTCCCTGTTTCAAAACTTATGAATTAATGTTCGGTTGTTTCTGCAGGTGAATGGCCTTCCAGTGCACACGATGCAGCATTCAGAAGTGGTGGCGGCCATTAAGGCAGGAGGAGATGAGACCAGACTGCTGGTGGTAGATCCAGAGACAGACGCCTTCTTCATAAACTGTGATGTCCTCCCGACCGAGAAACATCTCACAGGTACCAGTGTAACAAATTAACCCGCTGTAGCATGTTTTTGCATGTGCAAAGTGGGTTTCTGTCCATCTCACCCTTGACCTTTAGTGTGGTTTTGCTGATCAAGAATAACTTTTGTTCACTTTGTCAAACGTTTAAGCACACGCATTCACATAGTAACAGACTGCTGGTTAAACATCAACTCGAGGCCTGCAGTGACACTGTCTGTACACGAGAGAATTAGCCAAAGTCAATAACGCACTGCCAGCATGTCGTCATGGTGACCAGGGCCATGGCAAGAGTATGAGAAATGGGGGAAGTCAGACAGGCAAATATGCCAGACAGGCAAATGACTCCTGTTGACAGCCCAGCCACCCCACAGATATGAGGTAGCATAACATGATATATAACAAAGAGATCAGGCTTTCTGAAGGTGATTGAGCAACAGGTGAAATAGTACGTGAAAAAATGGATGATTTATGAGAAAATTATTGCCCAATCTACATTGTTATTATGAGCTCGCCAGTGGGCTGTTGGACTTTCTCCATTTTTCACTGAAAGGATGTTGACAGCTGCTTCCACACATCTTTATTCATCTTTTATTATTTCAACCACAATAGCCATGTTTCCCTATTCTCATTCAATTCTTAAAAGGCTTTTTGCCTGTTTCCTGTTTCTTTTTCCCAGAAGGAAACTCACAGTCCAGACATTGTGCTGTGAATCTAAACCCTTTGGCCAATGGCATTTTAATTAAAGTAGTGATGGGCAGTATGACCAAAATCTGTGTAAATCACATTATATATCACAAAATATAGGCTAGTTATTTTTGCTGGTAGTTCAACCCCTAAATGTTTTGTATTAGGGATGCACCGATACCATTTTTTTAAGGACCGAGTACGAGTACCGATATTTTTTTTCTGGTACTCGCCGATACCGATGCCTATACATTTATTAATTTCTCTCTTTTTTTTTTTTTTTTTAGTGATGTTGAAGTTTTCCAAGCACAACACAGTGAGACTAATGAATGTAGGACAGCTTCTTTATTATTACTCTAATGAAAAAAGTAATACATTTTATGTGCTTGTCACAAACTTAAAGAACAAAAATTTCACAGTGTCCAATAACCTTCAAAGGGCATAATTACCAATATATATAATTGTTGTTATATAAAAAGAAATTTACAAACAAATTACAAACAATACAACAAATACTATAGAGATACAAATAAAATAAACTTGTTTTTCAGATACAGTAGGTTTATATACCATGTATACATTTATTTAACATCTTTTGTTGTTTTATTAACATTAATGACAAATATTTAATTAGGCTACGGTCCCTTTAAGACCGAATCCATGGATACTGACACATATCCTGTTTTCGCCCAAATGTCTACGTCCACTTAAGCCATAACCGACTGTATTTACGTGAGATACTCCACACGATGGACAATTTGACAACTATGTGTGCATTTGACCATTCAGGCGCAAGGAAGCGCGATTCCGCATATCCCGCCTTCACTAATCGATAACGAATTGTGATTGAAAGCATGCAGTTCGCAATGTGTGTGTTGTCATCATTAATTTTGAAGTATTTCCACATCCCTGAGGCTGACATTGTTTCTGCTGCTGCCGTCGGTGCATCTGTGCATGGAAAATTCTGTCAGTTACGTCACGTGAGGTATCGGTCTTTGGTATCGGGGGTATTTTTACCAGTACGAGTACAAGTACATTAGCTTGGTATCGGGCCGCATCCCTATTTTGTATGTTACATAGCCATGTAGTAAATAATTTAGTGAATGAAATATTTTACAAATAAAAAGTATTTCATGTCATTTTTTCTGCATAAACTATCATTCAAAAGTATGGGGTCTGTAAGGTTTTTGAATGAAGTCTCTTATTCTCACCATTGCTGCATTTATTTGTATGAAAGTATGAATTTCTTCATCTTACTTGCCCCAAAATATTGAACAGAAGTAATATAATAATGCAGTGGCAGTCAATTGTATATGTAGCTTGACAGAAACAAATACATAACATTCATAACATGAATAAAATCTCTCACTTCCATTATAATTAATGAAACTGTCTTTACTGAAAGTGCCCAACTGCAGATTAAGTGCTTGTTTTATTTTTTTAAATTTTTAAATGGTGCCATGTACATTAAGCGCTAGTTAATTTTTTTTTCTTTTTTGGGGTTTATTAACTGAATTTATTTTGTACAGATTTATTGACCTCAGTCAGACTTATTCACAAAATTAACCTTTTACCATGACAAAGCTTTACTGATATTCTTAAAATCACCATGAAATGGACAACTGGACAATTCGTATTTTTTTACCGAATGTTGAAGTACGTTTGCTTCCTGTCAAATTACTGTCCTGTCACAATAAAAAGACAAAAAAAATTGCATCTACTATTTTCATGACGTATGTCTCTGCGGAGAGTGGGACTAAACATCATCCACAACCGACAAACTGGCATTCAGATCTGCCTCCATTTAGTTAGCAATGCCCAACTTCCTACAATCCAATCAGTTCCCAAGGACGAAATCCAGTCCCGTCCTACATTTTTTTTTCTCATTCAGAAGCCATTTTATTCAGATATATGTCACAATAGGCAAGAAAAGACTATCACAACTTCCACTTCTTGTCGACTTTAAGGAATCATGAATCTCATTACCTTCTTTTTCCCCAAGTTACATTTGAACTAACTGTGAGACAAATATATCTGATCACTAAAGCTTTAAAATGCATCTGCAGACACTTGTTTTTATAGGAGGTCTAATGAATGCATTGTTCTCTGTCCCTGTCTGTTCTCAGGTCCACTCCCAGAGCCTGTTCCCAGTCATGATACAGAAGATCAGGTGAGCAACTTCTGGCACGCGTGTTGCTCTTCGATAAATGAAGCAGAGTTTCAAAGGCTACATGCGTTTAGATCACGCTTCATTTGTGTTAAGCAAACATCCGTGTGACCCTTTACATTTCTCGTAAAGTGGTCGTGTGATGTGTTTCAGTTATTTGCACTTGCTAAATTTGCTCAATCACATTTATTGGCTGATAAAGTATAGTAGTGTTTGAGCGTCAGTGATGGGATTAGACAGGCAGCATTAGGACCAGGGTAAATCTGTGGTGTCTGATAACCAGATTTCAGGACACTTTTAATGCAGTGTCCTGGATTCTCTCTACCAGCTCTTCTCTATCACTTTTCCCACTGCTAGATTAGACTAGCTGTGAGAGAATGATAACCTGGACCAGATAATCACTGCTTCCTTTGAGTTAATGGAAGCTCTCTGTTCAGGTATCTGCTGGTAGATAAAACATTTCAAGGGTGTGCGGGAGAGTTTTTGCTCTTTTTCTTCACACAGCACAGAAACATGTAAGTTTATCAAGCTCTAAACCTGGTACCACTGGCGTTTCTCAGATACTCTTTCACCCTCTGATGTTTCTCTGGCTCTGAATTCTGGCTCTTGCGCAGCTTTAGACAGCAGAGAGTTTGAGTCTTGTAAATCCATCTTTACTTTTGAGATTTGCGGGTCATGAGCCATAAACCAAGAGGATGTCAGTAAATTCACAGGGAGATAGTACGATGACTAAGTGAAAAAATATTTTTAAAATTCCTTAAATGCATCATAGGACTTGCTCTTATGAAACATTTGAAATGTTACATTCCAGAAAAGCTCAAGGACCACTTTTTTTTTTTTTTTTTTTTTTTACTACACTGGCAGCTACATCTTGGCAAAACAAGCATATTTTAATTTTCTGATATAGTGCAACAAAACTGAAAAAATGTATCAAGGTTTCTACAAAAATATTAACTTTCCCTGCCAGTGTTTTTTTAAAAAGTTGCCAGTCACCACCAGCATTTTTTATCATTTTGACAAAAAACAGCTATCACAGATTAAATCAAATTTTAAAATATATTAACATAGAAAACAGTTATTTAAAATTGAAATAATGTTTCACAATATTACTGTTTTTACTGTATTTTTAGATTTAATTGGTGATTTTGAGCCAATTAAATTGAGTTGGACCAACTTAATTGACTTAAAACTCAGTTAAATTAAGTTGGTCCAAATCAATTTAATTAAGTTGGACCAACTTAATTTAATTGGCCCAAAACTCAATTAAATTAAGTTTTAAATGTCTTTAGTTATGCTCAGCTCTGAAATATTTCATTGGTTAAAATGTGTTCAGTCTCTTTAAAATTATCTTTTAACCCTCACAAACAACTTCAAATCTCTGGATACCCTGAGCTTTATTCAGGTTAGTCTGACTATGTTCTGTTGAATTGACTCATTTCATCTGCATTACATCAGGCTCCCATGCTGACTGACCAAAGTTGTTTGTAATAGTATAAAAACTATGATGTGTAGACCTGAATTGAGGATCTAGTATTTTGTAACAGTTTTCAGTTCATTGGTATCTGAGTGTTTCAGCCTTCTGACTTGCTAATTATTCTCTGTTCAAATTAATCAAACATAATTTTGACATAATCAAACTTTGTTCAAACATAAACAAAAATTTTACTTTACTATAACTGTTGATAATTTCTTTGTTGATCCCACTTACAGATGTAATGAGTCGTTTCTACTGAACACAGTGCCTGTTCTAATACCCACACTTGCGTTGTTTAGACTTGACCATTTGCCTACTTACATGACGTATTTCCTGTTTTTGGCCCAAGTGTTTAAGTGGGCGTGAAGACCACAAGTGTGTGTAGAATTTTTGGTTACCTGATGGATCACAGATACAACATAGTGTTGTAAAAATGCAAGCACAGTTATTACAGAGCTTTATTTACACATTTTAATTTTTAGTATGTTACACTTTTAAGATAAACTTTTAAATATCTATTCAGTAGTCCGTATTTAACAGATAACACAATTTGTGGTGCTTCTAAAATAAAAAAGAACATTCACTCATCTACACCTAATGTTTTACTGCAAAATTATATCTCATTAATTTTAACATATGCTATAAAGTTTTTTTTTTTTTTTTGGCATCTTGTGAAGTTCCTGAACATGATGAATGATGGGATGCTTCGTATATTATATAGCTTCACATACCTTAGAGATTGAGTGTGGATTTAAGCTTTGACATATATCAGACCTGGGTTAGCCTTGCACTTGCACTTCCTGTGGCATGCACACACTCTCAAGTGGCCAAGACCACAAGTGTGGGCATGGGGACAGGCCAATAGTCAGATCTGAACTGAACGAAACTCAGAGTCCATCTAGTGGTTTGTTTTTGGTACTGCACTTAGAAAGATAGTCCATTAAAAATTAATAAAAAATTAATTCTGTCATCATTTGCTCACCCTCATGTTGTTCCAAACATGCAAAGATATTTTGAAGAATATTGGCAGCTTATCAGTTTCGGTTCCCATTGACTTACATTGTATGGACAAAAAAATGGAATGGAGGTCAGTAGGAACCAATACTGTTTGGTTACCAACATTCTTCAAAATATCTTCTTTTGTGTTCAGCAGAAAAAAAGAAATGCATACAGGTTTGGAATGGTGAATTATCCATTTAATTGTGTTTTAGGCTTTTTTTATGTTAATGTTTATATTAATGTCTTATATTCCTTTGTAGCAGGTGAATGGAAAAGCAACCCAGGAGGAAAAGCCTAAAGTAGCTATGAGTCTGTCGACCTCTAGCACCTCCTCCAACACCTCCACTTCTGCAGCTCCAGCCAACACCTCGGCACCAGAGGTTTGTGTCCACACACACACTCTTGAGTATATGGAGACCATAAGGTCTAGAATGTTGATTTTTCATAATACGTTTGCAGAAAAAACCAAAAGAGAAGGCTTCAGGAGATGGTGCAGGATTATCTCTGAACATGTCACTGCAACAGGCCAAGGAACTAGCTCACCAGAAACGCTCCAACAAGAGAGCCCCACAGATGGACTGGAGCAAAAGAAACGAGCTCTTCAGCAACCTCTGAGCCTCCTTTGTGCCTCCCCTCTTCCTCTCACCCATTTCTTTTCTCACTTCCTCTCCCCCTCTCTAATTGTCCGTCCCATAATGCCTCTCTGCTCCTTTTCTCAGTCTTTCAATACTCTTGCACACAATTAGAAGCCCTTTCACATGTATATTTTTAAACCAGTGTTATTTCGCCTGTATGATTTCTGAATCTGTTGATTTTTAACGTTTGATAAACTTGTGTCGACTTGATTTACCTCTATATCACTGAAATAAGATGAAATATACGATTTAACATTACTGTATAATGTACAGTGTAGAATATAATTTTTTAAAAGAAGAAAGCTTAAATGATATCTGAAACATATCAGTATATTTTCTGGCTTTGCTGCAGTATTGATGGCCCTTCGAGAGCGCTGTATAGTATCTGATGAGTTTCTTCAGGACTAGTCTTAGAGATTAAAAGTAACTTTTAGAGCAGCGGCAATCCGTTTTCATTTTGTGGTTATGATCAGTTCATAATGAAGTGTAGAAACTACATCCTTTTAATTTTGTAAATGTGAGCTGTTTTTGGTTTGGGACCCATTAACCACTGAAATGATACTGTTTGACTGAATTATTGACACGTTAGTTGATACTGTTGGCTGATAAACCTTCTCATTAATGGTTTTATTTAAAGTGCTTGTTTAGTGGATGTACTATGCTTTTTAAACAGCACATGGTAATGAGTACTGGATGTTTAAGCACAAACTATGTGGCATAAGTTTACTTGTAAATCTTCCACAGTATTTTATTTCCTCTGCAAATGCTCGCTTCACTCCATATGACTTTTAAATTTTAATTAAAATATTTAAATGTACCTGCTTTAAGTAACTGTTAAAGAACCATGCAAGTCTCTGTTCTACACCAAAAACAAGATTTTATAATGAACATTATTAAAAATGGCCGGTCTGTTATGACTGTATTTAAAAAAATAAAAAAATCACTCATTCTACTTTAGTAGCTTTAATAAAGATAAATGTATATGTAATTCATACAGTGAAGACTATGCAGTGTTTTATTTTTTCATGTGACTATTCAGTTTCTGTAGTAGTTCTTATTTGAATTCTACTCTTAAATAGTCTGTACCTGAAAAAAATTAAAGCACTGTTTATTTCATTTGTATCATTTTTATATTGTATTTTTTCCTATTGTTTGTAATTTGCATCTTTGCTCTTAATAACAAAGTTAAAATTTGAGTTGGACCGTCTTAATTTAATTGAGTTTTGGGCCAATTAAATTGAGTTGGACCAACTTTATTTGAGTTTTGGGCCAATTAAATTGAGTTTAAACTTTCAAGCTTCAAAAAGAGATTAAATGCATATGAATTTCTTTTACAAAGTCTTTTACTTATTTTTTTAAATGGGAAATTGGACTTCAATTGAAATTGAAAGTGGACTTTCAATGGACAGAATAAAATGAGAGAATATTAAAAATCTTCATTTGTGTTACGAATATGAACAGAAGTCTTATGGGTTTAGAACAACACAATGGTGAGTAAATGATGATAGAATATTATATCTTTAGGTGAATTATCCCTTTAAGTACCAAGAACCAAAAGAATGCAACAGATAAATGTTTAGTATCCTTTTTAATTCAGTGTAAAAATTTCTTTTTTTTCAAATTCAACAGATACATTTTCACAGCCATGCGGAAACAGTTCGAAATGCTTGTAAACAAATTAACATAAAATTTGACCAACAAAAGCTTTCCCCCCACAGTTGAACTATATACATATAAGCTATCAAACCCTATATCACAGCACACATCATCATCATCATCATTAGAAATAAAGCAAAGACCAAATACAGACTCTATCAAAAAAGTTACAAACCCACCACCCTCACCTCCTATGTACTATGAGGGTTAATGTTAGTTCTTTTTTTTATTTTTTTCATCGTTATAACAAAGGATTTCGGCTACTTGTATCCAAAATACAGATCTGAAGTTATAATCGCCAGCTCTCCAACTTATAATTACAGACTTAATTCTCCTTTAATAGACCTAATGAATGAGTTATCAAATATATATATATATAGCACCATGATGTGATTACTGAGGACAGAGGGAACGTCACAAAAACCCGTGTTAGTATCGAGACCAGAACAACACTGGCCCTCATAAGATTCTCACATTGCTGCATGCACTGATAATCACTCTACTGGACAACATATTTTTCTTTATATTTCGTATTCTGCTTCTCTATTTTTGACTCAATAGATTTACTTATGTGGAAAAACACAACACAGAGGATAAGGCATCAATTCTGCTGACGAGAGAGAGTGTTTACTTAAAGGTGAAGTTGTGCGTTTGGATTTAAATTCATTTGAGGGTAGCAGCTAAATTTGCCTCAACAGTCATATTTTAATTGCAAAAATGATTGAAATTTTGGTCTTATAATTATAAAAAAAAAAAAAAAAAAAGAATATTAAATTTAGCTGACATGTATGATCATAACCAGTGTGTACCTAAATCCTGATGCAATGGATGGGGTTTATGAAGGAAAAAAATGACATTGGAAAAAATTTAAAAGAAAAGGAAAAAAGATGTATGAACATGACAACATTGATGTGGTTTGCTGCAGCTGATATAAAATGTGGCCACAAAGTCCCAGTTTGACATTTACAAATTAAATACATGACAGTGCCTTACATTTGTAAAACTAGACATGCATACAACACAACAGCTACTGAAGATACCCCCAAAAAAATGACAATAAAAAACAAAAATAAACCAATTCGTAATGATTCAATACAAACATCTGCTAAAACTCATGAAGGAAGAGAAGTACATTACAAAAGAGAGAAAAACAACAGCTGTTAAAAAAATACATTGGATCTTTATACAATGAACCATAATTTAACATGGATCTAACTACAACATGTGGGTGACCATTTAGTCAGCATTTGATGAATGCAAGCAAAGATGAACCAAAGAAAAACAATGACATGGTCACATTTTTCAGGAGCTTAAAATATCGCAAACGAACAAAACGGTGGTTTCGTAAGTCGAATCAGATGATCTTAGAAGCACTTAGCCACAAACCTTCAAATAAAGCAGAAGTCAATGAGATACATTTCCTGAGAGTTCACCAACAACCTTACTGGTATTGAATAGAGCTTATAGTTATACTAAGATAAACCACTATGCAAATGTAATATTGGTTGATTCTATAGGATGTTATAAAGGTTATTTACACTCAGAATGATCTATAACAGGGAAAGCTCAAGTCTAGCTCTTAAAAAATTGTCACAGTTTTGCAATATATTGTAAGAATATTTCATTTTAAGTCTATAGAATGTATCTAGTTTATATATTTATGAGCTGTAATTTTTGTTTTCAGAGTAAGACATCATAAAACAACACAGACATTATTATTGCATAACATTCTTTTCCATTTCAAGAACTCTGTCAATAACATGCTATGATACAAATATAAATGATGTGTAGACTTTTAAAGTGAAATAAGCCATGTGTCCAAGTGTGGATATTTGCCTTTTGCATAAAATATAATAATATACCCTTTCAAATGGAGCATGAAAACTACCCTATTGCAACCTTAGCGAGGCTGAAGAACCACATGAATCTTCATCCTGTGTATTTCAAAATCACGCTTTCTTTTAGAGGTAGTAAAAATGTTTATATTCTGGAATGAATGCTGTGAGTTATGGAAAATGCATGGCATGTGATGCGATTCCTTGCTGATATACGAGCAGAGAGGCTGGCGCTGTATTGTTCAGTGACTCACAAAAGTCTTCCAGAAGAATCCTCTGTTGTGCCGTCAACATTAAAGATGACATTAAGGTAGTGTTCAGGTAGCAGTGATTGCTTACGTTTTATTCTACGGCTCACAAAATACCTCGACTGCCTGTATAAAAATGGCTCTTGAGAATGAAATCAAAAACATAACCATAGGCGTCAAATGTCGAATAATAACTTTTTTTTTTTTTTTGCATATCATAATCTTCACTTTGACTTGAGCACATCCCACTTCTATAATTATAGTATAATCACATAATACAATAAAGCTGCAGGTTTTTACTATCGTTTTACAGGCCAATGCATCTGTTTTTTTTTTAAATCCCTGTAGTGCACATTGTGAGTGTTTTCCATTAGTCTACTCTTCATACCAGTAAGGTTTGATTTCAATACCATCATCCCTCAATCAACTACTATATGTATACGTTTAAATATTTATATATGTGTGTTTAATATGAATGTCATACATATATGAATATACTGTCTCAATATAGATTTTTACTACTCTTACCAAATGCACACCCACCCAAAACAAATGAAACAGCGCAAGAAACACACAAGGTACTGAAATCTTACCCTCCCCCCCTCCCAAAAAAAACTTTTTTCTTCTTTTCACCAAAAAGGGGAAATAAAGACAGAAAAAAAGGGAAGAAAACTTCAAGTACAATGAACACTGAGGAGAAAAAGTCCATCGGGCAAACTGTTTAAACAAAACATCAGGACAAATAACAGTATCCCCATTTCAAACAAAATCCACCATTTATACACACCCTTCTCTCTAGGATCAAAGACTGAGAAGTCCTTTCTTCAAGCTGTTCAAACCTGAAAAGGAACAAAAAAATGAAAAGAGAGAGACCTGGTGTGAGAGAAAGTCACTGTTCTTTTCTTCCAGGCCTCGTGTGCATCGCTCAGAGTGGGATTTTTCCAGTGCTGTTGGCAGTGAGGTGAGACTCTGTGATGGCTGATGCTGCTCAGGGCTCCTGTCGGATGTAGTAACTGCCGGAGCCGTTGCTCTCCTGGTCTGAGATGCCCTGCGAGAAGGTGAACTCATCGATCTCGGGAGTCTCTTCTTTTAACTGCAGCGAGGCCTCTGGGAAACAACAACGAGACACAAGAATAACAGTTCATAAAATGAAACCCACCGGTGAGAGAAAACAACTCAATGCAACACAGAAGATGGAAAAATCGGCTGTGAAGGACACCTGAGGACTAATACCTTACACTCAGATATAAGAAGAGAGGGTGGAAAGGAGAAGTAACACTACACAAAAAAAAAAAAAAAAAAAAAACCCTCAACCTTTGCAATAACCAAAAGAAACTAATCTTTTCAATTTTAGTTGGCAGAAGCATGTTGCAGCATTCACATAATGAAATCAACCAGGCAGAGATACACAAGGTTTAAGTATTTTAGTAGGCTAATAAACTTACCTGCAATATTTAAACGGACAGTTCACTCAAAAATTAAACCAACTCTCACGTCATCCCGTACGACTTTCTTTTTTTCGTGGAACGCAAAAGGAGAATTTTTCCTTATAATGAAGGTGAAAGGAGTCAGGTGCTGTCAAGGAGACTACATTCTACTATTCACTTAAAATCCTCCCCTGTAGCTCTTACATTCATTTGGCATAATTAACTAAGATTTTAGTCTGTCCCACACAAATATATATATAATTCATTCTTTAATTATAGGTGGCTCTGGCTTTAACTATTTTCTATATTCTATATTTTCTAAGTCTTTTAAAGCCATTTGTGTGTGTGTATATTATATACATATATATGTATATAATACACACACACATATATATATATATATATATATATATATATATATATATATAGAAATATATATATATATATATATAAATTTATACACACACATACACATGCACATATACACACACACACATACACTATTATATATATATATAATAGTGTATGTGTGTATGTGTGTGTATGCATGTATGTATGTATGTGATGGAAAGACTATTTTTCTTTAAAGACCTAGATAAAACAATTTTTATTTTTAATTTGAATTAAGTGGGCTGAATACATCAAACCTATACTATCAGACTTTTATTGTCTGCAATATAGTTCATTTAAGAGTTATAAAGAAATTGGCTTTCAATGTTACATTGATTGCCATTTAAAAAAAAAAAAAAAAAAAAAAAAAAAGGAGGTAGAAGGAAATTTACAAAACATTTGGAAAATTAAGGAATTTTGTTTCCAGGATTGATGGCATACATATATGGTAACAATTCTGTTCAATTCATATTAATACTAATGTTCTTGTTTTATTGTAAAAAAATAATGGCTCTTCATCATTGTATGTGCTTTTCTAGTATATTGAATAAATAAAGACTCATCATAATGAGACATATGAACTACTCTTATGATCATGTTAATTTAATGGAGGATTTTTTGAAGCTTGACACACCCGGTCCCATTTTATTGTGTTAAATGGAAAAGAGTAGGTAAGATATTCTAAATTATATTATATATTTAAAAAAAAAAAAAAAAAAAAAAAACCTCATTTTGCATTCCAAATAAAGTCATACAGGTTGGAAACAACATGAGGGTGAGTCAAAGACAGAATTGTAATTTTTGGTGAGCTATTTCTATAAAATCCATAAGATATTAATTCACACCATCCTTAAGTAAAAAACAAAACAAAACAATGAGTCAGGTGTGGGATGAAACTGACCACGCACACACTTCTTCTGAGTCAAACTACCCTTCTTTATCATGCAACTGTTGTTAATGGTGTATGCGGCACAAATTACGCAGTCACCTGATGACGTGCAACTCTTCACGACGGCCAACCTGAAAAGTTCTACAGGAATGAGCTCAGTGGCCCCCTCTCCCTGAGTGATGGAGAATTGAGTTACCTGAGTTGAGAGAGCGATCATGCTCTACACCTGAGGTGGGAGGTCGCCCGGACCCAGAGAAGTGGGACAGGTAATGGGGCGGAGTCTGCTCTTCATCACCCGAGAAGCTCCTCCTCCTCAGAGGCCCACCCAAACCGATCGGCCTCCTCCCAACTGGAATCTTCCTCTCTAAACACCAAGCCAGACTGTGGTTACCGAAGTTACTGGGTTAGTGTTACCCAGGCTACCGAGCTCAACTCCACAACACTGCAGGCCATCCTCCAGCTGAGCCCAAATTTCAACTCAGATCTGAACCATAATTTGATTTCTACATGACAGAAGGGTGATTGTGATTGAGAAACTGAAGCCCTGAGAATGTGGAACCCAACATCATGACTGCAAACCTGACCTCTCCCAAACATGTGCTCAGATTCTCTCACCCTGAGGAAGTGTGCCACTCTGTCTCACTCGGGTATGAAGATGATGGCTACAGTTGTCTGTAATTATCCATGACCCCACTGAATCATGACAACTGCCACTGACTATCAAGCAGAACCAGACCAGACCCAAGCCAGAGAAAAACCAGTGGAAACAGCTCCTGGACCAATTTTGCACCCAAAATCAGTGTTCGGTGAGAGGAGAGAGAGAAGATGGGAAGATTGAAGGAGACTGTACTCACTTTTCTTTTGTCCTTTATACTGTGCCGTCTTCTTTTTCTGTTTTGAGACATTTGGTGGTGCTTCTCTTGTGGCTGAGGACAAAAGGGACAAGCTGTTATTCTATGCAGCCAATCATTAAAACATCATACAAATAGATTAGAAATACAGCCAAAAATGAAAGCAGCAGATTTTTATTTGCTCTGAATTAAAAAAAAAAAAAATAATACGCAGACACAGCATAAAGCTACAAAAATTGCTCATTCAGAAAGTGTCGTATGATTTTATATTTAACACGTATACAATTTTACCAGATATGATTATATTGTGATTATTATTTCATATTATATAATACATAGTTGTTATAATCAAAATGATTAGCCTATTCGTATTTATTCCTTGCATAATACACAAGTCATGTGACTCATGTTGTCCTTTATGTCCTCTGTTAAAGGACACTTGATTGGTTGTATCTGTTAAATAGACAGAAGAAAAGTTTGGAAATGCAGTAATTATTAGTAATAACATAATAGTAATTATTATATACATCTCTAAAACATATGATGGCCGTAAAAAATGTTTTTCATGTCAATGTCTATGTCTACTCAGTATTCAGCAACTTTATCATCCTGATGTGAACTATGCTGTTATACAGAGGTCAGCCAATCATATAGAGGCCATTCACATTTTCAATAAAGTTTAAATCTAAGGGTCAGATAAGGAGTTGAAAATGGTCTTGATAAACTAAATAAAAAAAACAAAAAAACAAAACAACAAAAAAAACTAAAAAGACCATTTTAAAAAGTGTAGAAGGAACTAATCTATAAAAAACTATTGATGTGAGAATAGAGTGTTGCTAAGAAACAATTTGAACCTTATTGAATCAGAATGTTCTGGAATGTTCACTCACTCTGTGCGGCGGGCGGCTGCAGCTGATAGCCAGTCAGTTGGCACCAGCCTACAGGGTAGAGATCTGGAGACTCACAGTCCACCCACTGATCGTACTCATCCTCCCAGCCGTCAAAATGAATACGCAGGAGTCTGTGTACGATCCTGGTCACTGTGGCGACACACACCAGACGTGGCTCCATCAGATCCACTGCCTCCAGCTTCATCCCTGTACGGAAACCGTGATTCGGTACATCCTGAGAGCAAGAGAGGGCATGATTCAATAGCACGCACCACAATACATAATTCAAGACAAAACAATGCATAATTTGAAACAAAACAAAAAAATTAAAACAAAAAAAATATTATCCACCCCACAGTCTACGCATGAAAACTTACTTTGTTAAAGAGCTTCACAGGGGCTGCAATTGAACCCGTTTCTCTGAGGTAGTCAAACCATTTAAAAGGGAGTTTGGTGTACCCTGTGGAGCAGTTTCAGATTCATTCAGTGATTATGTCAGATCAGATCACTCTGCAGAAAAAGAGAGGAAACGCACCTCTTGGGGGTGTGAGCTCAATGTTGTTGATTTCACAGAAGCCGACTGGGAAGATGGAGGGAGAGGTTGAGTGGTAGCAGAACCAGTCTGACCCATCAGCAGCCTCAGAACCATCAATCCCGATCATTAGGTACCCGTCTGCCAACACCTGAGAGAAGGTTACATGATCAATTCAAAACTTTAAAATACTTGAAATACCTGTATTTCATCATTTCCATTCTATATTTTTTTTTTATCTACCCGTGCAAAGACAGTCTGAATTACAAATCACTACCTCATGCATTTTTATGTGTTTGGACAAAAGAAATCATAACACTGCAGTTCTAAAAATCAACATTTACATCATTGAGCGCGTTTACATGCACACCAGTACGCCGATAACTCACAAAAATCAGTTTATTGAAATAATCTGTTGTCCGGGTTTACATGCAAACCAATAACCTGACGACGCAATTAAACTGCGTTTACATGACTTTATTAATAAATCAGGTTATTTCCCGGTAGTGACGTCAAAACTTAATTTGCGTATCTAAGTATTTAATTTATGTCGGTTGTGATGTTAAATAAAGCATTAAAAACCAAAAAGAATAGTATTGCAACATGTCAGTGGGAAACTTACGGCTCATATATTATCCTCTCATGCAGTTGCATCTTGCAGCATTTTGACTGTACCACTTCTACTTATTCTGCATGAGATGAGAACACATTTTCATAATTCTTTGGGTCAAGAAAGAGTCTGAGTTTGCGATATATTTCCAGAGTAAACATTTACTCTGTCTGGATGCGCTTAAATCCGCAGTAAGGACGAGTTCCTGTCACATTTCACACATGCGCACTTCAATAAACGGACAGAAAGCAGGTTAATGTGTTTACATGCTGGGCGAAATCGGTGTAAGGGGCAAAAATCTAGCTGTGGTAATCGGTTTATGCTTAAGCCATTTCTGACCTTACTCCGATAAAGGAAAAAGGGTAAACGCGTTTACATGACCACGTGCATTGTCGGCTTATTAAGCACAATCGGGTTAAGAATGTGCATGTAAACACACCCAATCAGAGAAAAATGGCAAAACTTTACCTTTCTTACAGTAGCAACACATATAGCAGAGAGATTTAGAGGGTCTATTGCCTCCAACTTCATTCCGTCTTTAAACCATTCCCCACTCTGATCCACATCCTTAACCTGTGGGTTTAAAAGATGACACGCATGAGCAGGTGACTGCCAACACACCATGGAATTAAAAAAAGCAATTATTAATGTACCTTAAGAAACAACTGTGAGGGAGCATCCATCTGACCCTCCATTTTCTTCATCACCTCTGCAGAGGGCAACATTAGAGACGTTTAGATCCATAAGCCAAAACAAGGTCATCAAATGTTATGTTTGCTGAATAAATTTTGACAAGTTCAAAACCATTCAGACTCCCACACTGACCGGATCTTTTGAAACGATGCCCAATGCTTCGTGACCAGCCAATGGAGTGGATGAGTGGGCTGAACATGTGACACCAGAAGTCGTCAGTGCCGTCCTGGCTCTCCTCATACACCAGACGCAGACGCCCGCCGATCACCTGTTCCACCAAGGCCACGCGAGTACGACACAGGTGGGTCTTATCCACAACTTCCACACGCATCAGTTTCTTAAATGGGTACTGCATGTTCTCATGAACCTTCAAGTTAAACATTTAAACAAACAGTTTAAATGAGACTAGTACACCACTGTTCAAAAGTTGAGGTTCGTAAGATTTTTTAAATGTTTTTGAAAGAAGACTCTTCAAGCGCACCAAGGCTGCATTATTTTGATAAAAAAAAAATACAGTAAAAACAGTAATTTTGCAAAATACTGTTACAATTTACAAGCTTTCTTTTTAATATATTTTAAAATGTAATTTATTCATGTGATGGCAAAGCTGAATTTTCAGCATCATTGCTCCAGTCTTCAGTGTCACATGATCCTTCAGAAATCATCCTAATATGCTGATTTGCTGCTCAAAAAACATTTCTTATTATCAT
This sequence comes from Mylopharyngodon piceus, assembly GCA_039654765.1. Lineage (NCBI taxonomy): Eukaryota > Metazoa > Chordata > Actinopteri > Cypriniformes > Xenocyprididae > Mylopharyngodon > Mylopharyngodon piceus. The sequence goes on along the minus strand of CM077455.1, from coordinate 6,995,361 downwards.
CAATGTTGAAACTAGTTGTGCTGCCTATTATTTTTGTAGAAACTGTGATAAAATTTTACTTTCAATAGAAAATTTAAAAGAACAGCATTTATTTGAAATCTTTGGTAGCATCTTTACTGTCGCTTTTTGATCAACTTAATGCGCCCTTGCTGAATAAAAGTATTAATTTCTTTCAAATTAAGAAATTGTAATGGAAAATTCATTATATACCTGCATGTGTCCAAATAAAATTAATTATGGGTGCTACTTGCAAAAAGTCAAACAATAGAAGAAATAGAAGAAACAAAAAAAAAAAAAAGACCTTTTTTCACAAAGATGACAAGAAATAGATACGCTCTATTTATTGCACGCTTATCTCAATGACAAACGATGTGTATGTTAACGTGGTCAGTGAGGTCTGCTTCTTTTATTACAGTAAGGCAGTCTGACACCTTTACCACATGTTAATCCGTTTTGTGACTATTTCCTGGTGTATTTGCTCATCATAGCAGGAAGATCTTGATCTACAGGTTTTTCCAGAGTCTCTCTATGCTTTATAGTCACTGCTGGGATACAGTCTTACCTTTGTGGCAAAATCCGGTGGAAGAGTTTTGGCTCCAGTGAGTCGTTTCACAAGAAACGCTTTCCAGTTAGAATACTTATGCTGGATGGCTATGAAGTTGAAAATATATTTTTAAAAATTTATAATTACTCCTATTCAGCAATGGCAAGTTCACACTATTTTAACATCAAAAAACAGCTAACTACGTAAAAACATTAATAGCTTAATGTTTTACATACATTTAGGAGGCACCAGTGGCTTTCCACTAGAGGCACACCATCCAACAGGGTGGACTTCTGGGATACACAGATTACACCAGAAGTCTCTGCTTGAGTCATTATCAAAACCCTCATAGCGCAGAAGAGCTTTAAAACCTGAGAAGTTATTAAAATAAATCATTTAATTATAATACATCAAACATTCTTAAAAGCAAAAGAGTTGGCAGTTATTAAACTACAACATTACCTGCCAGTTTGACAATCCCTGCTACCCAGTAAACTTTTGTGGAGAGGTTTGTGTCAGAATTGAGGACCTCCACCCTCACCCCCTCTGCTATGTCACCCCAGCACAAACCCATGGGCACCTGGAGAGTTATCAAGTCACAAGCAGAGTATTTATAAAAAATATATAAGCCAAAAGATTATAAGAAAAACAATTATGATAATAATTCTCTGCCTATACTCACATGTTTGAAACAGCTGACTGGTGCCCCAACTAGATTATTGCTACAAATGTACCGGCCCCAGTCAAAGCCTTCAACAGGAACCACTTCATGAGAAAAAAGAAGAAAAAGTTGTGATTAAATATTGCGATTGTTTAATCAATTAGGCAGACAATTACACAATGAAACTTTAAACTTAGTCGAATAGTCATTTACCTGATTTTGATTTAGCTTGGTTCTGTTGATTTGCTTGATACTGTGCGTAAGCTGCCAACTTTGCCATTAATGGCTGTTTTTGTAAGACTTTTGCCTTTTTTGTTGGTGGTTTACCCTTGATAGGATGAAAGAACAAATACAATATGTCAAAGTTATGGAAAGAGGAAAAAATAAACAACAACAGAGGTAGTAATTTGATTTGGAGTGCTTCTTAAGTCCATGAGTAGTTACCTGAAGTCTCGCCAGTATACTGGCCTTTTTAGAATTGGAGGAATAGCTTCTGGAGCAGGATACGCTGCAGAATCTCTTTGTTTTAGAGTAGAAAGCATCTCGTACACCAACCATACCACACATCTCACAGGTTGCTGCATGGGAAAAAAAACAATCAATCACACAATTTAACATATTTATCCTAGACAAAAAGCAAACCATAAAGATGATTTTTGTTAGGTAGGGGTAAATGGGATAATAAATACAATTTTTCATTAGAAATGATATTGTAACCATGGACAAATTATAAAAATGAGTGAAATATATACTACTTTCTTTTTATTTCCAGGTTTCAATGAAAAATAAAACCAATTTTTTAAGTTCTCACAAGGACCCCGCTATATATTGACATGACTAACCCATTCCAGCTTTTCCATCAGGATAGGTGTAGACCTGGCCGTTGTTTTTGATGATAGGCAGGCTGGCGGGGATGCTGGGGACTTCATCCTCACTGTCCTCTGAGCTGGAGCTGCTACTGCTGTCTTCACTGCAGCTGTCATACCCGTCAAACATCCCGAACGAATCTCTCCTCTTCCGCTCTGAGCGGGGAGTGTGCTCAGCCTACGTGTGATGAGGCGAGAAGAAGGCAAAAATGTGGAGAAAACAGAAGAAAAGAGCGATGGGCAATGAAAGACAAGGATTAAAGCTCACTTATACAGCCATAATACTTAAATAATTACATTTGACATTATACGGCATGATTAATATTACAGTCGGTGATAACCATAATCTTTATACTAGTTCATCAACGCTTTAATGAGCCGGGAATTAGGAAGCAGAGCAAATCACATGAATAAAACTGAAGGTTCTCAGGGGTCACAAAAAAGCAAATACCATGAACAAAGGGTCAATATCATCAGCACCCAATATCCCCACAGGGAATTTGAAGACAGGAGATAGCCAAAGCAAAAGAATCTCATTTCATATTTTCAATGATATCTGCTGTATTTTCAGGATCTACATATTTATATTTTTCAATATTGAAGTACTAGACTGGTGCATCAGACAAGGATTTGTCCAAACCACTGTGACCTGAATTCAAAATGAATAATTTCAGACTTTTTCTTCATCTGATATAATATACCTGCTAAATACACCTGCTAAAATACCATTTCACCAAAATCTACACATTTAATATTCTCATAACCCACCTTTAAATGATATTTAGGTCATTACACAAGCAAACATACACATATGCTGTGCCACAAAACCTAGTGAGCTGCCTACATAAACAGAACGTTTTATGAAAACGTCCTTAACGCAGTTATGATCCCCATAAAAACTGTCTACTAACTATGTTATGATATACGACCATAAACACAAACATACACACATTCATGGGCCTGCGGGTATATTTCAGCTGCACAAAACACATACATAACCAGTTGTTTTTGCACCATTTAGTGAGACAGCTGGTTTGAATGAGCGATTACATAGCATATAAAGTATTACGAGTTATTTGAATAAGGTAAATGCTGTAGTTTGTGTGACTAGCAGGATCCGTTTCTGACAACCAAAACAAAGAGGACGGCTAACACTGCTAGCCGCTAACTGCGCTAAATCAAGGAAGCGGGCTCAAATAAACTCTTTCTTACCATATCCCTTGGGTTTTCCATTAGCCCTTCATACAAGTCGGTATTTTATGTTCGTTGTGGTATGGTCCGAGAGCCCCCCGGAGGGAAAGGGCCTGGCTTGAAATTATTTTACTCTAAAGCAAAAAATAACTCCAGTTGATTATCAACAATTGTCATGGCTCGAGTGCGCGTGCGCGTGGATCTACAATGATTGACGTGGATATTAGCCAATAACGGTTAACCTGTTAAGCACTTTTACACCATATAAGGTAATAGGAAATGTTTTAGTGAGGGTAAATAATTACAGATCAAATAAATACGGACTTTGTGTTGCCATAGCAGATTTATTGACTATAACTATAAAATATAATATGTCTTCGGTCATAACGTCATGGTAATAGAATATGACAGGATGAAATAATGGATGGGGTGATAAATGTCTAGATGTGTGGCCAGCTCAGTAGATGGGGATAGTTTGTTATGCGAGCAGTTCAGTGAGGTGTGTGGCTTTACTACAGATCCTACAGGTATCGGAGTCTGGACCCCTGAAGCCAAAAATTAAATAAATTATATTCATATAAAATTTAGTTTGACATTTTGAGGTAGACAATCAACATTTTCTGAGGTAAGGCATATTCTTTCATTGATCGTTTCTTGAAAAAAAAAACAAAAAAAAAACAAAAAAACATTCAAATAGGAGTTACAAACATTTACAACCATTTTACAGTAATCCTCTGTTGATGCACAGCCTCACATACACAACAATTTTTTACTATTTTTGATTAAACTAACTTTTAACCTCATAACATTTAAATTTTTGTATTATACTCAAAAGCAACATGAACATTTTGAACATGACGTACATGCTAAAAAGTCAGTACTTACAGCTCCTTCAAAGAATTTCAATCAGTAATCTTGTATATTAAGTTGACTGCCTTATTATTTATGGGTTAGGAAGGTGTTAAATATTTTGTTGAATTATTTGCTGTTTCTTACAATTGTATTGCTTAGTCTATGCTATCTGTACATATAATGGAAGCTATATTATCCATTTCCATTACCACGTTTTCAGCCATTGTCATTAGCTCCTGTTTTTTAATCACATAACATCTTACATATTTTATAACACCTTTTGTGTTATTCTACAATTACCTAATACACAGTGTGCACCCCCCCCCCCCCCCAAGCATTTTCTGCAGTACAATAATCCAAATACAATAGGACCGTGTTCACTCAACTTTCAAAAAAAAGCTATTCAAATTAATATGGGGTATAATAATAGACTTTATTTGATTGTATACACATATATACCATAGCATTCAATGTAATAAATCTCAATACACAACAAATAATTTTGACACAGAAAATGAGAAACTGTACAAAAACCAAAAATGATCCATCAACAAAAGCTGAACCATCTTATCACTGAGAAACAAACCAAAGGAACCTTGGTGCTACACTGCAACAATACTGAGGTTTCTGACTCAAACATGAGTTCCCTGAGCTCTGCTCTTCAACTGTCTATTATCTGTTCTTCAGACCAAAAAAAATTGCAACATTTTATATGTAAATGAGATGAACACAATGAGAACAAGTGTAAACCATGTAAAAAAAAAAAAAAATAAAAAAAAAAAATAAAAAAAAATAATAATAATAATATAATCAAATGCCTTCAAGATGTCCTGAAAAGTTTAGACAAGATACAAACATTGAAAACCATTCCTTATATGAGATAACTTATGCAGTAAATACAGTCAGGTGGCGTAGTCAAGTATGGCTCTTTCTCAGAGACGGGAAGCATGTGCTGAATGCTAAATGAAGATAACGACTGGTCTCTGGGGAGGAGGAGAGGAGGATACAGGCAGAGTGACAGCATTAGCACAATCAGCTGGTCTTAAATGGAATATTATACACAGGAGCATCCAAACTAATTATATGAGATTATAGTGATTTTTGCTTACCAATATCAAGGCATACATTTCTTTGGTCTTTTGTCAGTTGAATTCCTCATCAATAGTGTCATCCACACTTCCAGAAATTGAAGCAACTTCTGAAAGATAAACAGGGAGAAAAAAAAAAAAAAAACAACAACATTAAACAGGACAAAACTACAATGTAAATCAGAGAAAGGACACAAAACAATACAACTACGAAATGTAAAGGTGCTAGAAGCATTGATCTGTAATGGGCAAAAAATAGCTTTTACGTTGTAACTGCCATTGAGATCAAAGGGAATTCATGGAAGGCTACTGCTGCTAATAATGTTGTAATTGTTAACTAAAACTAAAACTAAAACAAACAAACAAAAAAAAAGCTAATATACACATTTTTGATGAAAACTTAAACTAGAAATGTTGCCTTGTCAACTAGGTGAAATAAAATGAGTTGAAGTACTATGGAGCCCCTAAAGCAGGGGTACCCAAACCTGTTCCCTTCAGAGTTCAGATCCAACCCTGATCCAACACATCTGACTGTAATTATCAAGTGCTCCTGAAGATCTTAATTAGCTGGTTCAGTTGTGTTTGATCAGGGTTAAAGCTGAACTTTGCAGGAAGTTAGATCAACAGGCACAGGATTGCCTAAAAGGACATGGTGATGAAACAAATATGAGATGGGAGGAAAAATTGTCAATGCTTTTGCATTCTCTGGCAAATGTTTTGCATTCGCTCGCAAGATTTTTGCAAGCGAATGCAAAGTTTCTCGGGGGAACACAAACATTTTGCAAGGGAACGCAAAAGCATTGAATATATTTTTTCCTCCTATCTCATATTTTTTTTTTCCATCATTATGTCCCTTTAGGAACTATGTAAAGTACTAAATTTACTAAAACTGAAATAAACCAGCTAAATAGAAATAAAAAATAAATAAAAAAAAACTAATAAAAATGACAAGCATATATAACTCAATTTAATAACAAAATGAAAGGTGAAAATATAAAAGAAAAGCCAATTAAAAAAAAAACTACTATAATAGTATAAATATAATACTAAAATAAAAACACTACTACTACTAATAAGGCACTATTTATATTTGTATACCATCTTTCATAAAATGAAGAAAAAATTAAAAGCAAGACAGAAATAGGAAGAAAAATAGGAAGAAAAAGCAAAAATAAAAGTAAAAAGAAATTTTTAGAAAAAAAAAAATGACTACAGAATTTTTTTTTTTTTTTTTTTTTATAAATGTGAATGTTTGGAGCTAGTCTATTTTCAACTGGTAAAAGTTTCCAGAATCTTGAGGCATAATTAGAGATGTCCTTGGCTTACAGCACCTTTAATACTTTGAGGTATAGATTCTGAAAACTCTTCACCTTGACAAGCACCACTAATTAAAAAAGTATGCTATGCACCTCTCCCATTGAAGCCCAAACCCATGTGCAGTGTGCTGTACGTCACATACAAGGCATATGCAGTGTAGTAAGGTGTATTAAAGCCCTTAATTGAAAACCAGTACCATCCCACAGAGATCCAACGTGCTCCAGTGTGTCACTAAGTTATGTATAAAAGTTACACCTCTTGTTGAATTGTCTTCACCACTGATCCCCTTTTCACTTTTGAAATCCATGTTCTTTGGTTCCTGAAGTTCTTGTTTACTTCCTCTTCCTCCAGTTACACTTTCATCATTCAAGCTTGGCGTCTGGCATTTCACATCACTTTTTAGCAGGTTTAGTTCATCTAAATTTCCTTCCGTAAATGACTCTTGTTTATGCTCTTTAGAAGTGCTAATTAAGTCACTTCCACAGCTGCTACTGTCACTCAGAGCGATAACCTCTGGATTCGGGTGTGGATGAGTCAGATTAGCTGGACTGAGTGGCACTTCAGCGTCTTCAACACTCCTGGATGAATCTGAGCTCAGTTCAATCACAGAGACAGAGGAAGCAGTGGTCCCGTCACAAGATTCTGTCAAATATGAAGATGATGCAGTGGACGACTGAGGCATTGTGGTGCTGAGAGATGCCTCGGACGAGTCCCTAGAGGAAGTAAGGTAATACCACACTCCTCTGATGCCATCACTGCTGTTACTGCTCTCTGTATTTTCACTGTAACTGTCCACTGTACAAGATGAGCCCGTCTCTTCTGACGCAGTAGATGTCATCTTCTTGCCGTAACAATGCATGCCAAGGAAAACGTCATCACTAAGAGTGAAGGAATCCAGAGCTGATGTCACAGCTTCCACACAGGAAGGAGATGTGGACGAGATTTCTTGAACTGACAGGACATGTAATGGTGACACTGGGGTTAAGTTGTTGGACTGGATTGGAGGGTCTAGCGCGGAGGAAGACGACTCAAGTATTTGGCTGACTAGATCACTCAGGTTCTGAGATGGAGTGGAGTGGATCAGGGAAGAGGAAGACAAGAGTCCAAAACACGGGCTCTGGTCCACGTCAGCTCGCTCCACCTCCAAAGAGCTTGTGAGACACGAAGACCATTCCAGCTTCTTGCTTACCCATGGATATGCTGAACCTTCACACATGGCAGCCCGAGAACGGGTTAAACACTGCTGAACTGAAATACACTACTGTACAAAAGTTTGGGGTCAGTTAAGCCTTTTGAATTTTTTTGAATGAAGTCTCTTATGCTCACCAAGGCTGTATTTATCTATTCAAAAATACAGCAAATACACTATTGTGAAATATTATTTCAATTCTAATTTAATATATTTATAAATGTAATTTATTCCTGTGATGGCAAAGCTGAATTTTCAGCATCGTTACTCCGGTCTTCATTGTCACATGATCCTTAAGAAATCATTCTAATATGCTGATTTGATGCTCAAGAAACATTTAATATTATCACTATTTTTGTGGAAACCGTGATACATTGATGAACAGAACGTTCAAAAGAACAGCATTTATTTGAAATAGAAATCTTTTCTAAAATTATAAATGTCTTATTGGCCACTTTTGATCAATTTAATGCATACTTGAAGTATTACTTTCTTTCAAAAAAAAAACAAAAAAAAAAAAACCTGACCCCAAACTTTTGGACGGTAGTGTATGTGGAGGAATACAAGCACGCATGAAAAAGGAAGTTGCACGGGAAGTGTCTAACTCCATTTCTTCCACAAAGCTGAAAGAAAACGTACCTGACAAACTGATGCAGGACATACTGAATTCAGAGGTCGCTCCAGTCATGTCGTCCTGTAAAAATCCAAACAGAGATTCTCTTATTGCTGCTTCCACCTGCAATACACTGAATAACACAATCCATATATCTTACCAGCATCTTCTGTAATGATCTGGACTCATCCCAGTCTCCCCTCAGCCCAATCCCTTCATCCTCACAGCTTACAGCATGACCAAGACTAATCAACTCCTTACCCAGATCCACAGCCTGAGGATTTAAAAACAAAAACTATTACAATTTAATCTCAAAATAATCTGAGTGATGAATGTCCAACCATGTACATCTCTCCACCGCAACGTCAGTATTTGTTAGGGTGATTTGGATGGGTGCTAGACTGTAGGTGGATGAGTGGATGCTACGGCATTGCTAGGTGGTAGCAATTCTATTAAAGAGTGCATGAATGTGTGGATTAAGTTTAAGATTAAGCAGGTTTCAGAACAGTGTTGTTATCGTTAATTACAACTAAAACTAATAAAATATCTTATTATATTAAAAAAAGAAAAAAAAAAAAAAACCCATGAGTTCCACACTACATTACTATAGTATAGCGCTACGCTAGTAACGCCAAGATCATGGGTTGATACCCAGAGAATGCATGAACTGATAACATCTATACCTTTCAGTAGCTTTGGATAAAAGCTTCAGCCAAATGCAATAATTTATATGTAATATGCCATAATATAAAATATTCCAGTTTGAGGTGCCAGAATATATACTAAGAGCAGCCTTTATTGTTTAACATCAAACAGATTCAGTAAAGTGAGCTGTGATGTTGACCTCTAACCTTTCCCTGGCTGTTGTCATAGAGTTTCACACTGGGCCAGGACGAGATCTCAGAATGAGAATAGCTGTACAGTTTGGCTAGTAAAGGTTTCCATTCAGCACAGTATGTCATGCGTTCAAAGTCATCCAGGGCTGCCTCAGTCCAAACTTCTCCTAAAAACAAAATAAAGATATAATTTTTACTTTATTCTGTTGATGAAACTTATATTATTTCACTGACAAACACCTGAACATCACTTTTTACCTGCAGGACGAACCCCTGCTAGGCTGCACTCAATGGCTTGAAAGGGCAGGCTAAGGAAGTCACTTCTGAACATCACAAAATAATATACCATCAGTATGACTATAAATGTCACTCTGTGCCGATTCAGAAATTGGAAAATAATAAAAATCAAGAGCCAAAGAAACATAAGCATAACAGCTGATTCCGCACTCTCCATCTCTCGTTTACCTCATGCTTCGTAAATGTTCCCGTGGAAGCTCCCCATTGTCCCCAAAGTCCACATAATACAAATCCACCAGGCCAGAGCCTAGAATTCCTAACACTCGAGCACGATTCCACGTGCCATGGTCCCTGTATGGAGCAGCCACTATGTCTCCAACAATAATGGTCTCCACTCTGTGCTCCTGGGTTAAGAGAAGAAGTAATTATTCACTAATAATATAAAAGAAAGAAAAATAAAGGAGAAGTAATTTACTAATATATCATGGTCATGGAGCCCAAGTCAAGTCAGGTCAAGCAAACTTACTTGTGAGGTATCACTGTTGTAGAAACGGCTCATTTCGGCAGTCAGTTTATCCAGCTGTAGAGATCGGACCCCCAGGATCTGGATCCAAAAGTGTTGAGGATTCTCAGAGGCAGACACGTATACCTCCAGATGCTCATCGGGCTGGAAGCTCAGGTCTGGACTAGGAACTGTTAAGAAAAGACCAATTAGTGATTTGATCTTCTACAGGAGTCTAAGGGCCCGTTTACACAATACACAAAATATGATTTCTGGGTAGGGCTGAACAATTTTGTGGAAAAAAGTCTAATTGCAATTTTTCTGATAAAAATTTCTGATAAAGACTGTAATTTAAAATGTACACAAAGTTTCCCTAAAAATCATAGTGTTTTATATCAGTATGACAAAATTATAATTATCTAATTAAAAAATTATAAATAATATAATAGCAAGAAATATATAAATTAAAATATCTCTGTGTATATACACACACACTAATTATATTATATATATATATATATATATCATCATCCCATAATCAAATCTCATTCTCATAATCAGATTCTCATTTTATTTTGATTAATCATCAAGCCCTTCCTGGGCAAATTTCTAAATACAGTATCTCACAAAAGTGAGTACACCCCTCACTTTTATGCAACCATTTTATTATATATTCTCAAGGGACAATACTATAGAAATGAAAATTGAAATTAAAATACTTTAGAGTAGTCAATGTGCAGCTTGAATAGCAGTACAGGTTTACTGTCCTCTGAAAATAACTCAACATACAGCCATTATTGTCTAAATAACTGGCAACAAAAGTGAGTACACCCTAAGTGAACATGTCAAAACTGTGTCCAAAGTGTCAATATTTTGTGTGAGCACCATTGTTATCTAGCACTGCCTTAATCCTCCTGGGCCTGGAATTCACCAGAGCTGCACAGGTTGTTGCTGGGATCCTCTTCCACTCCTCCATAATGACATCACGGAGCTGCTGGATGTTAGACACATGGTGCTTCTCCACCTTCCGCTTGAGGATGCCCCACAGGTGCTCAATAGGGTTCAGGTCTGGAGACATACTTGGCCACTCCATCACCTTCACCTTCAGCTTCCTCAGCAAGGCAGTTGTCATCTTGGCGGTGTGTTTGGGGTCATTATCATGCCGTTCGGCCCAGTTTCTGAAGGGAGGGCATCATGTTCTGCTTCAGAATGTCACAGTACATGTTGGAATCCATGTTTCCCTCAATGAAGCACAGCTCCCCAGTACCAGCAGCACTCATGCAGCCCAAGACCATGATGCTACCACCACCATGCTTGACTGTAGCCAAGACACAGTTTTCTTGGTACTCCTCACAAGGGCGTTGCCACACATGCTGGATACCATCTGAGCCAAACAAGTTATCTTCTGGTGCCATGTTGAACATCCAGTGGTCAGTATGAGAGGATTGTACTCAAATACCAAATTTTATCTGCTCTAATACAAGATACGCAAATTTGTATGGTCCTATCAAGCAGACAAAAACATGAACATGATGAATAGGACATGTGGCTTCGCATGGTTAAAAGATGTAGAGCTGTTATCACTTAGGGTGTACTCAATTTTGTTGTCAGTTATTTATACAATAACGGCTGTATGTTAAGTTATTTTCAGAGGACAGTAAATCTATACTGCTATACAAGCAGCACATTGACTACTCTAAAATATATACAAGTTTCATTTCTATAGTATTGTCTCTTGAGAAGATATACTAAAATAGTTGCTGAAATGTGAGGGGTGTACTCACTTTTGTGAGATACTGTATGTTCTTAAAGGAATGGTTCACCCAAAATGAAAATTCTGTCATTTATTCACCTTCAAGTGAATAGTGACCTAGTTTCTTCTGTTGAACACAAATAGAGATGTTGCATAGAATCTCATACAGGTTTGGAACGACATCAATGTAAGTAAATGATGACAGAATTGTAATTTTTTTGTGATTCCAATAATTCTCTGGTCTTGTGGAAGTGGGTTTGGTTAATCTTACTTTCAAATTTGGAGATCTCCAAAGGCGATACTGGAGAGAGAATCTCCTCCTCCTCTGATTTAAGGGAGTTTTCAGCAGTATCACTGCTGTCTGCAAAGCCGTTGACCGTAGCAGGCTCCTCTTGTTTAAGCTCAATCACTGGGGAAGGTAAATCTTTTCCATTAAGCTTTAATAATTCATTCTCTGGTCCTTGGGCCTTGTTAAATTGCTCAATTTCTGGCGGTTTCCTCTTCTGACGCAGTGCAGAAGCTTGACTTATCCGCTTCCGTACAGTTTCATTCTCTATGACCTTCTCCATGATCATCTCCTGTGAGGAAAAACCATAACCAAACACTGTTTCACTCACTACATGTGTGCATAAAGTCTGTGTGTGAACGCAGAACGCTATTTTTCTAAACCACACGTATGCTAAAATCTCACCTTTGCACTTTGAACTTCCTTGCGGGTGCCGGTAATTGTGATCTTGCCCTTCTCCTCTAAGCCATGTCCACGGTCTTTGGAGCAGTTTACTCTGGCCCCTGAGACTCTGTTTATGAATTTTAAGGTCTCACCACCACGACCTGGAGCAAACAATATTGTGAACAACATGATGCGAAGCACAAATGCTCTGAAAATACGATACTTTTACTTCAAGTGTACACCAACCTATAATTCGCCCAAATGCCGTCTGAGGCACGTCTATAACATCAGTGATGACCTCACAGTCGGTGGCCAGTTTCTCCAGCGCACACTGTGCCACCAGAATCTGCTCGGGTGAGCCCTGGATCAGAAAATTCACCATGCTCTGCTCTTCAGTGTTCGGCAGCACATTTATCTGGGCACCAGACTTCTGATTCACCTACACAAATGTGAGAGTTAGAGAATCACAAAACAAATCATAAAACATCTACTCAAGTACTTTCAATGTTTTTCAAATACTAATTAGGATTTTGTTCTTTTACCAGCTTGGAAATCACAAATATTATAAAACTTAATATAACATTTACATTCATTGAAGTAGAAACGTTTATCCAAAGCAGCTTACAAATGAGGAACAAAAGTAATTCATCACAGAGACAAATATTCATAGCATACAATATACACACACATACACCATCATTCAAAAGTTTGGGGTCAGTAAGATTTTTAAATGAATACTTATTTAGCAAGGACGCATTAAATTGACTAAAAGTAACACAGACATCTATAATGTTACATCATTATTTATAATGTTCTATTTCAAATAAATGCTGTTCTTTCTAACTTTATATTCATTAAAGTATCCAAAACAATATATTATATTTTTCACAAAAAACTGTTTCACAACTGTTTTCAACATTGATAATAATAAGAAATGTTTCTTGAGCACCAAATCAGCATATTAGAATATATTCTGAAGGATCATGTGACACTGAAGACTGCAGTAATGATGCTGAAAATTCAGCTTTGTCATCACAGGAATTTGTATATACACAGTTCATATTATTTTACACTATTATAATATTTCACAATATCACTGTATTTTTTAAATTAAATGCAGCCTTGGTGAACATAAGATACGTCCTTCAAAAACATTAAAAAGTCTCACATGCCCCAAACTTTTGAACAGTATATTGTTTATCCTGTATAGTTACAGATCAAATAAAATACAAGTGACATAAAAAAGAAAGAATAAACACTCACTAGGTCTAGAAAGGCGCTTTGATATCTTGCAATAGATCGGTACACATTAAGGGGAACAGATATTCTGGACTCCTCTTTGCTTTGGCATTGCACTACAGAATTAAACGATGGAATTAACAATATTAAAACTATATTATCACTGTTAAAATTCCAAACATCAATGACCATCAATGAGTGAAAACTGATGTCATGAAAAGAGTTTGCTAGAATTCACAACTCACCACTGCTGCTTCGAATATGACGGTAAACAAGGTAGCCCACCGTGGCGCCCACAGAGAGGCCGGCAGCCAAAGCTACTTTCTTCCCCGAGCTCAGGCTCTTCCACGGTCCATCTTGCACCGCGGCCATCACTTGGGTCGGACCAACCGGTAAACTCCACCTAGAGATGTAGAACAAGCTGTAAGGTCCACGAACAGACCTGAACTAGTCCGCACTCCGTCCGCACCATGTATGACTTTACATGGGCCTTCTCAGTAATGCCATGCAACACGAATGAATTGTTGATGACGGCAAAGATTTCAAACTTAGAACAAAACTTTGAATCTAACAGGAAAATCTGCAGAACTCCAATCAAAGGTTACTATTTGAGCACTCATTTATGAGATTAGTTAGCCTCATTTTTGTTACCTAATTGGCTCAATAAGGAGAACAAAGATCACATTTCACAAAAACTGAGACTTTAATGCCCCTATAATTGGGTTTTGGACATTAAAGCATGTGGAAACCTTTTCTGGTACATGTCAGATCTTTCAAACACAGCATATTTAACAACACAGTCTTTGTTTTAATAAATTAGATTTTAAAGTTCAAGCACACAGCAAAAGCAGTGCATTGGACAAGGCTGCAACAACACACTTTGCCATCTTGTAGTAATGGCAAAAATTGAAATCCCCCTAACCAAATGAAACCTCAAATCAAATCATTTGCATTTTCATGAGGTATTTCTGCAACAACTGCATCAGCTGAAGGACAAAGCCGAGCTTCAGCGCAGTACTGATGCATAAAGCGGTGGGCGACACACAGATGTCGCAGACACACACAAGGAGCAACACCATGCAGTATGATTCTCACTGTGAAAACAGGGCAGTGGGGCTGTAGTTCAGAAACACACGGGGTTTAGGGACGTCCACGTCCATCTTGTTCCCTCAAACCTCCTGTTCTGCCTCTCTTCAGCAGGAGGAACAAGAGTGAAATATTATTAAACACCAGCTGAATGATTCGTCCTGACTCCTTACAGCATAACAGGAGCTCCTCATTTGGGGTACCTAATAATTACCCTATTGGACCCTTTTCAAAGACGTGTTGCCATTAAATTACAGAAAACTGCTTAACGCTGTTGCGCGAGTTGTTTCTAATACAACTTCTGAGGGAGTGACTGTAAGTTTGATGTCCTTCTCTCTTCTGACCAACATAATCCATCTCTCTATATTTTTGACCTCTTTTGGAAAGTTTTGAAACACTATAATGGATTTTTGGGGGGGCAAAAGGGAACAGAAAAAATTATATTTGTTGTAGTTTCTGTTCTCCACTATAAATTTACCCAACTATGACGACTTCCGCTTCTGAGAACCCGGGTAATGTGAAAAGGGTCCATAAGCACATGCACCTATAAGACCACTTTTTTTAAATTTTATACTTGTTCAAAATGATAGCAAATGCACATTGCTAGTCATTTATTTACAATTTATTGAATGTTTGTTCTAATGAAATGAATATTCAGTTCCAATCTTGATGTTTGAGAAGCCCTCAAAATAAGCCATTTTTCTAGAATCCAGTGATTAATGATATGATTTTTACAATTAAAAGATAAATCAGTTATATGCATTCAGATTGGTTATTGTTAACTAAAACTAAAACTGTTAACAAATTGTTGAGTAATTGAAATGAAGCTGAAATAAAATATTAAAAGAAAAACTTAAAAATTAGAATGTTACTTTGGCAACTAACTTTAAAAAGTTAAAGTATTAAATGGCAAACAAAAACTTAAGTAAAAATAACTTAAAACTATATAGAAATATAATAAAATTCCCAGTGTTGTCAAAAGTACTGACCACGATACTAAGTCGGTACTGAAATTTTAAAAATGTGATGCTTTGAGCGCTGTTGAGCGGATTCGTAAACACCTCTGATTGGCCATTGTGTTAAAGCGCTCATCAGATACGTCTGTGATTGGCTACAATGATCAACGCATGAGAGCGTTTGAAAGCACATGGAAGTATTTGAATTTGAAAGCGTTTTGATAGCAGGCGTCTATCAGCGAACCGTGTGTATCTGTGTAAGCACTCGGTGAAGAGCGTGATGTCTATTTACAACATTTTTTGAAGCGTTGATCATTGTAGCCAATCACAGACATATCTCATGAGCAGGTGAACACAATTGCCAATCAGAGGGGTTTACGAGTCCACTCAACAGCGCTCAAGGAGTCACATTTTTAAAATTTCAGTATCGACTTTTGACAACACCAGAATACACATAGAATTTCTACAACTTCAACTAAAATGAAAATTGAAAATATTCAAAAAGATATTATTTAAAATATTAATAAATACTATCTTAGTATAAAAACAATACTAAAATAACACTAAGTAATCTAATGTGATGTATTTTCTTGGTATTTAAAAGCAATATTGTGCATTTGAAAAGATGCAAATCTGAATGATGCTCACAAAGATAGATGTGGTAGAACAACCAAAATTAATAAAAAGTGTTGACAGCCATATTAAAGAATGCCATTTTAGAAGCTTCTTGCACTGTAATTATAATCCATAAATATAACTTTTGTCAAGTGTTCCCAAAAAGAACAATTTTAAAACAATTTAATATCTATAAATCATAAATTATAGGTTAATCAAATTATCTATAAGCAAATATGTAAAACTCAGATTTGGGTGGGGGTAAGTAGGGTCACTACCCACAGATGTAGGTCAAACCATACTTTATTTGAATGTAGGTCTGATTCACTTTACTTTTTCTCTCTGCAAACATCAATATGGGTTTAGCATGAGCAAAAATAAACAATAAGGCATTCCCGTGCATCTGTTACATCTACCTTTACTGTTTTCTTTTGCTCAATGAAGCTGTAATTTGCATTGTTATCAGATATGTGCACATAAAAGCATTAAAACAGGACCTGTTGTGCATCATGCACGTGAATATGGGTGTGCAATTATTAATGCAGCGCCTGTTAGCACGTGATGGATGTCATATCACACGGGGTGCGGTGTATTTCTTTTACAACAACCTATCCGTTTCATAGCCATAAAAGTGTTTTGAAAAATCATATCTCTGACAAAGGTTTGTTTGTTTGGCTGGATCATGCCTTTGCAACATATAGCCTACTGCAGGTCGTTTGGATTTTCAACAGGACATCTTCACCGAACGGCTAATGCACTAAACACCAGAACCAGATAAAGCACTAAAACATACATCCCGACATATTTACCTCTAAAACGGTATAAAATGTGAGGGAACCCTCGTAGCGAGTCCTTCAAATGATCTTATGACACCCGTCAGCGTGCTGCTGATCCACCGGCGCTGCCGTGCTTCATTCTGTAGTACGCAGTACGCACAGTTAACCTTTTAGCAATGATTGGCTACCATCCCGCATGTCAACCACTAGATCCAATCACCACCTCTGATGTTGCGGCACCTCTTTATTTGGGGCAACGCCCTCTATTGGACGATTATAGCAACACACAGTGGGCGCAACGATTTCCCATCAACCTTGATGCTTGAATGACGCATAAAAAAGTCGTAGTTTATTCAGCCCAGTAAATGAATGTCATTTTTTTCTTGTTTATTAAATGGAATAATAAGTAAAACTGAATGGTAAAAATTCTGAATAGTACTGAAAGGGTTTAAGCACGGTTTATAGACCAATATTCAAATAGCCTAATTTTTTAGTCAATATTTAATCACAGACGACTTTTCCAGTTGTTCTAGTAACATAATAAGGACTTTTAAAAAATAATTTCATATATTGCCCTCACAAAGAGTAATGTTTTGCTAAAATAATTTGCTAAGCATAACCATAATTCTACGGTCTACGGCTGGCAGAAGTGGGGTGTGGATGATCTGGACAGTCAAATATTACAATATCACAAGAGACATTTAAAAAAAAAAAAAAAAAAAAAAATGAAACAGCACATTTGCTTTAAAATGAACATATTTATTAACATAACATTGGTTCACAAATAATCTGTGGGGAAGGGGAGAAATCAATGTTAAAGACATCTTAAAAAAATACAAACTGTACAACATTTATAAATCTTATGAACATTCATAAATAGCAAATATTTCTGTATATTGAGTCAATCAGTGTACTGTAGGTTGTAGCCCAGGCATGTATTTTGCAGACAGGTTCTGATTCACACTCCTGGCTTAAAGATTACAGCCTTTCTGACTGATGAAAAAAAGCATCAGCATCATTTTTAATACATGCATGACTGAGTCAACATATTCAATATTCAGCAGATGACTTAAGAAATCAAGAAAACCTTGCATTCTTATAGTCTTTATCATGCATACATCAGGAAATAAGTGAAAAGAGAACATTTCAAAAACAATTACAAAAAAGCTAACTGTACAAAAACGCTGCTCACAAGCTCACATCCCAAAACAATTTTTCCTGTTACTACAACAGATTGTATATAACAGATCAGTGCTTACTGAAACTAATTTCTCTCTTAATTGTACATATTGTTATACCACTAATTCAGCACCAATTCAGAGCCTCTGGACTACTTTTTGATTTCTCTGATATGTATGCATTAGGGTGGTTTAAATACACAGCCGTGGTGCTGAGCAGCCTTGTGGCGTAAACATCGAACCACAACAAGTTATGTAACCTCTAAACACATCATAAGACCTGCCTTCCTGTTGAATGAGCAGGAAAAGTAGAAGAAAGCATGTAACATGCATTGCAAAAATGCACTACGTTCTCTTATGAATATTCAGTGCCTATGACGACCTCTAGATGTGTTATGGAAAAGGCGGTTAGGTTGCAATCATTTGCTGTTAAGATGTACAGACGTGTAATCATTTCAAAATAAATACATTAGATTAGACGTTACAGTATGTATTTGCGATTTAAACTTAAATATAACAGTGACACAGGAACAAAAAGGAAATCAGTAAGTTAAGACATCTTTCGGTTCATTACGTAGAAAAGGGGATTGACTGTGGCTCATAGGAAAGGCAGCTTCTTCAGAAAATGCTAACTGAGTTTTGACTATAGGTTCTAAAGGCCCCATGATACCTGTACACATCAGTCATTACAAAATCTGCCACTTATGCAGGACTTAGCAGCAACTTAAAGGGACAGTTCACCTAAGAATTAAAATTCAATGAAAAGCAATTATTCACCCTCATGTCATTCCAAACATGAATGATTTTCTTTCTTCTGTGGAGCATAAAAGGAGATACAGTATGTCTCAGCATTTTTTTTTATTTTTTATTTTTATTCATCCTTACAACAAAAGTCAACGTGGCCAAAAGCAGTTTTGAATCCCATTGACTTGTATGGACAAAACGGTTGGCACATTCTAGAAAATATCTCCTTTAAAGAATTAAAGTCTGGAACGACATGAGGGTATGTAATTGATGACAATTTTCATTTTTGGGTGAACTATCCATTTAAATTCTCCATTTGATGAGTCTATGGTAAGTCAGAGGTTTCAGGTTATATGTTGGAGAATTGCACTAGTATTGGAAAAAAAAGAAATGCTGGTAATTTGAAGATTAGCTGGTCACTGTCAGAAAAATCTGCACATCTGGTGACGCTGTAAGTGAGCCCCTTATACTCCATAGCTGCAGCCCAACTGGATCAGTTAAAATAAAACTTCATGAAGTTGCCTAGAATTATTTATAGTGAGGCAATCAGCAAGAGGTAGAACACAATAAAAATTGAATATCCCTCTTTACCAGTAAACACTGAATTCTCTACATAAAATAATCACAAAAAAATTAAAATTAAAATGAGCCCAACCCCATCTAGAGTTAGATATATTCTTTACAGAACATCAGAAATAATTATCTTGAAAAAGTGATTTTGTCGTCTGGCATGCAAATGTATGCAAAAAATCAGTGCACTCTGGCTGACAATCACATGTAAAAACATTTCAAATGTCTCTGTAGACAGAACGAGAACAATTCGAGCTGGAACATTCTTCCTTCAGCTGGAAAGCTTTTGCTTTGCCTGATTAAAAGTCTTTGCGTTTTGATTGAACTTAAGAACTTTGCAGTAAAAATAGTTTAAAAGAAGACTAAAAAAAAAAAAAGATTCCAGCTATTCATGCCTTTCATCTGATATCAATTCGTAAAAGAAATTTCAAGCCTGTCTGATTCTAGGTTAGCAAGTAAATGAGTTTTCACACAGTCTCACATTGTCTGGCTGCATTTGATTTTGGAAGCAAAGCTTCTCAGCTAAGTTGCACTGGCTAATATATTCACTTGTACATTATAAATCGCAAAATAAAACAGAATGAAATATTTCCCCTCTGAATATGAGGTAAGTTGAGGCGATGACATTCACATTATAACCTGTTAAAACAGGCTTCTTACGACGTAGTAAATTAACTGCACAAAACCTCTCAGCAGAGTGACGGCTAAAATACGAACACAGAGAACCTACAGCTAAAGCTCATCTCATGAGCGGTCAATTGTCTCGTGTTTGAAACAAAAAAGAAATCAATAAAATCCCCATTTCACAACAGCTAGTAAAAACGCTAAAAACAGAAAAGAAAAAAAAGTCATGCTAATTTAGCCCTCCGTTGTACATTTTGGTATATATTTGCTATATCGTGCATTAGTTTGAGGTTTCGAGGGGGATAAAGGAATGGCCTCATTGGAAAATAATCCCTCTACTAAATGACCCTGTCCAAACCAAAGCAGCATGCAGGTGAACATCCCTCAAACAACACTGATTTAGGCGTTACTCAAAGTAAAGTTAGATTTTATCTAAGATAGTTCAGGATCTCACTGATTAAAAACGCAGCCCTCAGTGGCGTTCATGGCAGAAATAAGGTTCCGCCCATCGGAGGTGTGGCAGGAAGAGCTCTGCTGAAGGGAATCCAAAGGAGCCTTGATCTTCTCCACTATGGAAATGAACAAGACGCTGAAGAGTAAGACCATGCCGTCCTGTACAGACGCAGGTCAGAAGGGAGAGTTCATTCCCAGCTTAGTCTCAAACTGAAGCTTCTGCCTCTTCTGGTAACGCACTCGTACCCTGAAATCAGAGCCATATTTTACTGGTTATCAAAATCTAGCTGTGGGTTAAATGAATAATGCTTTATGTAGACTAAATTTAGGTTCATTTGAAGTTTAAATGAGATAGACATGTTCATAAATTAATATGGAATCAAATTTATTGAATAAATACTGAATGAAGACTTTGAGTCCAGTCATGTGACTCCAGTCACAAGCTAAATGTCGGCGACTGCCAGTACACATGAAGTTTAGTAATTTATTACATTCAATAAAGAGCCACATTGGCTTTCTCAGTGGTTACAATGTTAATTTCCATTTCTATTTTGCACTAATTTCACCGGAAGTGGCGATTTTATTTCCATGGGATGGGAAACGCTACATTAATCACATTTTGTGTTTGCCATATGCTAATTTTTGACATTAAATTTGCAACTTGCGAACTGAACATGACACGGCAAGTTTGAATAAGAACAAAATGAGATTTCAGAGCTATGGTGAAGGAGAATAACACTTTCAATGTCACATGATCCTTCAGAAACCATTCTAATGTGTTGTTTTTGTTCTTATCAGTATTTAAAACACTTGTGCTGCTTAAATATATTTGTGGAAACCATGATACATTTTTTCAGGATTCTTAGAAATTTCAAAAGAACAGCATTTATTTGAAATATAAATCTTTGATAACATTATAAATGTATTTACTGTCACTTTTGATCAATTTAATGTATCCTTAGTGAAAAAAATATTCTTACTTAACCCAAACTTTTAAATGACTGTACATTTTTGGTCTACTACTGACGTAAAGATGACTTGGAATTCATTAAATGAGTCGTATGGACTACTGTTATGTTGCTTTCATGTTTTGTTTTTTGTTTTTACAAATTTGATTGCCTCTGGTCACAATATGCATTCATGGTCTGAAAAAGCGCAGTCATACAGGTTTGGGACGACATAAAGGTGAGTAAATGATGACTGAATTATCATTGGTACCCTCTACATTAAAGCGATTTCTCCTCTTACCTGATTTCATGCAGTTTTACTGCTTCATTGATTAGCACCACAAGTACGATGGACAGAGAGACTAACAGCCAGACCAACAGGGGAATGTGCTGTAGAGTGAAGACCACTTCTGTACTCCTGTCCTGCCACAAATGATAATCTATCACAGCCTGCACCACCTGTCCCAACAACCTGCGAGGGGGAGAGAAGAAAATCCATTAGCGCATTTAAATGATCCCAGGCAAGTTTTCAATAACATTTTACTTTCATGAATTGCTTTTAATATGTGACTCCGCTAATAAAAAAAAACATTCTCTACATGAAACACTCACACCACAGGCACTGTGAGACACCACCATGTGTTACTGAACGGGTTCCTCCTCCACAGGGGTGAAGAACGGTGCACATAACTCAGAGAGATGACCACTGCAAGAAGACAGTGAGAGAAATTATAATTAACATGACTATAAATAGATCATGTTTTTTTTTTTTCATCCAAATCCATCTAGATAAACCATATTCAAATGAGGCAGTGCATTTTATTGAAGTCACCTGTGTGCAAAGCTAGAAACCCTGCCATGATCTTCTGAATTAGAAGCAGCCCATTTGACAATTCACCAAACCACTGCGGGGCATCCTGGGAGCTGTATATATTAATTATTGATTAGAACTTATAACTAATTCATATAATCTAAACACAGAGAAAATGACATATAAGTGTGTGTGTGTGTACCTGGATTTGAGTATGTGGGAGCAGGTGATGGAGCTGTTATCAGTTTTTGTGAGGTTAGCTGCTATAGAACACACTTCCTGTAGAGAAAACCCAAAGCCGACTAAGTAGGCCAACATCGTCAGACCGAACTTCAACAGGAACCAGCCCAGGAAGTACTGCTGGGTCTGTGGGAGGGAGTCAAAAATAACATGAATCCACATGTGTGTCAAGATTGTTTAAATAGTTTGCAGTTTAAATCGGGTGCATTGTGTGGTCTCATGACTGACCTTGCGTGGTATGGAGTCCAGATTCTTTCCAGTAGCGACTGTCATCACCGAACTGTCAGGAGGTTTTCCCAGGAATGACACGCTGTGAATGCCAAAATTTATTTATATATAGGTCACAAATATGTCACAGTGAACAAGATTTACTAAAATGCAACATGTGGGCATCTTTTTTGTCATTTCTTCTTTAATACCTTAGCAGAGGGTAACAGAAGCAGGAAAGCCACAGTATGTCTGTGATGTTCATGGGAGGAGGCAGCTGAAGAAGGCAGGCCAGGAACTACAAAATCAAAGTACATAAAGAGTAAAAAAATATGTATAATGAATGCATCCTGTACATAACATGCAGTTTTGGACACAGTATGTCTTTTCTCACTTGAATGATGACCAGTGTCAGTTGACACTGCAGTAGGAAGAGGAAGCACTTGCGAATGCCGTAGGTAGTGTGTCTCGCCTGAAGATACATCAAAAACAGCACTCAGATTCAATCATTTTCTTTTTTATGACCGTTTTATTTTGCATATTCTAATTATGATGGAGGAATGGGACTGGGACTAGTCCTAATCATATTCTTAATCATATTTCTTTTCAGAAATGCATTGACATTTTTTTGCTTGAGCTGTGATGCAGTGGTTAGCATGTGGGTGATGCAGGTTTGAGTCTGGCCTGCAACCACTCTCCTTCCCCTAATAATTTAATGTGCACTCTTTTCTATATCTGTCTAATAAAGTAACAAAAATTTCTTTTTGATTGTAAACATATATACACTGCTGTTCTAAAGTTTCGGGTCAGGAAGATTTTTGTTTTTGGATAAATTGATCAAAAAAGACATTAATAATGTTACAAAAGTTTTCTTTTTCAAATAAAAGCTGTTCTTTTGAACTTTCTACTCAGTGTTTTTTTTTTTTTTTTTTTACACAAAAAAATATTAAGCAGCACAACTGTTTTCAACATTGATAATAATAAGAAATGTTTTTTGAGCAGCAAATCAGCATATTAGAATGATTTCTGAAGGATCATGTGACACTAAAGCCTGGAGTAACGGCTGATAAAAATTCAGCTTTGCCATCACAGGAATAAATTACATTTTAAAATATATTAAAATAGAAAACAGTTATTTTAAATTGCAATAATATTACTGTTTTTACCATATTTTGATCAAATAAATGCAGTTTTGGTGAGAGACTAAAATATTTTTTTCAAAAACATTAAATAATCATACCGACCCCAAACCTTTGAACTGTAGTGTAGACCGGGGTGCCCAATCCTGTTCCTGGAGATCTACCTACCTGCAGAGTTCAGATCCAACCCTGATCAAACACACCTGTCTGTGATTACCAAGTGCTCCTGAAGATCTAAATTATCAGATTCATTTGTGATTGATCAGGGTTGGAGCTGAACATTGGAGGAAGGTAGCTTTACCAGGAACAGGATTGGGCACGCCTGGTGTAGGTAAATGCACTGAATGAGCTTGTATCTTCTTGCTCCCATGTGATCAACAGCATTCCAGAGAGAGTGTTTATGTGAGAGCTCTCCAAACCTGCTCTATGAGTTTGACCATGCTGACACTCTCGCCCTGATGGAAGGACACGGAGCAGGCAAGGCTATTGAGTTGAGCACTGAGCCCCAGTGGAGACAGCTCATCACAGTCTTTATTCAGCCCGCAGCCTGCAGCGTATCCAAATGTCTCCCACGAGCACCGGGACGGGTACAGGGGATCCAGGGAGATACTATAACACAGAGAGTGAGGATTTCCAAATCCTTATGATCAGTTTAAATTCAGATGAATTTAATTCATTTAAACACACCTACTTTCAAACATTTAGGATAATAGTAAAGTCATCAAAAGTATGAAATAATGGGAATTATGCAGTGACCAAAAACTCAAAGCTATCTTTTTAGCTTCTTGTAAATTGCCAGTCATTAGACTGCAGCTTTGCATAAGATTATAGGTCATATTTAACTATGGTGTACAGCAGGGGCGTTTCCTCCGAGGAGGCAAGGAAGGCAGTGTCTACTTAAAAAAAAAAAATTTTTACAAAAATAAAACAACGCAAATATTACAAAATGTGACATTAAAAAGTGTAAAAGTCACTTGTTTTTATAAAGTAACACTGTCCAACAGCGACACCCGCAGGTGAAGTTACAATGAGAGGCTTGCCTCCTCTCAGCTCATTGACAGACCCCCTAAAGCAGGGGTGGGGAACGTTGATCCTGGAGGGCCATTGTCCTGCAGAGTTTAGCTCCAACCCTGTAAAAAAAATCACTCATCTGCCTGTAACTTTAGTAATCCTGAAGACCTTGATTAGCTTCAAGGTGTGTTTAATTAGGGTTGGAGCTAAACTCTGCAGGACAATGGCCCTCCAGGATCAACGTTCCCCACCCCTGCCCTAAAGCGTGCGGTGGTAGTTTAGTGGGGGTTAATTGAGAATGAATGGGGGAAAGTTATGTGAGAGGAGGCAATGCCTCACCAATGATTCATTGAATATGATCAGTTATGACTGGATATGATTGGTTCGTGTGATAACTCCCGCCTCTTGTTTTCGTGCATGTTTTTGAATCGGCCTGAATGAAGGCAATGATGCTGTTAAAAATGAGTTCACAAATAATATATATGGTTTAAATTGTTACTGCCTTTGGTTATTATTTTGGAATAAATGTAAAAATGCGTAAAAATACTAACTTTATATACTTGGTTTTAATAAATAGAACATTACATAGTGCAAAAATACAAAATAAAATTGTATTTGGTCTCTCTTTTTTATGTAATGTTTATTTAAACGAGAAAATTACGCGTAGGGACAAATTTATATTTGATATACAAATAAAAAAAAATTGAGGACATTGCCTCTTCATTTTAAAAACCACCGCACCCTACTGGTGTACAGTGATGTAGGTGCAGTCCAGTGATGTGTGTGCTACCCACCTGATGTTGCTCTGCAGGAAAAGACAGCTGTTACGGAAATTTGCGGAGCTCCCCAAACAGCACGTCACCTCTCTGTTCTCCTGCATGATCTTCATCATTTCACACATTGCTGTGAGACACAAACATTGGAGGGATCAACACAAGTACACTAGCATATAACACACATGGACTAAAAGCCACAAAACTTTCATTTTCAATTCAAGGGGTCTTTAAAGTCACCATGAAATCAAAATTTTTATGGAATATTACAGTGTTTATTATAAATGATTTATCCATGCACATCATTATTTTTTTTTTAATTAATGTGCCTTCTTAATCTTTAATCAAAATAGTGTCCCCACCCCCTCACAACAACATCTCTTCTCTGATGGGGCAACATTCCCTCCTCTCCAGCAAACTGTCACTCACATGAGATCGCAGCAATTAGCAAACGACAATGATCCAATCGATTCCCCATGGACAAAATCAAGTCCCGTCCTACATCTTTTCTTGTTCAAGAAGCTGTTTCACTTGGATATGTGTCACAATAAGGAAGAAAAAAATGATCGAAACTTCTGTTTCATGTTGACTTGAAAGCTGGTCTTGAGGCTGACTCACTTTCAGGGGTGCAGTCTGTGAACAGGGGCACCAGAAGAGGCACATTGTCTATGTTCTTCAAATGAGGACGAACCTGATGGATGCCACGAGGCAGTTTGGCCTACAGAAAAACAGAGAGGAAACAGCACCAATTACTCTTTTCGCAACTGCAAAACACAAATCATAACAAAGGCTGCTCTGTGCCTGATCAGAATTCAATGTAAAGATACAATGCCGCATAAAAGTCAGACTAAATTATGCCTGCTCTGACCCACCTCAGCCCCTAGCATCAATGTATATAGTTGTAATTGAAGTAAAAATGCATTTATGCCACCTCTGAACAACATTAAACAGTCTGTGTAAAGACACCTAACAGAAGCACTTCTGTGCCGCCTTTGCACTGTCAATTTGGCACTAGAGTCTGATGTGACAACATGCTATTAGAGTAGACTGCTTACTCTGTTGCAGTCCTCTAAGAAACTGGGCACATCACTATCAGTAGGCTGGAAGCTGGCAAGATCTGATTGGTCCTCAGGCAGTAGTGGGCCCTCTGCATCATCACGAGAATCTAAGAACAGAGAGATGATGGTTCATTTTAATAAATTCCACATTGGGTAAAAATTCAGTTGATGTGCAGGCAGGCAGGAAGACACACTTACCCTGCAGAAGGTCGTCATGTAGGGATCCTGCTTGGCTAGGGCTGGACGGAGCACCATCGCAGTGACCATCTCCGTTTGGGGTCAGAGAGATGTGACAGTTCCAGCCCGTCTCCAATCCCATCTTCTCTGCGAACACCTACAAGCAGACAATATTAAGAGGTGATAAAATACAACACCCAAATACATCATGTTTTCATGGAGTAGGTTTTCCCATCAGTGTCATACTTTGCTGCGCAGCTCATCCTCCATGGAGAAGTACACAAAGCGGATACAGGCTCCCACCAGGTTCTCAATAAGCCGAACAGTGTCCAGTCGGGCCTGGAACTGGGATGACACCATTCCCATGAAGATTTGCCCGCTCAGAGCTTGAACACAGTCCTCCTTCTCCAAACCTTCTCCAATACCCTCTAAAACATATACAGTACATATGCATATTAGAGTTGGTCAGTTTGATCTATGTAAGTTTTATCTATCTATCTATCTATCTATCTATGGATCTATGTATCCGTCTACATATCTATCACCCATCCATCTATGTATTTATCAATGTATCATCCATCCATCCATCCACCGATAAATGGATCAACAGCTCGACAAACAATCATATCAAGATATGGACAGTAGAGTGAAATATATATTATATATATATTATATATATATATATATATATATATATATATATATATATATTTATTTCACTCTACTGTCCAGATTGTGAGCTGAACAGACCATGTCTCTCACCATCAGAGCTCCAGCTGTTCCTGCGGCTGCCATGTTTGATGGGGGTGGTACTGGGAAGCTCCACTCCAGAAAAGAGTGCGGGGCCTGGAGCCAGCTCCACACACTTTCCATTAAGCTGCTCAGACAATGCCACCTGCATAGGCTTATAGGCAAATGCAGAACAATATCCTGACAGACAGGCACGTTGGTAGAAATCTAGAACCTTTTTCCTATGGGGCATAACACCAGTACTTCAGTACAGAAACAAAATTCTCCACTCTGCATTTTAAGAAAACTTAAATGACTAGTGTTAGTATTTTAATTGGTGTCTCTGACCTATCAGAGCCAGACAGCGGATATATGTCCGCCCCGTCCCAGAAATCCGTGCAGGCTTCCAGGATGAGGTCGGCCGAGCCGTGGGAGAGCATCTGTACATTATCTGAAGAGAGTTCAAAGGACAAAGGTCAGTGACTAAACAAACCACCAAGAACAAGCAGGAAGTGTAACAGAAAAAAAATTGGCCGTACTGGTAGTGCTGTCCCTAACAAACAGACTGATGAGGTGACTGATGGGGGGCTGGCGTTTAGTGAAGTGATGTAGTCGTCGAGGGGCAGATTCTTTGGCCTTCTCTCCCGAAGGGAGCTGGTACAGAGCCAGATGATTCTCATGCTTAAACAGTTCTCTCGCTCCTGGAGTGAAACCTGACATAGAACAGAACAGGAAAGAACAATCCAGTAATCTTAATAAGGGTCTAATTATAGTATGTGAAGATACATCATTGAATCTAACATTACTATTGACTAGAAGCACTGCCAGAGAAGATGTTGACAAATAATCAGGTATGCACAACATTTGATTTATGTCCATATCCATAGTGGCCAATGTTAGATATTTTTTTCCATCTATCAATATTGGTTGATACTGGATATTTAATTGTTCATGCTCATATCCCCTACTTTTACATTTAGATTACCATTACTACCATCTATCACTCACATAGTCTTTAAAAACACTAATAATTTAATGTAATAATGAATATCTATTTTTCATA
Organism: Mylopharyngodon piceus; assembly: GCA_039654765.1. Classification (NCBI taxonomy): domain Eukaryota; kingdom Metazoa; phylum Chordata; class Actinopteri; order Cypriniformes; family Xenocyprididae; genus Mylopharyngodon; species Mylopharyngodon piceus. The sequence goes on along the minus strand of CM077455.1, from coordinate 6,966,646 downwards.
CAGTACATTATAATGTTATGGTCTATATAGTCATTTTTAGCAATTAAAGTGATTGATTTTAGTTTTTAAAGTTTTATTTTTAATGTATTTGGACAAAAATAATTTAGAATTTATATTTAAGTTTTTGGTATTGAGCAGAATTTTTTATATGGATAGATGAATATGATTACGGATTTTGCCAATGAATTGCCAACTGACCCTTCACAAAGATCCGTCCCCCTTAGTTACTGTTGCTACGTCCGACAAGCGACACTTAATGCTCTCACGCAGTGAAAAAAAAAAACATCGCGGAGCAAAGAGGACACGGACAACGTGCCAACAGACAAGACAGAGGAATTACTTTTGGTATGAAACAAAGTCTTAGCTTTCAAATTATGTCTTTTTTTTTTAAGAAATTCAAACAGTAAATACCATTTTGTACCTCTTTAATGTGTCATGACAGATTGCTGTAGCGACTCAGTTCAAGCTACACATAAACCGATCATCTCTTCCTAGTTATTGCACGAAATAAACATGAATGAACATCAAAAGTTATGTTGTTTCAACAGCGGAATGATTTCAATACACACCATTTTTCAAGTTTATGTCAACCAATGTTAACCTACTAACTCTCTTGTCTGGTTTGTTTGTGGTACAAAATGGCGGATTCAGCTTAATGATTGGTCAGATCGCCTGTCAATCAAACTCCCGACAAAGGGTGAATTAATTGGCCAATTTATTTTAAAATCTCTATATTGAATGTGTTCAAAAATGTAATTTGTGTTGTTATATCCTTGGATTCTTAGGACAGGGTGGCCCATAGAGGCTACAGGAGTACAAAATGAATAAAGTCCCAAATGCATATGATTGTGTAACCAAAAATCACAATAATATAACAACTAGAAAAAAAGACCACTTTGTATGCTTTTTGCCAATAACCAATAGCTCCAAAAACAATAATTTGTACCAATTAATCTGCAAAAAAATAAATCCTGACAATGTATGTTTATTAACAATACTCTCACATTTACCTATAAGGCGAGATAGTTCGCAGAGGCCCCAGGGAACGTGAACGGGTAGAACCGCCCCGTGGCATTCCTGCAGTGCCAGGTTGGACAAGTGATCTGAGAATCGGCAGAGTTGCTGGGTGACGGTGACATTACACAGATTCAACAGGATGTTCAGGCCAAGGGGCTTCAAAGAGGGCAGGTGATTCTGCCAACCGGAGTCATCAAACAGGATGCTGACGGGATTCTGCTGATCCTGAGACAAACTCAACATCTCCAGATGATAGTCACACACAAAATCTTCTGCTTCACACAGATCATCACCCATACCGCATGGCTGGAAATAGAGACATACACAAAACACATGAACACAAATGCATAGTCATAACCTAAACTAGCTCTGCAGGTGTAGTCCTACCTGAGCAATGTCATCTCCACCCTCAGTGTCATGGCTGAAACTGACGTTGGAGCCCGATGGGTGTTTGGAACGGGTGGTTTGGGGTCCTCGTCGCTGGCGTTGAGTGTCCGAAGAACGGGCGGTGTCATGTGACGTCTCACTGGGTTCCTGCTCGGCCATGTGAAGGGAGGGTTCAAATGCTGGTAAACACAGCAGTGCTTCACCTTCCTGAGGCTAAACAGGAAAAAACAAACAAAAAACACACACACACACACACTGACTGAAGGGAGACAAAACACAGACTCCAAAATAACAACGTATTCAAGTCCAACCCTATCCAGTATAGTTATATATTTTCAAAAGTTCTGAAGTAATTTAATTTAAATGATCATAATTAAAAGAAATTGTAATTATAATGCTTCAGTCTAGCTATCAGTAATACCTCGTCTCGTTCCTCCTCGCCCTCTGTCCTGCAGAGGGAGTTGACTGACAGGTCGTCTCTGAGGTCATCCTGGCTGTCATGAGGAGGCTCTACTCGTCCGCTGAAGAACAGCACAGTCTCGGGACTGGGGTTGGGCCAGGACAAAATGCCCTGCTTATCCACACAGCACAGCACCTATGAGCAGGTCAGGACATATGATAAAACAAGAAACTTAATTATCAGTTAATAAAGCTTATGATTCTTTGCATTTAAATTAATTTTAGGGTAATTATTTCAAACTACATTTCCTATCAAGTGAGAATGATAACATACTTAAAGTATCTTTTAATATATGTCCTTTGATAGTTATGTCACGCAACATAACATATGCAATGTTTATGTTATTAGGGTCATACTTCTAAATGCATTTCATACAGATTTTAAATGCATTCCATATACACTCACTGGCCACTTTATTAGGTATTCAACTGCTTGTTAACTCATATCTAATCAGTGCCTTTGGGCATGTAGACATGGACAAAACGATCTGCTGAAGTTCAAACTGAACATCAGAATGAGGAAGAAAGGTGATTTAAGTGAATTTGAACGTGGCAAGGCTGTTGGTGCCAGACGGGCTGGTCTGAGTATTTCAGAAACTGCTGATCCACTGGGATTTTCATGCATCTCTATGGTTTACAGTGAGCAGCAGTTCTGTGGGCGAAAATGCCTTGTTGATTCCAGAGGTCAGAGGAGAATGGCCAGACTGGTTTGAAATGATAGAAAGGCAACAGTAACTCAAATAACCACTTATTACAACCGAGGTATGCAGAAGAGCATCTCTAAAATGCACAACACGTCAAACCTTGAAGCAGATGCGCTACAGTAGCAGAAGATCACACTGTCACCACTCCTGTCAGCTAAGAAGAGGAAACTGAGGCTACAATTTGCACGGGCTCACCTAAATTGGACAATAGAAGATTGGAAAAATGTTACCTGGTCCATCCAGCCTCATATCAACGGTTCAGGCGGGTGGTGGTGGTGGTGGTATGGGGAATAGTTTCTTGGCACACTTTGGGCCCCTTAGTACCAACTGAGCATCATTTAAACACCACAGCCTACCTGAGCATTATTGCTGACCATGTCCATTCCTTTATGGCCACAGTGTACCCATCTTCTGATGGCTACTTTCAGCAGGATAACCTGCCAAGTCACAAAGCTCAAATGATCTCAAACTGGTTTCTTGAACATGACAATGAGTTCTCTATACTCAAATGGCCTCCACAGTCACCAATCTCAATCCAATAGACACCTTTGGGATGTGGTGGAATGGGAGATTTGCATCATGGATGCGCAGCCTACAAATCTGCAGCAACTGCGTGATGCTATCATGTCAGTATGAACCAAAATCTCTGAGGAATTTTTCCAGCACCTTCTTAAATCTATGCCACGAAGAATTAAAGCAGTAAAATAAAGTGGGCGGTGAGTGTATGTTGCATGCTTTAATGTTTAAATGCATTTCAGACAGTGATTTTAAATGCATATTTCATATATGTTCATATATGTTCATATTTTCGAACATTTAGACTATTTGTGGTATTATATGCATGCCTTCTTGGAATATAAGCATATTTGTTTACTGTAAGTACCTCTTGACATTTGTTTAAACATACTGAGGGATGTGTTGTAATCATTGTTTGTTGTAGTTAAAAGCATGATACAGATGCAGTATCTCAAGAATGTGAAGAAACATTAAGGAATGAGGATGGGACCAATTTCATAGAATGGTCCTGCTATTAAAAAGACATATTGATTGACCATTATTTTAAATATTGGAGAATGTGTCTATAGCAGTTATGGCAATGCTATAATTTGATAATTAGATTGAAAACAGCACAGATTTGTCTTTTAATTAGTATTTATTTTTAAAGTGAATATTAATCTTTTTTTTTTTTCATCAAATTGCAAGTAGGAAGTATAATATGTCTAATGTGACACCAGGGGGAGCACTCACAGTGACGGAACCCAACGAGTGCAGCAGACTGGAGGTATAACAGAGGGTCTGGGACTCTCCTTTCAGCACACTGACCAGGTGTCTCCACACACAGCGTAGTATCTCCTGCACACAATCGCGCACACACACACAAATATGGTGTGAGTCGCATCAATTGCCCTGACAGAAACTCAAATCCATGCATCAGCAGCTCTGGGTTTCGAATGGCTCTGCAAAAGTGTCAGAATTTATGAAACCTGAAACCTGGTCCTGGATGTTATCCACTCACACACAGACACACAGACACACACACAAAGACAAGGCCTGGGAGAGTTAGGCAGGAAAAAAGCAGCAGTAGCGTGTCCAGTCTTAGGTTTGTCCTAGTGCATTCAGAGGTTTAGAGGTGTTTTATAAAAATAAATGCAACTTGCAGCAGGAAAAGGGAGAGAGAAATTGAATTGACTGAATCACAGAAGATTTGAAACTGAAGCAAACAAATGAAAGCTTGAGGCAGCAGCTACAGGAGAGCAGCACTGCAGAGCAAGAACTGAAAACAGTTAGTTGCAGGTGAATCTATCTGACACACATCAGATGTCCATGAATCCACCTTTAAAGTCAACATGAAATCAAAAAATGTTCCTGGTCTAATTGTAAATGAGTCATCAGTGCACATAATTCCAAAGAAAAACTGGTTGTCTTTCATTAAAACATAATGACACACACTGTGTCTTTGTGTCTGTGTCACTGTGTCTAAATGCTTTTCTTTTGAACTTTCTATTCAAACAATCCTGAAATGTTTCTTAAGCAGTGAATCAGCATATTAGAATGATTTCTGAAGTATCACGTGACACTGAAGAATGGAGTAATCGCTGCTGAAAATTCAGCTTTGCCATCACAGGAATATATTACATTTTAAAATATATCAAAATATAAAACAGTTATTTTAAACTGTAATAGTATTTCACAATACTGTTTTTACTGTATTTTTGATCAAATACATGCAGACTTGGTGGTGATCATAAGAGACTTCTTTCAAATGCACACAAAAAAATTTAAAAAAAAAAATCTCACCAACCCCAAACGTTTGAACATTAGTGCATTTATAAAAATATATCTAAATACACTATATCAGCTAAAAAGATAATTATGTCAACTGTAAAAAGTACAGTAGTATACAGATGACTCAACAGACATGGAAACTTCACAAAAAGCCACAAAATCTAATTTTGATTTCACAGGGTCTTTAAAGAGTCACATCATCAGACAAACACACACACACACACACACACACACACACACACACACACACAGCTGCACAGCTGTTCAATAAACCAGTGAGAATGTTTATGAAGAGCAAACCTCTTAAAACCCTTCTGTTTTGTATTACAAAGTCTTTGAAATAAAAATTTAAACAGCAAAACACAGCAGCAGATTTAAATACTTTCAGCCTGCTCCTATGTCTGATCTTTCCATGCAGACAAATACTTACCATACTTTGGAAATTTTAAGGGGAAAAAAAGAGTCTTGTTCATGCAGAAGATCTCCAAATGTACATTAATTCAGATAAAAATTTTGAAAAATGTAGTCCAGACAAGCACCACCACTATAGAGAGAGCTTATACTCTATCATGCAAACCTCAGGCAGGCAGAAGGTGGGCAGGCAAAGGCCAAGGGGTCACAGGTCAGCGTGGGGGGGTGCCAAACTAACCGGCAGCACAAGAAGCGAAAAAGATGCAAATAAATAATAAAGACCACGGGAGTATTGGCTGATTTTGCAAACTTGATCGAACGAAGTGAGATGAAGTGGCCGTGTTTTTTTTCAAAGAAAAAAATGAGAACAAACGTAAAGAAACGGTGGTGAAGCAAATAAATAAATAAAATAACAGGCTCTTTTCAGTGATCCTTTGATATAGACAAGTTGACATGAGTAAAAATCAGAAAAGAAAAAGATGACGGTTTTGGGAGGGTCCAGAGCAAGGGAGAAGGATCACAAGAAGCGTGTGGTGAACGGGTGGGAGAGGTGGAGGAGGAATACAGAGGTTATACCTGGGAGGACACCACTTCCGTGTAGCTGCTTAGAGTGTCCTCAGAGAACTTAGCAAGCTGGGACAAGAAAAAAGTGATTAAACACCCGAGCAGACGATCAGCCCTCCGCTTTAACTCTGGCCTGATCGCTTCTCCTCAGCTCCGCAATCCCTCCCTAAGCCTCCCTACTACTAGTGAGAGCTTGGCCAATAAGCTTTACTTCCTCATGCAACGTTATGGCTGCAAATCAAAGTTAATACACACAGTAATCATAGATAGAGCAGGTTACAATTTAGCAGCAATATCCGTTGGTGTAGGATTTGAAAAGTTTTAAGTTGTGTATGTTTTGTCTGTGTATGTGTGTGTGTGTGCTGTTAATGAACAGCAAAAAGTGAGTGAATGAATGTGTGGTGTTCTGTCTATCTTACCAGGCCAGTGGGAGAGTTATGGCTGGACTCAGCTAACACACGGGCCTCTCCATACGCATTGACCAGAACCCACATGACAGGAAACAGAAGAGGTAAAATGGGCAATACACCCATCATCTATTGATCAGAGAGAGCAAGAGAGAGAGAGAAAGAGAGATGGAAATTCACTATTAATACCAACATTGTTGTGCTTCAAATGTCATCACTTTGTGACTTTAATTCTACATATTATGTCTCTCTGTGCAGTCAAGAAACAAACATGCAAAATATTGAAATATGTACGGATTCGGAATATTTACCAATAATAGTCCTTAGATACATTAGAACAGCGATTCTCAACCTTTTTGATTCCAAGGCCCCCCACTGGGCACAAAATTATTCCAGGGCCTCATGGCACTGGATAAGGATTAAGAATAAGGATTTTTAAAGGGTTAGTTCACCCAAAAATTAAAATTGTGTCATTAATTACTCACTCTCATGTCGTTCCAAACACTTAAGACATTCGTTCATCTTCTGAACACAAATGAAGATCTTATTAATGAAATCTGAGAGTTGAACTACCACTACCGCAACTACCACTTTCAAGCCCCAGAAAGGTAGTAAAAGGTAGTAAAGACATCATAAAAGTGGTTTAACCTCAATTTTATGAATTGACATAAGTTCTTTCTGCAAAAAAACATAATTTACCACTTTATTTACAAAATATTAATCTCCAAGACGTTCACACAGAAACATCTGCTTTCACGTCACCACAACACACATACGTCGTGGTGTTCTCATGAATGCATTAAAGATTAATATTTTAAAAATAAAGAGGTAAATTATGTTTTTTTGCACAAACAAAGCACTCACATCACGTCATAAAATTGAGGTTAAACCATGATTTTATGATGTCTATACTACCTTTCTGGGGCTCGAAAGTGGTAGTTGCATAGGCTGTCAATGCAGGGAAAGAAAGCTCTCAGATTTCATTAAAAAGATTTTTTTTTTTTGCTTTTGGGTGAACTAACCCTTTAACTCTAGTTTTTACTCCCAATTTCTACCTGGTACAATTTTTTAGAGCTTGGCATAAAATGTAAATTAATAAAACCTTATAATTCCATGGGCATTTTTATAATAAATATATACATGACATTGTCTAGAAATCACACCTTTTAAAATAAGGCTACCTCATATGGGAGAAATTAAGACAGTGGGAACCCTGATTCTTCATTTAAAAAAAGAAAATGTAAAACTAAAAAAAAAAAAAAAAAGAGTGAAATAGCATGAGAAATATCTTGATTTTCAGTTGCTTTGGCTTGTTTTGATCTTGAGGCTCTTTGCTGAGGCCCCTAGTGGGCCCCGGCCCTGTAGTTGATAACCAATGTTTGAGTGATGGTTTAAAAAAACAAAACAATCATAAATAAAATACCTCAGGTTTCATAACATAACACAAGGACATGCTACCCAGGATCTCGTAGTCATAACAACAAAACTGCTTTCTTAAATTGACCAGTGTATGAAGATTTCACTAAGAGCCTTGTAGAAATAAATTTTGCTGCTTGATTTTGTTTGGAACGATCATACGAGCAGTGTCCCTTTCCCACAATGCCCTTCAAGGGTGCAAAAATGTCATTTGACCAATCACTATAATGGCCTAATATTATATATATTATAAAATATATATTATAAAAATGTATAAATTAAATGAAGAAGAGAACAGCTATGATGGACTCACCCTAACATTACTATTGTCTGAGTATAAAAGCAGTTCTGAATTAAAAAAAAAAAAAAAAGAAAAGCAAAAGAAACATTTGCATTGTGATTAACTATTATCAACCTGCAACTGAAGGAAGTTGAAGGGTCCAGGGGTGAGACCAGGAGTGTCACAGAAGTACCGGATTGTGTTAATAGAGAAAAAGGCCACCTATAAATAAATAAAAAAGTTGACCAAAGATCATCATCAGCAAACGAACACATTTTTTTTTTACACTAATTAGTAAATGTTATGAACATTAGGCCCATTTCACACATCTTGCATCTGGAGCATGTGAGTGTCGCTAGCTTTCACACTGACAGCGTTTCTGCTGTGAACAGTTCACTCCATGATTCTATGTTTCTTCATACAAAATAATATTGCAAAAGTTTGTTGTTTAGACATTTTCACCTTATTTTCTGCTGAGTTCAGCATTCAGCAGTACTTGTGAAAACAGAAAACTGTTAAATTTGTTGTGAAAATGGATGCTGTTTACAGGCTGCAGACACAACATGTGTGAAACTTTGTGACGCATTTTGAAAACTTAAAGTGACCATGTGTTTTAGCATACCAATACAGCAGGACAGGCAAATTTGGCAATAATGGACTGCACTGTGAACCGTTCGTTATCGAGGGCTGTGATTGGACGGGAGAGAGCCAGGTCAAGACTGTTCCTATTGGCCAGAAAAAGGTGATTAGTTACTAGTGTGAGAAAACAAAATGTTCACATATCACAAAAGAAAAAGGTGGCATAAAAATATGTCTAGTTATTTGAGTACACTGAGGTATTAACCTGACACTGTCGAGTATAGGTGTGCGCACCACCCTGAAGAGGCGGTACTGCTGAGGACTGTGGGGGCCCCTCCGCTCATTCACGCGTGGGGAGGGAGGAGGGGAAAACGGTGGAAAAAGGTCTCCTGGCTCCAGCACGATGTGTTCGTCGTCCTGGTAACAGAAGATTCAGTGATTCAGAAGAACAGAGTGAGAGAGCCACAGAACCCGAGAGAAACACTCATTAATGAAGCAAGTATTCTCCAAGGTTTTCTTTTGTACTGTTTCAGATTCCAGTACAAAATACCAGAATATAGTTCATTCTGTTGTTGCTGTTGTAAAGCAGCTCTTAAAAGACAATAGTAAACGGTCATCATTCAGTTGAAATCAGTTCAGTGTTGATTCAGTTTGGTTTAATAACTGTGTAAAGTTAATCAATTATGGAGTGAGTTCAATTCAATTCAGGTATAAAGCAGCTCTGGAGAAAACAATCATGTCATCATCCAACTCAGTTCAGTTCTCATCCAACAGTGTCAGTGCAGTCAAGTCAATAATATTGCTGAATATTAAGAGTCCCCAACTAAGCAAGCCAGAGGCAACAGTTGGCAAGGAACCCAAACTCCATTGGTGACAAAAATGGAGGGAAAAAAAAAAACCTTGGGAGGAACCAGGCTCAGTCAGTGGGCTAGTTCTCCTCTGGCCAACGAACAAACACGGTGTGATTATGATTTAGGTTGCATCACAAGTCAGCCTACTGAAATCTAATTGGTCCAACATCCCAGTCCACAAATAAAGTTGTACAATAAATATCAAATACTTCCTGATTGGCTGTGATTGTTTCACAGTAGTAACAATACATGTAATAACTATGGTCCTTTGGCAGAAACTAGAGGGCTTTCGCACAGAATAGTTCTAGGAACTCAGTTATAGGAACTAGCCATTAAGATAGTTCCCTGGGAACTAATTTCTCCCCCGGGCCATGTTCTTGGTTGCATTCGCACTGGGAATAGGAACTCTGAATTGGCCGAAAGCAGCGCCCTTAAGCGCGGCATTTACAAACGCTAAAAACCGGTGAATGGAGGATGACATGATCGGAGCTGTATTTGTTGTGTGTCGTGGGTTTCGTGATAACGGAGATGGAATGTAAATGCATCATCTACGCGACTGAAAGAGCAAACAGTGGGGCTAATAGACGAAATCTCCTATGACAACTTTCAGTATTGCATATCATCGAGGCGGAGAACAGAACACAACCCTGCACACAACAGGTAAATGCCGTTATCGCTGTTTTCCATGTTCGTGGAGTAAATATGTTTACATGGCTTTTTAAAAATGCCGGGTGCCGGTGTCTGACATGCATACACTTACATCATTGATAGTTCCTATAGTGCTGGTTTAGACCCTACTCTTAAGTAGGAGCTAATTTAGTTCCTACTTCGTTCCTAGTTCCTGCGGTACGAACACGGTGCTGTTATTGTTAACTAAAATTACAACTATTAAAAATTGTTTTCATTAATTGAAATAAAGTTGAAATAAAATTTAATATAAATATTAGAAGAAAAACTTAAACTTAAAAAAAAAAATAGAGGATTAGAAATATTGCCAGGCCAACTAACTGAAATAAAATAAGTAGTAGTAAAATTACTAAAACTAAAACTGAAATAAAAATAAAGCTATTATTAAAAGAAAAAAACTGACAAAAATGACAAAAGCACATAACACAATTAAAATGAAAATATAAAACTAAAATCTAATTCAAAATATTTAAAAAATGCTATAATAGTATATAAATAATACTAAAATATCACTTTTACCATGGTAATTGTTATATATATATATAGTAAAATAAATCTAAAATTGTTATGCATATTGTCATTCATAAATCTACACAATACACAAACAAAAAATAATGTAATTCAGATCTGACATTACCTTGATGCCTCTGAGAGATGCAAAGGCTTCCTGGCCTGGTCTAAGAGCGATGACATCACCTTCCACCAGTAGACTGACAGGTAGATTGACCAGTCGCTCGTCTCTGAATGTCCAATGCAGTGACCAGGAAGGGGAGGTGGGAGTGTAGAGGTCAGGGTACAGAGAGGGGGCCCATCTGATTGGATGTCCTGCACTTCTCTCCAAATAATCTGGCAACCCATGAGGGAAAAAGTGAAAGAGTTGAGTGAACATTTACTTATTAAAACTTGGAATGACAAGTCTAGAGACATGAACAACATGAGAGTGCATAAATAATGACAGAATGAACTATACTATAATTTCAGTTATATAAAAGCAGTTTATATCTCCTCACCGTTCAGCTGTGAGATGATGGACTTGAGCCTCCGCACCATCTCGCTGGTCCGTAACCTCTGCTGCCGTCTGATGAGGAAGAGGTTCAGCAGCAGCAGGAGGAAGAGCGCACCCGCATTCACCAGCTCTATGCCTTGACTGAGATAAAAAGGAAAGCAGCTTACATAAACCAAAATAACATCAAGTGCTAAACCCAAATATTTGATAATGTCCATTGAAAATGCCAATCAAAAGTTTTTTTGCATCAAGCCCTGCCCACCTGCCCTCCGGCTGGCTGCCATGACAACACAACAGCCCAACCACCACAACCAGAGTGAGAACAGCTCCTGGCCAATGGAAGCACGAATGCCGGTTGTCATGATGAAGGAAGCTCTTGGCCCACAGCTCCTGCAAAACAAAAAGTAAAACCAAAAACAATTTCTCAATCTCTGACAAAACTAATTTAACTGTGAAGATAACAAGCAAAGCACCCTTAATCCAGAACAGACCTGTATGGTGGATCTTCGCGGGCTGAATTTCTGGTGTTGCCCCAGTAAGTTGGACAGCTGGTCCCGTAGGGTGCACAGAGCCTGAGCCGTGGACAGTCCCAGAGGAGTCGCCTCCTCCTCCTACAACACAACCAAACCAATCAATCTATGCATGTCACTTTGTTTTTAAAAATGCTAGGGACAGGTGTGATAAAATGGCTTGGCTCATGAATATTATTTAGGTTATGCACAACTAATTGGGTATTTAAGAATCTGAAATGTGAAAAATTTTTCGAAATAAACAAAAATCAGCAAACTGAGTTTCAACTTTCAACATCATTGTTGCTGACTAAAGGGGCGGTCAAATTACCAAAATATCAACAAAATTTTACAGGCAAAAAAAGCTCCATTGTCTATTGTCAATAGTGTAGCGTTGTATGAAGCACAGCTCACACTTAAGTCACTTTCAAACCAAGCAGCTTTCTGTTCATCAACGGGGCAAATCTGCCTGAACATCATGAACCCGTGGAAATCTTTCGCCGATACACTAAATTCCAGACCGTGTGAATTAAAGTGCTCAAATGAACTTTTTATTTAAAGCTGCAGTCCGCAAGTTTTGCCTCTTTGTCGCCATCTCTGTTCAACCGAACTGCAATTGCAGTTATTTGCGGAATTATCATCTTTATGCGGGTTGTGCATCGATACGGCTCCTCAGTGTGGATGAATCTAATGTTTTGAGGAGAATGTGTGGCTGTCAGTCACCGCAACGGTGGATACTGTACTTCAGAATCACAGACTTTAGTCTTGGAAGTATGACCAAAATAAGAATTTTCACCAGAAAATGTCATCTGAACAAGTAACAAATCTGCCACTTTTGTTCTGACCAACTGAGAAAAAAAGCATTACAATAAATCACGCTACCAATGGTGATTAAATCCAACGATCGCTTGGCTCATATCACATCAAACCATGCAAATTATTATTGCTATACTTTGTTCTCAAATTGTTAATGTTAACAACATCGGCATTGCATGACTACATGTATTTAGTGTGTATTAGCGTTACCTGTAGGTTTCAATTTCTGTACAGTCTAATTTCTAATTGTCCATTTGTCATTCCATACAATCCGCCATCAAATTGACAAGTTTAATTACTCCAGCTGCTGTGAGAAAAGGCTACAAATGATCCGTCACCCGCAACATCCACACATACGATATAGCCTTCTAGCTGGGACTCGTTCTTTATGTAAACAGATGTGATGTAATGAGGCAAAGACAAACGGCGGCATGCTAGAAATTTCCCGCCGAAACCTACCAGTACCACTCGAATTAGAAAACATTACTACAAGCTTACCGTTATGAATCGGGCTAAGGTAAGGAGATAGTTTTGAACACTGGCTGGTTAAGTACTTGCTCAAAAATTGATTTTTTTTAAACAAATGTTTAATTTTTTTTTATCATTTTTAAACAAAAAAACGGACTGCAGCTTTAAATCTGACAATGTTGGTCCTTGGATATTGAAAGTCATTGGATAAATGGTACTAGTCTAAACACATACAGTGTTTAGGTCATGGTGGCGGCTATACTTTATAAATAATCACTAGTGCAACATTTAGTTGCACTAAAAAGATCTGAGAAACAAGTTAATATAAACTTTGTAGAAATCGACAATTTTCAAAAAGTTGTATTTAACCTGTAACATTCCATAAAACACAGCCAATCATGACATTATTAGGAAACCACCATCAGCTGTTTTTTTATTAGCTTTATTTACCAGTTCAAAAGCACTGCAGGAAAACTATTAAGGGAATGCAGACACAGTAACTCAAACCTATTTATTTAGGCAGAAACTTTTATTGCTCAACATGCCAAGTATGGTCACAAAATAAAAGTATCTCTCTCCTCTGACGCATTTCGGCTATCCTACCAGTATTTAAGGAGTAGATTTCTCGGACGGCTAGAGTCCTGTAGTAGCAAAAAAGGGCTCCACCACTATAAATAAACACACACTTTCCCACAGCCAGAGACTGAGTGCCTGCACTAAATCCATTCATGAGCATCTCTCACACATCAACGAGCAGGGATTTACCACCAGCTCGCGCACGGACATATGCGGTCACACACGGTGGCCCATTACGGGTAAAAACCACTCAAGACCTTTAAAAATGCACCACACAATCACAGCTGAGAAAAGTGCACATGCACCTGGCATGGCACTTTCACCTGTTCACGGTACTCAAGATTAATCACACACAAACAACAGAATTAAGTCTTAGCACATAAGACCTAAATGTTGGATCCCGAACAGTCGGATTCACACAGATCACAAACAACTGAGTTTGTTAGAGAAAGTGTACACAGATCCACTCACTTTATTCTTCCAGAACCAGGTCCCATTTTTCAGGATCATGGCTGCGACTAGTCCCTCTGCTGCCGACAGACTAATGTGTGACTGGTGCGTGTGTGGGTTGGACAGGAGTGTGCCAGGGTGCTACGGGATAATGTATGCTGCTGTTTCAGCACCAGTCGCACGGTCTGGACAGACAGTCTGCGCATTCAGAGGCTCTGTTTTGGGCACGTCCCAGCCACCCTTGTGTAGTCTGCCAGCTAAAAAAGCAGTGCACATTAAAATCAGTGCAACTGACCAGACAGGATGAACACAACTGTTCTTTTCAGCTGGTGACAGTCTCTTAAAAACAGTTAAGCTGAAGGAGAATGAATAGAAAAGAAAGGAGATTTTGTGAGTTCTAGCATTAATTAGTCTGAGAGCTCTGCAGAGGCAGCTGCAGCACTCCGCCTGAAGAGAAACAGGCAAAAAGGGTGTAAAATGACAATGAAAAGCTGTAGGGGATGAGAAGGTATCAGGGTTGGGGAGCTTTTGAGAGAAAGAATTAGAGAATAACATGAGGAAGAGGGGCTTGACAGACAAACAAAATCATGGTGTGCCCTCGCCGCCCTGTCCAGGCATTCATCCATTCCAGCTAACACAGCAATTTACGGTCCTGGCAGTGATGGGGCGCGGCAGGACAAAGAGCATCCTCATTGAACCTCACAACCTTACTGAAGTAGGGATGTGCATTTTTTTTAATAGTGACAGATTGATATATATTTAATATATTTCAAATATTTTTAGGTGAAAAAATTGCCATTATTTTGACATTACATATTAAATATGACCCCCTTCTGGTCTATGTATCCTTGCCTCTGCTATTGTCACAACATGACAATACAAACAACAATAAAATCAAAAACAGACTTTAACACTCCTGCTGACCGTTCGGGATTCGTGATCCTGGTTCACGCACATCAATCCATGCAGCGCTTTTCAAAAAGTCAGCCATTAATCTATTTCAGAGTGACAGTATGAGATTAATACAATGTTTCTGCTAAAAACTCACTCTACTGTGACCTAATGCAGATATTGCATATAATGAACTGATGCATAAATGTATTATTAGACAGAACGTAGAAGTTTACTTTCACCGTAATGTGAGAATTATGATCACACAATATTGACTGATGGATCGGCAGAGAATCGTCTTTCTGCGAGTCATTAAGAAATTATGGTTTTGCATGATTTTGCATTCCTGGCAGAAATTAAGAATTATTAGTGTCATTGTAACCAAGTATTATCATAAATAGTGGTCAAATATCGAAGCTATGTAATCTATCTAATACTTCAATGCTCAAGGTCAATATATAGCTCGGCGGTGGGGGGGGGGGGGGGACTTTTCAAAACATTCTTTTTTACAAATATTACCCATTATATATATATATATATATATATATAGATCCACCTGTTCCTGTCCCATGGCAACAACTATCCCAGCACACTCTCATTACCTCAGCAAAGTCAATACAGGTAAGACAAGAACCAAAGAGGGGATCTCAGCAACATCATTACTGTCAAATTACACAGCCATACAGTGTTACAAAGTCATACTGCCAATGATGCTGTCCAACACAAGCAATGTTAAAAGATAAATTCAGGTAAATTTAGATGTTTATGGTACTTGAGTTTAATTGATTGAGGATAAATCTGTCATTCTCTCATTAAATTCAATCACAGAAATACACATATATGAGCTGGTGAAATAAATGATGTGACTGCTGACAAATGTACAGTATTTTAACATGATAATACATGAAAAAAGCACCTGCTTTCACTAGATATAGGTAAAGTCACTGGCCCAAATTCACAACATATCAGCCTTTCTTCGTGTCCAAAGTCAAAAGGACGATATGGCTTACACAACCTCTGCAACTTTCATCTCCATTAAAAAGTATCTGATGTGGTTCAAGTTTAACTGTTAATTATTACAGGACACTTCGGAGCAAAATTACCCAAGACTGGAAAATAAGAACAAAACTCCCTCGTAAATAAACATGTAGTAACAAAATATCCATTTTTCTATTTTAGAATTTTGTTGTCCCTGAGTTTGATGATTGATCGTGAAAAAACAAGGGTGGTCAAGCGATTGATTTTTTTTTATCTAATTACATGATGTGCCGATTAATCTAATTAATCGCACATCAAATTTGGCTGAGAAATAACCCCTAAAAGATCATTTAAAGTCATTATTGTGTTAAATGAGAAAAGCATCAAATAGACATTAGAAAAAGTAGCTTTAGTAAGAAATATTTTATTTGATTCAACATAGAATTTACTACACATAAACTTTTAGGCTACAACAGCCATGATTTTTTTTTTTTTTTTCAGAAGCTACATCTGAATTTGTATTTAGATATATTTACAGACCAAAACAGTTTGGTTACCAATATTCTTCAAAATATCTTTTTTTATGTTCCGCAAAAGAAAAAGTCATACGGGTTTTAAACGACACGAGGGTGAGTAAATCTAAATAAACAGAATTTTCATTTTTGGGCAAACTATTTCCAAATATGAAATTATTTTTTTTAATGAAATGATACTCTAAGACCTGGTTTTACATGTAATAGACGTAGGCCAGTAAGAGCTGTGTGTGTAAACCTCACTCCCCTGAACTCAAGAGATGCTCTAGCGACTGATGCTAGAGACTGCGGTCTTTAGCCTCCTTGTTAGAGCGCCCACCACCCATGCGGACGGGCCCGGGTTCCCGTCCCGCTTGGAGCGGGCAGGTGCGAACTAGAGGGGCTACACACAGACAGGGCTTAGATTAAGCCAGGATCAGGCCTTAGTTCAATTAGGACATTTTAGTAGCTTTTATAAACATGCCTTAGAAAAAAAACATTACTGGAGTGCATCTTGAGACAAAACAATGGCACTGACATATTTTAAGATATGTCAGTGCAAGCTGCTTTCAGTTAAAACAGCTCAAACATGCATTTTAGTCTAAGACTAGGCTTAAGCCTTGTCTGTGAAACCACTGAATAAGTGGTTCACCTGATTGATTCGCTCAAAACAAGGCTTTGTTTAGAAACGAAACACCGCTGTGTGTTGCTCGGAGACGCAAAAAAGTTCTGCTCTGGCTTTATAGGTAATATTTTCGTTGGTAAAATTGAGCAAAAGAGACAATATTGTGTAAAATATAACACAATATTAACTTGATATTTATTGAACTGTTAATAAGTGTTACTGTTAATAACTGTTGGTATAAAATCAATATCACATTTTCACTTGTGCTATTCGGCAAAAACAGCGCTCGTGTGATATTGCGCTCGTTACTCGTGTGATATTGCTTAACACTGTAAATAATGTTTCATATATAATGTTAATAATATATATATATATATATATAAAATATATTTACTTATTAAACATTATATATTATTAACATACAAAGAGTAGTGTGATAAAATTCCCTTATTTATGTATACTGTAAAGTTATATCCAAAAATCTCAATGTTCAACTCCTGTTGCATTTCTTTAAATGTGATTTTTGTTTGTATTTACAAACAGAGGAGTGGGTCAAAATTATTTTCAGTGGTAATCAACAGTCTGAGCACTTCAAGACTAGCAAACCCAGAAGGAAAACATTTCAAGAACTTACCTGTTTCTTATCCTGTAGCTCCATGGCAACCGCTGTCTCTCACCATGCTCTGTCGAGCCGCCCAGAGCTGGTAGTTACGGTCCACACTTGTCCCGATCCCAGCCCTGCTGGCAGAGGTAGGCAACTGTGGGCCCCCAGCTCCAAGACGCTGCACCTGCGGGCACTGCCAGTCTGAGGGACGGCTGTCAGGGCTGTAGTCGTTGCCCAGGAAGCTGTAATCAATGAGAGGCTGTGGCTTCTCTATTCTTACATTCAAAGGGATCTGATTGGGGTAGAAAGCATTACAAAGGGAATTATTAAAAAGAGTCAATGACCACATTAATATTACCCAAGTCAGGTTTACATGCTGCAGACAGTTACTGGAAAATTTCTGTATTCATGGCAATCAGCATATTCCAAAATGAACACATGCACGTTTCCCGCTATTTTCACCCGAAATAAAGAAGTCAGTAACACTGGCCTTTGCTCGCTTACTCATGTCAATGACAGCAGCACACAAGAGTGCAAAAATGAGCAGTAACGTATTTGACACACAACATGTTTGTGAACTTTTGTTTCCTTTTTAAATAAACATCAAGATTTTTGATTAAAATTATGGTAAGTCTAAAAGGCAAAGAGTATACATTTTAATTTATTTTATATGGTCCTACAGTGTGACAAGCTTACAAATATTCCATATACTCTCTGAATTAATATGGTAATAAAAACTGCATGCATAATAATTATAAAAGCAAAATTAGCAAAATTCTGTCTAAAAAGTTTAGAATAGCATGTCACACTGCAGGACATCTACCCAGATATTGATTTTATGTTCATTCTGTTTCTTTTCATGTTTGTGAAGAAGAAGAAAAAAATCTCTCTATCTGTTACTTCTACTACTGCTTACAACTGCACCCACAGTTACATTAATTTGGACATAAAACAAATTTCACAAATATTCCACTAGGCTACACCTTATTTCAGATTATGCCACCTGATATGCCACTTTATGCCAACCTGACATAATCCGGTTATGGCAAATTGGCAATCACAAAAGATGCATTTTACACATTTCGTTTAATACGGGAATATTCTTGTGGATATAAATGTGGTGAGCTTCTCTATTTCCCTTGTTGTCATTGTAAACATGACAAATTAGATAATGATAATCTAAAATTAAACAAGATAAATTATATAAGAGTACCAGTAATCTAATGTGGCATTTAATCATTTAATCTTTGGCTTTAGGTAAGACACTACCATATATTTGACAAACAAATCACTAAGAGTTTGGATTATTCTTTAGAGAGACAAGCAAACTACGCAATGTAACTTACTCTTACTGACAGTGAATGTCTAAATTGCCTCAAAAAGCTGTAATTAAGCATCACTGCCGAAAAAATAGCAAATAAATCACTTACATAATCTCTTAAATTCAACATATTCAGAGAAAGTAGTGTTGACCTGTTTTATATTAGACTAATACTAGTCACTAGACTTTAATATTTGACTACAGCGAGTGTAATAATGATGCAGGATTCATCTGAACAAGTCTAAGCAAATGACAGTTCTGTAGAGACATTTGTTTAGTAATATGTATATTACTAAAGAGATACACTAAACAAACAGTCGTATTGCATAAAATTATTAAATACAGAAGTAACAGCTTGCATTTACTTCTTACATATTATAATAAAGTACTATATTTCAGAGTTTTTACGGTATTATTATTAATGTGAAAGACAGCTCCCATGTTGATCGTTTGTTCGAGGCTTGCGACAAGGCTTGTTAAAAAACCCTGCTTTATATCTCTGTTGAAATGAGCTGTCAAAGTTACAATCATTTCTATATAAACTTCATTAAACCATTTATAAATAATCCAAACAGCTGGTTTTCAGTTTATTAGAGGTGGCCTAGGGGTTAAATGATACTAGCTACATGCACAAATCACAATAAATCAATGTAAACTTACGTTATAGACCTGTAACATCAACGACCCGCAAGTGGTATCGTCAATCATCAAGAGTGTTTAAGCAGAATCAAATAATATTCGTCTCAAAATCCTTGGACTCACTCCCTGGTGACGGCCATGTTAGTGACTCGAAGGGCGTGGTATGTTTGTGCAGGGACGATGAAGTGGAATCTGATTGGCCAGTGTTATCTGAGGGGCGGGATTTGTTTTGTTTGTCCTTTGTGATTGGTCAGTACTACGGGGTAGTCAAGTGGTGCTCACTTCAGAGCCAAATGGCATCCAGCTCCCCCTCTGTGGACGTAATGGGTGGAACTTCTTGTCCTAGTCCAGCTCCACCTCTGTGGACCTAATGGATGGAGTTATGTTTAGAGATAGGGCTATGGGCAGGCTTAGGTTGTGGTTGGACCGTGTAGTTCCAGCCATTACGTCCAGCGAGGGGGAGCTGGATGTCAAGCTCCACCCAGCCTCTCAATCGGCTTGCCGGCCGCTATCTGGCTCAAAGTGAGGAGCCTCCGTATGGCGTAGTTACCTTGAATATCAAGGCTTTGATGTCATGTGTGGTTTATAATAAATGAATATTGATAAATATTGCTCTTTAAATGTATATCTGCACACAAAACGAAATGATAATGCTTTCTTGGTTTTCTGAAGAGGACAGATATCCATGATTTTTTTTATTGAAAAAGAATGAAAAATACACTTCAAAAGACATTTTACACTTTAATAGTTTAAATAGATTCATTTCTATACTCACTAATACATTTTCTTTTATCTGGACGTAAATAATTAAACATGATTTTAACACATATACAAAACAGGTAAGCTTTATAATAAATATAATCTAAAAATCATCCCCATTTCCTATAAATTCATAATGATACTCTATTAAACATTTTTGTAAAAAAAAAAAAAAAAAAATTAACATTAAATAATGCTTATCAAATAATTAATGTTCATTCCAAAGAGTTCAAAATATCATGACATTTCTAAAGAAATTTATATATGCTGTATGCGTCTTCTCTGCAAACCCCCAGTATTTTTACAGTCCCCTTGTTGAGAACCCTGGATATAATGAATTAGTGACGTGACGGCCAAGTATGGTAACTCATACTTGGAATTCGTCCTCTGCATTTAACCCATCCAAGTTAGTGCACACAAATTAGGAGCAGTGAGTCGTGAACAAACCGTGGTTATTTGCTGTGGCGTCCGGGGAGTGATTGGGGGGTTTGGTGCCTCAGTCGTGGGTATTGAGGGTGGAAGAGAGAGCTGTTCATTCTGCTTTTGAGAATCGAACCCGCAACCTTCGGTTACAAGTAAGTCTGACTCTGTAACCATTAGGCCACAACTGCCCCAAACACTAATACTTAAACACTTGGTAAATATTAGCCTTGATCTTATGTAAACTTTTCAACATTTTATGACAATATAATGTTTGTAATGATTTATGGCAGGAGACATATTCGAACTCAGGGTAAGTCATGGGATCTTAGGTGGTTTGCATATGTTGGTTGTTTAATGAGGGGTTCCGGCCCGACTGGACATGGTGCTGTAGGAGGGTTTCACCACCTCTTCCATAATCACAGCAATGGTGTGGCATAGTTCTTTTGCCTGAGAGAAATGAGAAATGAAAATAAGAGCAATTTTATTAATTAAAAACTCCCTGCTCTTTGAAAATGACAACATGTATATATCCATGACCTTTAGCTACATGCGTACCTGCTTTAGATTGATGCTGAGAGTCCTGGGTTGAGTTTGGCCACTAAAACTGATCTCAACTGATTGCAGCTTGTCCTTCTTGGGACGGATTGAGCGCAAGGACTGCACATCCTCTAGAGCCACTGTCAAACATGCGTTCTGTGAAGTTTGTGATAGTTTAGTTGTGGTTGAGCATGGTTAAAACACACAATGACGATCAAAGCATCATCAGAATACTGAATGCTATTGGAGTGTCAGATACCTGTGATTTGGGATCAAGGACCGAGATAACTTCATGGTTGACTGCGATCAGCGAGGGAGAGGGGCAGCCGCGATGACTAACTTTCTGAGCAGTGAATATATCAAATCCAAAGAGAGGCAGCGAACTGACACTTTCTGGAAAGTTAAAAGAGTTTGTTTGGAAGATATGGAATACAGATGTAAAATCAGTAAATGGAATGGGAACATTTAGCCAGGTTTGCTTACTTACTGATAAAGTGAGCTTTGGCATCAAGATGGCTGAGGGGGCCTAAGGTAGAAAACTGTGCTCGTATAGTAGCAAGAAGCCTTTCATCACTGGACTTGAGCCGATCATTCCGGGGAAGGTACTGCTTTACCTCAGCACTGATGTTTGAACATTGATTAGCAATAAATATGTGTCAGATTTAAAATAATTATTTGACTGTTTTGAGTCAGTTGAAATGACTGCAAGTTTCATGAATTATTTTAGGTATAAGACATCACATCGCTTGAGATATAGATAATTACTTGGATGGTAGATCAGACAGTCCAAGCGCAAGGTGTTGGAGAGCGGTCAACTCTGCCACCTGCTGGTAGATTGTAGAGCTGTTCATTGGCAGCAACAGCCTACCTTGCAGATAATTAGCCAGAAGCTGAAAAACATACACAAGATCAGCATCCATCAAACATTAAAATGAGAGACATTTGAACTTAGGGTTCATTTATCTGATCAAAAGTACAGTAAAACAGTAATATTGTGAAATATTATTACAATTTAAAATACCTGTTTTCTATTTTAATATATTTTAAAATTCATTTATTTCTGTGATGGCAAAGCTGAATTATCTGCAACCATTACTCCAGTCTTCAGTGTCACATGATCCTTCAGAAATCACTCTAAAATGCTAAATGGTGCTCAAGAAACATTTCTTACTAATTTGTTTCAGGATTATTTGATGAATAGAAAATTCAAAAGTTCAGTATATATTTGATATAGAAATCTTTTGTTATATTATAAATATATTTACTGTCACTTTTAATCAATTTAATGCATCCTTGCTTAATAAAAGTATTAGCTTCTTTGAAAAGCCACTTACTGACCCCAAACTTTTGAATGGTAGTGTATATATTTCATTATATATATATATATATATCTCATTAATGTAAAACAGGAAAACAGGTATATTTCACATTAAAAAAATGATTCAAAAGAGACAATTTTTGTACCAGCTGGTAGTGAAACTCCAGGTAAAAATCATTGCTGAATTGGAGTGGCTGTTTCCAGATTAATCGATGAAAGGAGAGGGAGATCGAGCTATCATCCAGCAGGAAGTCAAATAGATACTCATCGGAGTGAATTGGGCGTGTCACATCACCTAAAGAGAGTGTTTAAATGTGTGAACAGTATGAAAGCATAAATTGAATGATATGTTAATGTGTGTTCATGTGTGCATAAGAGTGACAGAGGATATCTTACCCCCTTTTTTAGTAGCATGGATGGAAAATTCCTTCACTTCTGCTGGATTTAAGACGCCCATCTCAGCGCAAAGGTCTTGTACCACCTCAAATGCAACCTATAGAAAAGCATAAAAGTGCTACATGTAGACAACGCATCATCTTAAAAGAATAAAAATGGAAAGAGCGGCCCTCACTTACAGTAAAGCTGTGAATCTTGCTGGTAAAATCGTTTCCACCAGGCAGCATGATGGGCAGCCGACGAGAGTTCCTCCCAGCCTGCATGTGATTCAGATATTATGGTAAAGAAAACAATTTAACATGCTTGAACCTTCTCTGCTCATCATCTCATGTGTCTTCACTTACCAAAATGGCCTCCATTTCTGAATGTGAAGGGATGTGCCTGCGTCCTCCAAAATTGAGTGATCGTCTGAGATTTATTGTGCACACTTTTGCCAGTTCTATATACAAATATTATATTCACACAATCACAATCACTGCTATTGTTGTACATACAAACAGGTTCAAATTACTTTCTAATCAGATTGTATAGCAAAATCCACATGTGATGCAAACTTGGATCATATTGGTGGGGTTATTGAAGCAAGTTATATGCACTATAAATACAGAATAAGATGTTAGAAGTGAGTACTGTACCTTGAAAAGGGTGGTTGGCATCCTGAATAATGGTCTCCAGGTGGCGGGTGCAATACGGAAATAGAGTGTTGGAACAGGGGAAGAATCCAGTCACCAGGCTGAACAAACGCCAGCCACGTGTGCAGTTCTCCCTACAAAATCAGCAAACAATATACACTACCATTCAAAAGTTTGGGGTCGGTGAGATTTTTTTAATGTTCTTGAAAGAAGTCTCATATGCTAACAGGTGTTTAAAAATAAGTGTTTCTATTTTAATATATTTAAAAATATAATTTATTCCTGTGATGACATGATTATTCCAGTCTTCAGTGTCGCATCATGATCCTTCAGAAATGTTATTATAAACGTTTGCTAAATAGTTTCTGTGGAAATTGTGATTAAGTTTTCAGTATTCTTTAATGAATAGAAGGCATTTATTTGAAATAGAAACCTTTTGTAACATTATAAATGCCTATACTGTCACTTTTGATTAATTTAATATGTACTTGCAAGTATTAAAAGAAAAACACAATTTACTGCCCACAAAAATTTGAACGATAGTTATCACTCACCTGACTGGGTGTTTGGTGGTCTGCTTGATGACCTGACAGTAGATCTCATCCCTGAGGAACTCCTTCTCTTTTCCCAGCTAAATCAAAACAAGTTGTCAGGTTACAGATGTACAAATTCACAATACTGAAAATGAATATGCTCTAAATTTGGAGGGAAAGTTCACCTGCAAAATGAAGTTAACACAGTCGCTTTCTGTCTGATTTTTCTTCATAGGCTGATCCAACATAAACTGCATCAAAACTACAAAGAGATCATTGTGTAAAATATTTGCTCTCTGGAATAATTGATTCTGATTGGTCAATCTGCAATCAAATATTTTGGTATAATAACAAAATATAATGTCTGATTTTGCAGGTAACCAATTTTTTCTTTTATTTTTATGTTTAATTTTTTTTTTTTTTTTTTACTAATTTAAGTAAAAAGTGGGATAATGCACAGTTAGTCGGTCATTATCACAAAAAACAAACCCCTACAGGGTGATATAAGACCCCTTTGCTCTTCAGTGGGGTCCTGATTTTATTTTAGGACACCCAATGACTTTGACAAAATGTATGCTGTTATAATGGGTGAGTTTACAATATGTCTATGATAACATTTGTCCACTTACACATGAAGTTTTGAGCACCCAGACGATTGAGATCATTGTCTGAGAAAAGGATCAATGATTCCAGAATGGGATTCTAATGAAAGTAAACACAGCAAGCAAAAAGAATCAAACAAACTCACAAAATCCCAGCATATACCGAGTGAGAGACTAAGAGATGCATACTTACTGGAGTGTATTCCACCATCTCATTGAGACTTTTGTCTTTCATGTCTGGTCTGATAAAAAGAGAAACAGATCAGTGTTCAGTGCAGTTTGATGCAAAACAAGGTTATTTTATGGATAATTTCATCTGGTTGAAGTTTGATTTCCGGAGGTCTTTACTTGGTGATAGAATCTGTGAAGAACTTCCTGGCAAACTCAGACATGATATGCTGCTGACGTTCTGATTCAGATCTGTGGATGGACGCCACTTCCACACTGTATTCACTGCTGGCAGCCACGGAGCGGGCAACAGGGGTGTTGGAGACGAAGCCATTGGCAGGTATGTTGGGGGAAGAGCCGGTGAGTCTCATACTCTTTTTTCGTTCAAGCTGCCGCTCCATGTTGCTGCTGTGGTAGTCTGGTTGGGCACAAGGCTGAGTGACGTCCACCGGGAAGAGTCCAGAACGGCCCCCACTGGAACCAAACATCCATCCTGCAAAAACAAAAAAACAGTAAACACCGTTTAGGTTTTATGCTCTACTACTTAATCAATCATATACAGGTGATATTCAATATCCCAGCTAACAAAAATGTGTTCTATAAAAGATTTTCTAATGATTCCATTAAGTTAGGCCCCGTTTACACTAATGCGTTTTTGTTTTTTAAACGGCGTTTTAAAATGAAAACAATCCTCGTTTGCACTGGCGTTTCCACAGCATTTCAGAAACGATCTCCGTCTACTATACACGGCCGAAAACGCATGTCACATGACTGTTCATGCACACTGGGTATGCGCGTACAAGTGTAAACAGTTGCCTCTTGCGCATGTAGGCAGCTGCAGTATTAAAAAATGCTGAGTTTAACTGCACAATGGCTGCTAAAAATTACAACAAAGCCAGCAAAGATTGCAGTTCAGTCTCCATGTTATTGTTTACACGGTCGTCAAGGAATACCGTTTGGAATATCATGCATAAAATACTCCTACTTCCAAACAGATATCACTGAAATATGTGTCCTGGAAAATAACATATGTCTTGTCACTTACGACAGACCTAGGCTCTTTAACCTGCAGAAATGAATCTGATCGAATCCTTAATGTGTTAACGAATTAGAAAACTTGTTTTTAACGGTCAGACATGTCAACTTTTGGCTCAACCAATGATATGAGTTTGGGACTGGCAATATTTATTTTACCAAACAATGTAAGACAGGGGTGTTTGGGAAATCTCTTTTAAAAAATTCTATTTTGAACATGTTTTTGCTAATCTGTTTGGTGTCGCTAATGGAGTACAAATGACACATAGTAGTTTTAAGGAAAGGCTTATGGAGATCCACAATCCCAAATGGTTTTCTCAGGTTCTCTTCTCACCATCCTTGAGTCCGTCCATGTTCAACAGTTTGATGACATCGCCTCTGTGGAAGCTCAGCAAGCTCCTGTCATCTGTTACATAGCTCTTCACAGCGATTACATAGTCTGAGGTCTGCAAATGGATAATCAGAGAACTTCATTCAAGATATCCACGTGATCGAAAATTTTGTGTCAGGACGAAAGATTTCCCCACTCAGATTTCACAACAGGTTCAAGAAAGCTGCTTGGTTGTGCTTCATACATGGCTACACTATTGACAATAGAAGATGGACCTTTTTTGCTAGTGAAAATTCCACTTTGATTTTATGTTGACTTTAAGTGAAAAACTAAAGCTACATCGGTGTTAAGGCTAGTATGACTAACTGAGCACCTTAATCAGCTCCATGAGGAAGAGGCGAATCACAGCAGCAATCTGTGGAGCCTGTTGGGAGTGAAGTTCCAATTCTTCATTACTCAAAGTGATCACAACTTTTCCAGCTTCATGCTGCTGCACCGACAACACCTGTGAGTAACTGAACAGTAACAACATATGGTTATATAAACGGCAAAGCTTCACTTTGGGGTCAGTAAGATTTTCTATAAAGAAATTAATACTTTTATTCAACAAGAACACAATAAATTGATCAAAAGTGACAGTACAGACATTTACACTGTTACATGCTTATTCTGTTAATGCTTTTCTTTTGAACTTTTTATTTATCAAAGAATCCTGAAAACAATTTATCATGGTTTCCACAAAAAAATTAAGCTGCACAACTGTTTTCAACATTGTTAATAATGCAAAATGTTTTTTGAGCACCAAATCAGCATTAGAATTATTCAAAATTCAGCTTTTCCATCACAGTAAATTACATTTTAAAATATTGTAAAATAGAAAGCAGTTATTTTAAATTGTAATTAACTAATTATATTTCACAATATTACAGTTTTTACTGTATTTTTGATCAAATAAATGCAGTCTTGGTGAGCATAAGAGACTTTCACATTAAAAAATCTTACCGACCCCAAACTTTTGAACAATAGCGTAAATAAATCATTGAGGGATGCTTCGGCATGTTTAACAAGACATTTCCATCTCCTCGTATGTTCTGTACCTGTAGCTGTGGAGCAGTTTGAGGTGTTTGGGATTTATGCCTGCAGCTCTGGCCACTTTCAGCAGTCTGATTCCTCTATGAGACACTCCCAGAATCTGAGCATCTCCATTCCCCAGCTGTTAAAGCACACATGCAAAAACATTTCAGACAGCTTAACAAATTTCTTTTATGTGCATCATGTCAGAAAAGCAAAGTATTTCACCTTCACATTAAAGAGACGTGAAAAGTAATTGGACCAGTTGTCTCTTGCTGCCATGACAATTCTTTTCTTCATGGCATCATCATCTAGAGAACTGACACTGGATCCGATATGGAAGCTCGCTGGTAATAAAGCAGAAAGAAACACAAATAAACCATGTTGAATTATTCATAATAGATTATTTGAATTATTATTAGACTGGTGTGGATTTAATATTATGCATCTGTCATACCCAACAGGTCTTTCATTTTACGCCGCTCCTCACGTGAAATCCTCAGACAAGAATCCGAGTAAGTGTCTCGCATGATCTGTAGTTCACAAAAACAGTGTGGCCCAGAATTTGATGTAAACTGAATAGTATAAAATATCTTACATTTTGAATTCTATACACAACAAAAACGAACCTGCTGCTGGTATTGTAAATCAAAACAAGCAGCAATGTTTGCGACTGACCTGCTCACAGAGCAAATTAAGGATGTATGGATGGTTGAATTTTTCTCTGGGATAAAATAGCTGTGAACAAGAGAGCACAAATACAATGAATACACACAAGTAGAGCAGAAAAAGCTGTGATAACTGTGTAAGAGCCATCAGTCACATAAAACTATCTTGACTTAATTACCTCCTTGCGCAGAAAGAGTTTGCCAGGCATATTGGGGTAGGAGAAGTAGACGCTAGCAGAGAATCTGTGCAATTGGGAGCGAACGATCTCCTCCTCTGTCATCCGGCTGAACTGATCTTTAGAAACACATAGAGGGTGAGAAATTAGTGCATTAGATTATATTGGCAAATGCGTTCTGTTTACCTTAACATTTGCACAGCTTGCCTTAAATTTGCATATAGGTCATTCCTGATGTGCAGTACCTTCTGAACTCTCGAACTTTCAAAATATGAATATGTTTGTTGCAAATTAAAGTATTTCTATAAAAGTGTACGCCAGTGTATTTTACAAAAGACAAACAGGATGAAAGGATAAATTGAGCATACTGGAAAAATCTATATAAATATTCCCAAAAAAACACATTTAGTTTGAAACATTTCGATTGAAGAAAGACCTGGAATATGCTATTTTTTTTTATACATTTTCTTAAATACTTAATATATTACTAATTTATCAGAAAAAAAATAGATTTGTTTTTTAATACTTTTTTTTTTCTTAATAAATATCCAGTTTTTCCAGCATCTGTAATGTCTCAATTAGACAAAGGAAAAGAAACACCTGGAATATTTTTTAAATCTATGTTTAAAATTTCTTAACAATTACAAGTTCTCAACACCTGGAATATTTCAAATACAGAAAGGAAAAAATGAAGAAACACCTGGAATATGTTTAATACATTTTCTTAA
Source organism: Mylopharyngodon piceus (assembly GCA_039654765.1). Lineage (NCBI taxonomy): Eukaryota > Metazoa > Chordata > Actinopteri > Cypriniformes > Xenocyprididae > Mylopharyngodon > Mylopharyngodon piceus. The sequence continues at coordinate 6,937,826 of CM077455.1, read as the reverse complement.
ACTCTTAATAAATTATTAGTTTTTCAACACCTAGAATATTTTGATTTCAGAAATGAATAAAATAAATGTCTGGATTATTTCTTTTACGATTATTTTTTTTAATTGCAAGTTTTTGTACACCTGGAATACTGGGGGCAAAGCATGGAAGCACTGGGAACAAAACAAAAATGTCAAAATCCGTTCAAACTATGTTCAGTTAATTGTGCTAACTGTGATTATAGAAAACTAAATAGTATGATTTCAATCTTTTAAAACTGTAAATTTAATATTTTATCCAAGACATATTTGATTCATATAATTACCCATATATAATATGTGACATCACTTACTAAGTCCAGGTGCAGGCGCCGGTGGCGGGTCAGGGATGCTGGGAGGTGGTGGAGGAGGGATGGGGTCACGAACTCGAGGCAGAGCCTGTGAGCGCTGCGAGCCGAAGAGATCAGCTAGTGAACGCTGCTTCTGTTTCATATCATTGGAGATGGGGCGACGGCTATGGGACTCAGGGTGCGGAGGGGGTGGAGGAGGCGTGTCTACCCACTGTTTCTACAGCATGAGTACATAAATGATTCATGGTGAACTTCTGCATCCTTGACACTGAACTCAAGCTCAAAAAGGTCAGAAATTAAAGAAAAAAACATGCATGATGGCTTGTCATTTGTCAGTATCATCTACCTTTTGTTGACTGACAGGTCCCTGAGCTTTGAGAATGGCCAGTGCCTCATCTTTGGGGTCATTTTTCTTTACAAAGTGCTTGGCTGAAACCCTGTGAAGATCAAAGTTCACATTATTCCAGCTCTTACAGTCTGGGAATCACTCCAAGTGATCAAAGCAACATAATATTATGCAAGCGTTCGGTAACAGCAGAGGTTGCATTAAGTCAATGAGTCAATGTGAATCACAGTTTGCACTGCAGCCCATTTTACTTCCGTAATGCAAGATATTTCAGATAGAAACGGGACACACAATGAGAAAAAAATTAGGGCGGGACTTTTTATCCATTTTATCCATTGGGAAATGATTAGATCGTGAAAAGTGGCCTCTAGGTGGAGCAAGTTATTGCTTTACAATAATGTGACAAGGAACATGAATAAGGAAAGTAATCAGGGTCATTTCTTGGCCCACCTGACAGGCTCGTAGGCTTTAGGTTCTGGAGTGGGCCGGCTCTGGTACCGCTTGATGATCTCTCTAATGTTGCTGGTAGGTTCTGGTTTAGGAGATGTGGGTTCTGGAGATTCTGGTTCAGGTTCTTGGTTTTTAGGAGGTTCTGGGAATGGTTTCACTGTGTAAAGAAGAGTTTATGAGCTTCCAGATACATTATTTTGGATGATGACCATAAAAAAAATGATCACAATAACGTTTTTCATATCAGACGATATCGATAATTATCACGATAAATGTCAAATCTTTATTTCTTTCAAGTTTAAAGGCAGATTTATAACCTCATTTTTATAGGGTAAAATTTGTTCTTCCATAGTATTTGGATCATGTTAACCACAGGTAAAACCACGCATTGCACCTCTCTACCATGGTAAAAAGTATCTTGTTTCTATGGTATTTGTTATGAAAACAGTAGCCTAAAGACATTTAGTATAATACAAATGCACAAAAACTGCTATAGCTTAATAACAAAAAAATACTGTAATTATATTCCATTACTCTTTTAATACATGTTGGCATTAATAATATAATACAATTCTATAGGAATGTCCCACATTTCTGCCATGGTTTCAGTTAGTGTTAATTCAGTAAATCATGGTAAATGTTGGCGACTTGTGGATTGAAAAGCCTTCTGTATGTACCGTTGTGGCTCATTGTTTCTCCTGTTTTCGGCGTCAGTATCGTTGAGAATGCCAGCGCTGTTTCATCCGGCTTTAAACTAGTTTAAATCTCGAGGCATTTGATTTGTGGTTTGTATGGGAGAACTTTGCATTGAACTGGAACACTTTTCACTGGATCTCACAGTACTGTGTAGTGGTCACATGATTGAGATGGTCAGCGAGTAAACACATTCGTTATAAGCTCACGCTGTGGTGTGTTTAGAGCCGAACTGATGAACGTTTCATGTGGTGCGCGGTTCAAATGAGCAGCTTTGTTTCGTTCCGCTTTTGGCACGTTTTCTGTTCCGTTTTCTCTTTTTTTTTATAACACTGAAACTCTCTTAACATCCTGATAGCAATCAATAAAAGTAATGGTCTAAATATTAAACCATGTACATATATCTTCTGTGGAAGTCTCAGGACTAAAAATGTTCGTCCAATCATTGCATTACATTCAATTGCATACAATGTCCTACCTGCCTGTCAACATATGTATTTCCTTCCGTTCGCGCACCGTTAGTGCAGACAACACACATTATCAGCGTGTTCCATAAGGCTATGCAGAGTTGTAGACAGACAGTCACCGAGCGCCACAAACAAACAGCAGCCGCCTTTTACAGTTCTTCCTGAACCAAAACAACGAGCTTATGCTGCGTTCACGCCATGTCATAACCGTAATTAGAAGATGGCAACCAGTGACGTTCTACCCGGAGCTGTTCACATCCTCAGACTGGGATCTATGCGTTTCTATGTCAACACTATTAGCACTGTAATTAATCTGCAGCAGTCAGGTGGTACAAGTAAGAGCTCTTTAAGTCGTTTACGTTCATTATTATTGCAAAGTTATATGCTTTGAGACATGAGGTAATTTAACACCATCTCTTATGATTCTTAGCAGACTTTGCTGTGTGCGTTCATGTGTTTTAGAGGAGGCGTGGCTTTGGAGAGAGAGCTCAGAAGGGAGGGTGGGATCTCATGCTTTCAAAGCTAGCTTGCTATTGCTAGCCTCTCAGAAATTACCTACCCTACCTTTAATGTTTGTCATACGCAACAGAAATGGTAGCACTTATCAGTTAGGCAAATTAGTACTGGCAGCAGTGCGACGGTCTGCAACACACAGTACAGTTACGCAGCATTATTTGCATAGTGCATTAACATTATATCGAACACTTATCAAACTTTTATTATAATTTTATCGAGGAAAATTATCGAGGAAAATTATTAAATCATTTTATCACCCAGCCCTAATATATAGTAAATGTGAATTCAAATAAAGAATGAACCACTTGTCCTAGGTATTGTGGGTGGAAAAGAGAGGAAAAATGCACAAAACAAACATCAACCTTCAGTCTTTACTGGAGGAGGTGATTTGGGTTGGGTCACCGGTGGAGTGGCGTATATCAGTGGCTTAGCAACCTTTGGCGCAGATTTTGGGCGTGCTTCTGACGTACCTGAGATGCATAAAGATACTGTAAATCTTATCTCTTATGCAATTTTGCTACATATTTTAGCCATTTTAACAATTTTGATTTGACAGCGTCCACTCACCAATCTTTTGAAAAAAATCCCTCTTCTCTTGAAAGGACCCTTGATCTTCCGGGGCCTTAAGATCCACCCCTGTCTCAGGCTGTGCCTTAAAGAAAACATTAATATGTAAGAATATGAAGCAATTAATTACTATACTATACAGTACTAGAAAACACAGGCACTGGTCAAAACCATTCCTTTACCTCAGGGCTGCGAGGCTTTGGAGGGGCCTCTGGGGCTTTTTTCGGGGGCTGAGGGGTGGTTCTTTCTGCCTGGGGGCGGCTTCGGGGTTTAGGTGAGGGCGAGCGTGAAGGTGAACGTGCACGTGGAGGAGAGCGCCGCCGCTGGCGTGGTGACCTTCTTTGTGACTCCTTCTCACGTTTTCGCATCTCTTCCTGCTGTTGCTTCTGGGACAGTGTCATTGCCTGCATGGTCATCTGCTGAGCCTGTAGGGGGAAAAAAATACTTTTTTATGTTGAAAGCACTGATGTGACATGTGAGATACTATATATATATATATATATATATATATATGATAAATAGATTTATTTAATATGTATTTAATATTATATATAGTATTGTATATCATTTATTTAATATATATATAATATTAAATAAATAAATACATATTATTTATATAATATTTTATGATATTATTGTGAGTGTATATATACATAATATATGTAAAATGATTTTTTTTTTTTTTTTTTTAATTTATTGACATTTCCTTGATTTCACCTGCTCTAAATGTGTTTTGTGACTCACCAGAAGCTGAGCCTGTTGATTGATAAAGGCCTGCTGTTGAGCAGCCATTTGCTGTGTGTTGACAGCCGGTGTGGCAGCAGGCATGGCTTGTGGCATGGCAGTTGGCATCATCATAGCTACGTCCAAAACAAGCAGTAGGAAGAGGGTAAGCATTTAACAGATTATGCTATTAGAAAAGCACAACATGAGCAGCAGGGATGCTTACGTGGCATGGGCTGCATCATGGGCATCATGTTTGGCATCATTGGAGTGGCACCATAGCCAGCCATGGCAGGATTCATTGGCATTCCTAAATGATGGGTAACAGGAGGAGTAATCTGTAGTGGATAGTTCCCATTTTCTGAATCATGTTTTGTTCATTTTTATAAAAAAACTAAATAAAATATTAATAGTAAATAATATAAATTATAAATACATTGTATATATATAAATATATATATTATATACAATAAATAAATAAATATATATATATATATATATATATAATATACAATATATTGTGTAATATTGTAAATTCAGCAATCTACTTATCTTTAAATTGTTTTACACTTATCAGCATTAATAACACTGCTCTGCTTTCTATCAGAATCAGAATCAGAATGAGCTTTATTGCCAAGTTTGTTTACACATACAAGGAATTTGTCTTGGTGACAGAAGCTTTCACAGCACAGACAGAATCACAGCGACAAGACACAGATAATAAAAATAGAATAAGTGAATAAAAAATAAAAATATTTAAAAATATAAAATATCATAAATATCATAAAAATATTGGCATGACTATCGGTCGACCACTACACACGAATCAAACACATATACAAACTGTACCTGCTCCGGTGTACATGCTGGGCATCATACCTCCCCCTCCTCTCATTCTGCGATTCAGCATGGCCATCCGTTCAAAGTCCTATCAATAAAAAGCAATAAAAATGCAGATGATAAGTCCTCGGACCAGATAAAAGTCAATACAAGCAGATCTCAGAGTTAATAAGTGCCAAAGTTATGCAATCTTCACTGGCTTAATGAATGCTAACAATATATCTACAGTATGTAGCCTAGTGGTAAGCACACGTGCTCTGACATGTTGATCTACGGTGCTCACGCAGGTGACATGAGTTTGAGTTTTCATCCCTCCCTCTATAAATAATATAAAAAGAATATGTAAAAAAAATCCATTAAATAATCTACAGTGGCATTTATTTTAAAGAAAGACAGCACAAGCACACTTTTCATTTATAATTCGCTACAAGAAGTGTTTAATAGGTTTTAAATTATAAATAAATAGAAATACTGTTCAGTTACTACTAAATAATGACATTTTTTATTAATGTGAATTCAAAGCAGCTGTCAGTATGACTAAGAACTGCACAATAATATTTATGTATTTGAACTGGACGATACTGACCGGAGGACCTTGATCAAACACAGGATCAAAGAGGTCATCAACGTAATCATCCATTGGCCGACCTCGAGATCCTAAAAGAAAGATTGTTGCAGGAGTGTCCTTTATAAAATCAGAGTGAAACTGTCATTTTATTTACTCTACAGGGTGAGCCAGTTCCCAACCCTCATACTGCAGCTTTCATCCACTTTGATTTCTTTGATCGTCCCTCTGCAAAGCTATGTAACATAACAATGACTCAGAATTTACTCTGTGTTTCCTAGTTATGGTTGAACACTCACCTTGGGATGTGGAAGAGGGTTCATAGGTGGTGTCCCATGGAGATGCTTCAAAGGAGGGGAGACCAGGGGCCTGCATAGGGGGAGCAGGTGGTATAAAGTCATCCAGGTCTGTGGTTGCCATCCTGACAAGAAAAAATGGATTAATAGAAGGAGTTAAACTATAATTTCACAGTCTCCTTTGATTGAACTGTCAGCTTCGAGTCCCACAGAGGTGTACCTGTTGCCTGTGTCACTAAAGAGGTAATCGTTTTGAGCAGGTGGGTGACCCAGGGGCACATCAGCCTCCACTCCAGCCAGGAGATCCATGACAAAGTCACTGCCAGCCAGGTCAGTCCAGCCCTCCCCAGCCAACAAAGACACAGACCAACCCCGTGTAGCTTCAGTCAGACCTCTGAGAGAAAGAAATGTGACATTAATATTTTGTTGTATGAATATCTGAACATGCAATATATCAAAAGAACAGAGCCTATGCTTGTTTGTCAAAGACTACGTCCGGATCGGATTCAGAATGATGATCGAAACAGATTGAGTAGATCACTTCCATCAACACCCCCAAAGCTTCACAGTCCTATAACTCGTCCTGGGTTGACATTTCATTCAGTAACGTTAGGCAGTTTTGATTTATATGCTGTTTAATGTTTGATAATGACATTATTTTAATGCTTTTATCGCTTGTTTCTGCTACTTTTTCAACTGTGTTTTGATCTGGAGATACTGTATACTCTTTCAGAAGATGCGTTATAGCGCTCCATACCGTATAACAGTGAAAACATGGATTGACGGAAGCGTTGTGTCATAAATGGCGGAAAATTCCGTCAATGGCGGGGAAAGAGTTAAAAAGTATTCTGCACTACATAAAGCACCATATATATATATATATAAAATTATATACATTTTATATATTTTTATATATTTTTGTATATATATATAAACATTATATTACATTTAATAATATTATAATATTTTAATTATAATTTTATAATAATATTAATTAGATTTATAATAATTAAATATATAATTTTATAATATATAATAATTTAATTTAATTAATCGTATTCAAACTTTGAACGGTAGTGTATATTCAAATTTCAGCAAAGTTAGGAAACAGAATCTTGAATTCAGTTTAACATACAGAGTTTTACATGGTTAAATGTTTGAGAATTTATTACATTGTTATAATATATTAATTAACTTAATTAATGTGCCCAATTTTGTCACAATGCAAAATATCTTAAAGGTCATACAAAACAGGCCTCATTTTCTTTATGTTAAAAGTATTTGGGGAGATATATGACCTGGTTGTTTTATTTATTTATTTTTACACCCACAAAAACAGACATATTTATCTACCTGTAGCTAAGAAGCCAAGAAGCCAGTTGTTCCCCTGTGGTCCAAGACTCCACCTCCACAGTTAACCTTTCCTCTAAAAAATAAAAACAGTCAACATTAAATAAACTCAATACTTTCACAACACATTTATATTACAACATATTTAATATCCTTCACTCTCTTGGAATGAGCAGTGCAACTGGGAATCCAGTATTTTTTTTTTTTTTTTTTGCTGAAGTTACTCCAGTTATCAAGTACAAAAAACTGCAATCCTCACCAATGAAAGTGTTGACCTCCACCACCATCTTTCCCTTTCTCTGATTGGCTGTCCACTCAAGTTGACTCGGAGGGTGCTGCCTGCAGGCAGGAGAGGGGAGCTGGAGGGATGTGAGGAGCTTGTGCTGGCACAGAGAGCGATACTCCCCTGGACCCTGGTCTGACACATACCTGACAATCATAAAACACGCCGTTTTTCATTTTGAAGAAAAGACTTGCTTCTGTCTGCCACTATTTATCTATTGATCAATATGAACATAATTTGACTTTCTAATTCCATCATATTTCAATGGGACAATCCGTATAGTTTATTTAGGAAATGTTCATTTGAATAATAAATCAATGGCAACGTTGTATCAGTCTGCTTAAAGTCAATAACCTTACACTTTAGTAGATATAGCTGTAAATGCAAGCAAATGTAAGCGTGCAGATTTTAGTTTAATACAGGATAAAAGTGTTAGTGCTTTAGCATTGAAAAGTACTTGGAGATCTTCCTTCTCTCAGTGGAACAAAGACATGTCTTGTAAAAACTGACATATATAATTAAAGGAAAAGTAGATGTATTTAAATATGTTATTTTTAATATATATTTTTTTAAATAATAAAAATTGAACTGAAAAAAAAAAAATCTCTTCCTGTTCTAAAGACCACTCTTTTGGGTTTGTGACACTGTAACTGAAGACATACTTGAGCAAGGGTTTCTCCAGGGCAGGAGATGGTGTGAAGGCACTCAGACAGCAGGCCAGGAGCAACCAGCCCCGCAGGGTGCTCTCCACATTATCCCCGTCCCAAGTGAGGTAGACCAGTTGGGCTAGAATCTCATCTCGCATGCTGGGCCGAGTTTGGCTCTTCTCCACAATGTAGTTCCCCAACATCTGCTCTTGCCAGCCTGTCAGATCCGAGTCACCAGTGAAACGCAGGATCTAAAGAAGAGAATAGATGAGGAAGGATTAATTTAAATTCCAACATTTCATACCCAGTTAAAGGTTTATGTTGAATTTCTGTGGTAAAAGATCTATTTAAAATTCCAATGCAAAACACATATTGTTATATGTGTCAATATGTTTTCAGGCATTGTACTGACCAGTTTATAGATTTCTAAAGCTGCACGGGCATCCTCAGGGTCCAGAGATGTCAAAGGCTTCTGAAGCGGGTAACCCTGCGGTTGGCACCATCCATCCTAATGGAAAGAAAAACAGATAACTGATGTAACAAATGCATTAAACAGATTCACATGTATGACAATTGTATATGAAGTAGAAGACCGCAAAACTAGGAAGGAAGTTTGCATGTTTTTCAAGTTCTAAACAGATGAAACTTCACATTAATAACTTACCTTCAGGACTGCGTTGGCATATTGGGTGAAAGGGTGTCTGTCAATGTCTAGGGGCAATGAGAGGTTGTGTTCTGCTTTGACCTTTGGCAGAGCTACTTCAGTCACCCCTGATCCTTGAGGACGCCCTGTAAGGCATCATTGTAAAATGTATAAAAAAATAAATAAATAAATAAAAAACATGGAATACGAACAATGCATTATTGCATGACTTATGTTGATCATCAGTCACTAAAACACAGTATTTGACCAAAAGCAATGCAGTTTAATAATATCCAGTACTTAAGACACATGAATTTGATTTGAACAAGGTCAATGATGGTCTAAATTAGGCTACTGTTCAACCGTTGTGGGTCGGTAAGATTTTTTTAAAGAAATTAATGCTTTTATTCAGTAAGGATGTATTAAATTGATCAAAATGATAGTTAAGACATGTATAATTTGACAAAAGATTTCTGTTTCAAATAAATGCCGTTCTTTCTAATTATTAAAGAATCCTGAGTTATTTTGAATTGCAATAATATTTCACAATATTACAGTTTTTACTGCATTTTTCATCAAATAAATGCAGCTTTGGTGAGCGTAAGAGACTTCTTTCAAAAACATTTAAAAATCTGAAATGAAAATTGTGAACAGGTTGCTTTTTATCAGTCAATTTTAGTCACATTTTTACAAATGGAAACCTTTTTATAGTTAACTAATTACTTTTAACTGAACAAAATTATACAGCACCTATACATCAACTTAATCAATACTTCAATAAGCAGTTTTTATTGCTTATCAAGGATCTCACCTGCTGCACTGCGTAATCTGGCCGACAGTTCTGCCGGGATCTCCAATATTCCCACATCCTTTAGGAAAAATATAGTATTTTATTCGTTTGTAATGTTCAAAATTAACTTTTATCTCTGTGACTGGTTAAAGTATGTACAATCATAAAAACCAGGTGCTCAGAGATCTTGAGCACAGAATTCGAAACAAAACAAAATTGAAAAGAGTATCTCACCATCTCTGAAGAGGTAGATGTAGGTTTTGCTGCTTCCTTCAATCTGGTTCTATCACTATGTTCCTGATATAATCAAAATACAAACAAAATCACAGTCTAACATTTAAAAAAAAAGGTTTAACATTAAGTTACGCTCTGTCCATTTGCCTATTGTAGTGTTTCATTCCTTCTTGACTGAACAATGGGACATTTATTTTGTAAAGCTATTCCACTCATTGGTTCTATTACCTGTCCACAGCATCATATGAAAAGGTAAATAGAACTATTCTTAGCAGCTGGGCTCCTTATATATACCAGGAGGACCTTCCCTCGACTGGCTCCTCCCCAAACAAAAGAATTACATGAAATATGACTCACCCAACCCATTTTTATCTTATCATTTAGTATTATCATTCTGTTTGACTGGCCTTTTCTGTTTTGTGTATCATTGTTGCCATTAGTGCAGAAAACACATTTAAAAAAAGGCCTAATTTCCACATATTTTAGAAATAAATCAGTGAGTATTGTGGGGTGTTGACAAAAGATATGCTTTGCCTTTTCCAGTGAACCTTTTTTTATCTTAAATGAACTTCTATTGGACAAGCAAAAATATAACCACACAATGCTGCTTAACCCACTGAATGAGGATCACATCTCAAACCAGTCTCACCACTCACCAAATGCAAAACAATTACTACAAAGTAATTTGACAGCAGAGTACATGACAGCTCAGAAGGACATAGTCCAAACTGTATAAAACATGATGGGTAACAAGGAAACAGAACTGAAAGTAGCAGGTTATGTAACTTAGTGGATCATTTAAATATAATTCACCACCAGTCAAAGGTTTGAACTGAATTTGTGTTTCTGATGAACATAAATATTTTAATTGCTTAAATGCTTGAAATCAGTTTTGTAGATAAATAGAAACTGAATTTCTTTAAAAGCATCCCATGATGCACTTCATGAAGGCTGAGAGAGTGTGGAGAGCTGTCATCTAGAAATTGAGAAATCTTAAAAACATTTTGACATAATTACTTCAATTTTTGTTGTTTAATAGTTTTAATAACTTTACTATTATTCTACAATTTTGAAAATTGTACACGGCAAAAATTATTTTCTTCTTCAAGATTTTTGTCTTTTTTTCCAGTACAAATATCTAAAAATTCTTAATGAAGATGTATTTACACTGTATTTGAGAAGCAAAATGACTTAACCTTAAAAGTTACTCTGAGGTCTTTAAAGGACAAAAATGTCTCTGTCAAAAAATTGTCATAAAAATTTGAAGTTTGGGAGCACGGACTTACATTTGGTCCCATTTTAAAGAAGACCCTTGGCAGATTATTGTTGAAGTAAAATAAGTTTAAAAAGTGAAACAAACAAAAATGTTATAGAGGTTTAAGTTTATGAAAATTATTTATGAACATTATTGTATGTAAAATAAATGTTTTATGCAACATGTTGAACTCATAAAACTACAAGAAAATCAAAGCCATAAATCTAAATAAGTTGTGTTCCAAATTTGAGGTTGATATCTCAAAAAATGAGCTTTCAATAAGATTTTGTTTGGGCGCAGTACCAAATTTTTCCCATTAGATGCCTAAAGTTCCAGTGGTATAGACAGCGGTGGGATTTGTGATTTGCAGCACAGTAGAATTTTTCTCTCTCAAATATTACACACATTTTTTAGTACACACATACAAACCACACTCTGACATCCATACCAACACACCCACACAATTATAGCAGCATAATTTATTCAATTGTCTCTATAATACGCAGAAGCAGAAAACAGGAAAAAAGAGAGTATTTGCTTTATAGGCCAAACCTGAGAAAATGGCGCAATCTGGTAAAAAAAAACAGTAATAGTAACAGTAGATTTTAATTTTGAAACCTTGCCAACAGAATGAAAGCCTATTAACAAACACTGCATCATTTTATAGTTAAATGCCCCTGGGATTAAAAATTCCAGCTTTTAATGGGTTTCAATGGGGACATTTTTGTCCTTAAGGTCCTGAGTGAAACTATTTTGTGTTACTAGTGTAAAATAGATTTATTAAAGGAAATGAGGGTGAAATAGTATAATTTCAATAAAAATACACACCTCTGCCAAAATATATGCAGTTGGCATTAACACAGGCAAAATTATAAAAAAAAAAAAAAAAAACTGAGAAAGACAAAAATGTCCTTAAGAACGCACAAGGGTTAAGATGTTTGAATACTTAAAAATTGATCAAAATTAAGTGAGTTTATGCTTAAAACAAGATAAAATATCTGCCAATTGGGTCAGAAAAATAACCTTGTTTTCCCTTTGAATTAAGTTGACTTTTCTAACCCCAATGGCATATTTTTTTTTCTTATTTTAAGCATAAAATCACTTAATTTTGATGATTTGTTTTTTCTGAAAACAAGACTTAATATCTTAAGTCATGTATCTTGTATCTTGATTTAAGAATGTTTCGATATGTGTACTTGAAAACAAGACAAAAATCATTTTTGAGGTGTAATTATAAAGAATAGGAAAGTAAATCTAACATTTTTGGCTGGTAGTGTAAAGCCAAAAGACTGAACCTTTCAGATGTACATTTAAAAGATTCCAGCATTCCAACATTTTTGATTACATTAAACAAATCTTAAAGTCTTACATGTATATTATTACCGATGTAATCTCTTGGTTATTTTCCACCCTGAATTCTCTCTGTATCATTAATCTTTCTGTTTGCTATTAGTATGTGTAATATGGATAAATATTAAACAGTACCTACCTAGGGTGATATTAAAACAAACGCAGCAGTCCCCATGTAAAGTGCTCTTTAACTTATAAAATTAGTTGGAATCCAAACAGAAAAGAAGTGGTGCTTGGGTGGGTCTAGGCAGGAATGAGAAAAGAAAGTGAGGGAAAAAGAGAGAGACAATCTGGGATCAAAGATGAAAGGGCAGGTAGATGGGTGGAGCTCACCCCACTGAGCTCACCTCACCTAACTGTGACAGTTGTTACACGTGTTAACACTCTTAAACAGCCCATGATGCACTAGAGAGACCATAGATGCTACATGAATCGGAGTATAAAGATAACTCTATTAATCTTTTTTTTTTTTGCAGTGTATTATTAGTTGTTGTTGTTTTTTACAAGACTGTGGAAAGCACAATTATTTTTTTATATTCTATTTTAAATGAAATTTGAATTATTTTTCCTATAGAGGTTGTGCAATAGAAAACTATGGGTGCCATTTCAAAAGCAATAAACTGAATTTCACCAGCTCATATATTTACTCAGTACACAAACGGGTTCAAAGTCCTTTCAAAGAGTCAAATATATTATAAGACTCATGATTCATAAGTTCCCACTCTGACCTTACATGTAATGTAAGAAATAAGCCCAGTAGCAGTAATCAATGAGACACTTATGACTAACTTAGAAATGCATTTGACTGTCATTGCATTACATAACAAAATATAAGACCAGTTTGCATTAATTATATTAATATAACAATTCATTATCTTGAATGGGAAGAATAAGGCTGATATTTATTGTATCATATTAGCTGTCACATTTTCATAGTGTTTTTGGTTGCCTAGCAATGGCCATTTAGGTAAACAGCTGAAATAGTGAAGTGTGTGTATTTGTATGTGTGAAAATTAAGCCAAGAAGAAGCCAAGGACACACAGGGAGAAGAATAGAAAGTGCTAGAGATAGATAGAAGGAAAGATAAAAGCTCTCACTCTCCAATGACGTCTCTTAATGGTGTCTCGGGTGATCATCATAGCTGCCCAGAACTGAGTGAAGGACTGTTTCAGTTTCTTGTAGTACTTCCTGTAACAGAAAGAGAGTGCAATTGTTTCACATTCAGCGCCATATTAACTTCTATTTTATCATGCTCTTAAAATTTATCAAATATGAAATCTCTGCACATACCGGGCCTGGTGGCCCCTGATGTGGGACTGGATGACAATAGCCTTTTGTTTAAAGAAACGGAAGTTTCTTCGGCAGATGAAGCCACGAATGTTCCTCTGGATGGTGACTGCTGCCCATGTTTGGGTGCTACTCCATTTTTCCTCCACCCGCTGGTACAGAGTCTCCTTCATGAACACCTGTGTGTGTTCACATTAAAGGATTAGCTCACCCAAAAATGAAAATTCTGTCATTTATTACTCACCCTCATGTCGTTCCACACCCGTAAGACCTTCGTTCATCTTTGGAACACAAATTAAGATATTTTTGATAAAATCCGATGGCTCAGTGAGGCCTTCATTGCCAGCAAGATAATTAACACTTTCATATGCTCAGAAAGCTACTAAAGACATATTTAAAACAGTTCATGTGACTACAGTGGTTCAACCTTAATGTTATGAAGCGACGAGAATACTTTCTGTGCGCCAAAAAAAAAACAAAATAACGACTTTATTCAACAATATCTAGTGATGGGCGATTTCAAAACACTGTTTCATGAAGCTTCGAAGCTTTACGAATCTTTTATTTCGAATCAGTGGTTCGGAGTGTGGATCAAACTGCCAAAGTCATGTGATTTCAGTAAACAAGGCTTCGTTACATCATAAGTGTTTCGAAATTTCAATGGTTCACCACTGGGGGGCGTGACTTTGGCAGTTTGATACACGCTCCGAACCACTGATTCAAAACAAAAGATTTGTAAAGCTTCGAAGCTTCATGAAGCAGTGTTTTAAAATCGCCCATCACTAGATATTGTTGAATAAAGTTGTTATTTTGGGGGATTTTTTGGAGCACAAAAAGTATTCTTGACGCTTCATAACATTAAGATTGAACCACTGTAGTCACATGAACTGTTTTAAATATGTCTTTAGTAGCTTTCTGGGCATCTGAAAGTGTTAATTATCTTGCTGGCAATGGAGGCCTCACTGAGTCATCGGACTTTATCAAAAATATCTTAATTTGTGTTCCGAAGATGAACGAAGGTCTTACGGGTGTGGAACGACATGAGGGTGAGTAATTATGACAGAATTTTTATTTTTAGGTGAACTAACCCTTTAAGGGGAATCATTTGAGGGTGGGATCTTTAGTATCATGAACGAGTCAGAATAAGCCAGGCTGAGGGAAAGAGTTATGTTACTGTACCTTAGTGAGTCCTAGCTGGTACTGGCCTTCCTCTGCTCCTATAGTCTCCAGTAAAGCCACTACTTGCGCTTCACAAGACTGGTTTTCTGGTCTCTGGGCTAATAACACACCATACCTGAAATTAGACAAAGAGACAGTGCTAGAAAATGGACCCATTAAAATGGAGGAGATTATAAAGAGGAAGAAAAGGTATAGTTTTACATAAAATTAATTTTATAATAACATTATTTAGACATTATTTAAAAATATTTGTAGGTTTTTCATGACTGCTGAAACCCTCTATACTGTATTCACAGAATAAGGTAATATTATTGTAAAGCTTTTTTAAAAAATAATAATAAATAATACTCGCTGCATGGGTGTTCTGGGTGGTTGCTAGGGCATTGATATGCTGTTACTAAGGTGTTCTGGGTGATTTTATTATGTTGCTGTGTGGCTGCTAGATGATCACTAGGCTGTTTTGGGTACCGAGATGAATAATTTATAAAAGTAATAGCAGTCCTCTGCTCAATAATAACCTGCACATTATAAGTTATCATTATGTCTGTAACAAAAAAACTCATACAAACAAAGATGGTGATATATGACTAATATCCCACCAATAGTGTATTTTAATGTCAAAGATTCTGCCATAGTGTGCTACCTCTCCATGAACAGAGCAAAGGGGATGCGAATCGGAAATCCTTCTTTTCGTATGTGAATGGTCTCCAGTATCCCTCCATGCCTCAGCTGTGTGGTTATGTAGTCTACATCAAATATGCCTGGAAGCTGAAACCACCCAAAAACACCAAATCAAAGTCCACCAATACAGTTGTGCTTGCTAACTCATACACAGAATAATATGTAAATCATTATTTTGTCAACTTAAATTACCTTAACATAGTTGGGCTTAAAGCATCGTATAAATGTAGTTTTACACCTAAAAAAACAGATAGAATAAATAGACAGAATCAAATCATCATCAGTACATATTCTGACATTGGACCACTACATAACTGAATGACAATACCAAATGTTCTGTGTACAACAAACACAGCAGTCCATTCATACAAAATATTGCAGAATGAATCATATAGTGACATTTGCCGACCTCTCTAAACGAGTGGTGAGCTCTAGAAGTGACTGCTGGAAGTGAGCAGCTACGGTTGACATCTGGTTCCTGTAACCTCTTGCTCTTCCCAGCTCTTTCTGTTGGATGTGACGCTCCTGAACCTTCCGGAAGAGACCCGACACCATCTACACAGACAAGAAAACACACTCATATTACCTGTTACAGGTTTTTGTTACCAAACATTGGTCCTTTAAAACTTAATGAGACCTAAAGCTTGCATAAATGATATCAGTTGTTGCTAACTCTTTTGTTTTGTTTGGGTATGTTGACAGTCTCATGAATATATAATAGTGGACACATTACTGAGTTTCTTGCAATCTTGACACATCACAAATCACTGAGGACGGTGTGAAGTGAGCTTCCGTGAACACAAATGAGATTAATTTACCTGTAAACGACTGCGGGCAAAAAGCTCTAATACTTCAGGCCGAAACTGGTCGTGATTTTTATTTAGAAAGTTGTGCACCTGGTGAGGAAAAACAAAATTAGCGATTCTTGGGTAAAATGTCAGGACAATCACGTGGCATGAATACAGAATTTTGATTAGGCTTGCCTGGTACGTGACAGCTCCGGCATAATGATATATTGTGAACACTGGGAGAGGAATTTTGGGCTTGGTGTAGTAGGGATTGTTGCCATGGTGATAGTGACATTTCTGCAAAAATGTGTGGTCTGTAGCCTGGGACAAAAAAAGAGGGAGAGAGAACCAAAAAAAAAAAAAAGAGAACGGTGGACAAAGACGGCCCATAAATCCATTGTAGTATAAAACTAATTTGCATTTGAATCACATTGGGTCATTTTGGTGAAAATTCAAGTTTTATGATATTTAAACACCACATTAGACACCTATAAGTATAGAAGAAAAATTCTAAATCCATCACTGAGCTGTAGTATAAGAGTATCCAAAAGTATATTGACTGAAATGTCTC
The DNA here is from genome assembly GCA_039654765.1 of Mylopharyngodon piceus. NCBI lineage: Eukaryota > Metazoa > Chordata > Actinopteri > Cypriniformes > Xenocyprididae > Mylopharyngodon > Mylopharyngodon piceus. The sequence goes on along the minus strand of CM077455.1, from coordinate 6,920,979 downwards.
TGGTTTGAAACTGAAATGTGAAGTTACTTGAGGAAGGCAAGTCTGGTCATCCAGGATGCGAAGGATACCATAAGGCCGTGCTGAGATCAGATCCAGACAGCCATTAGAGTCTTCCAGAACTATTGGATACCACTGGATCTGTTCTGCACTGTATTCCTCCTAACACAAACACACCCAGCAAACCATTTGTTTTATTTTGTTCAGTCCCCTCAAGTATTCATTATTTCCATTCTCATCTGGCAAGCCATATTGGTAAATACATATTAAAACTTGTTCCCTTGAAGTCCAATTTGTTCAGAGTCTCCTCCTCAGAGTATTGAGGAGTATTTTCATACTTGCCCTCTAAAGTTGGAAAAAAAAAAGTGAGAATAAATTGTCGATATGATTGCTGAGGACAAACTGACCTGCTCTTGGGCCACCAGGGCTTTGTTCACAAACTGTTGCAGCTGCTCGTTGGCAAAGTTTATGCACAGCTGCTCAAAACTGTTCACACTCAAGTCCTGTAACACACATTTGTTCAGTTCTCTCCCACAGACTTCATAAGAGGCTTACTATATTTATTTAAGAGGCTTAACAGGTGGAAATTCAGTGCCACTATGGAACATATATATATATATATATGCTCCAGCTATAAATGTGAAAAAGACAATAAACAAGAAATTTAACAGTAAAATTGTCACTTTAAGGTCATAACGAGGGACAGGATACCTCAAAGCCGTATATATCCACAATGCCAACGGTGCTGTCCATCTCTGTGGGGATCAACCAGTCATTGATGCGTTCAAGAATCCAGTCAAACAGCACAGAATACAGCGTCTTGGCAATGGCATCTCTGAATCAATAGCAATCTGTTAATATTCCTCGGCTACATCATGTGTCTGATGTAATTTAAAAATTTCAATAACATTTAATCGTCTAACCTGGATTCAATGGCACTTTCCACAGATAGAGGGCAGTAGATCCTATCATAAGTTGTTTCCTGTGGAAACAAATGACTGTTTTTAGGAGATATTTCTATTGTGTTAAAGGAATATTCTGGGTTGAAAATATGTTGTGGCAGAAATCTGAGGCTTATAATTTTATAAAAGCACTTACTCTACCGTTCAGAAGTTTGAGGTTGGTAAGATTAACGTTTTTGAAAGATTACGCTCAAAATGCACATTTCTTACTATCAATGTTGAAAACAGTCGTGCTGCTTTTTTTAATTTATTTTTTATTTTTATATTTATATATACATATATATATATATATATTTTTTTTTTTTTTGTGGAAACCGTGATACATTTTTTCAGGATTCTTTGATGAATAGAAAGCTCAAAAGCATTTATTTTAAATAGAATTTAAATTGTGTAACAATGTTGCCTAACTGTCTTCTTTACTGTCATTTTTGACCATTTTAATGCATTCTTACTGAATAGAAATATTCTTTTATTCTTTTTTTAAAAAAATATCTTTTAAAAAAATATTACTGACCTCATACTTTTTCAGTAGCGTACATTAATGTTAAAACTTAAAGTTCTTCTTGTCATTTTTACAGTTTTTTAGTGTTTTAGCTGACAAAGTTTACACAGAAAAGGTTAGTAAGAATTTTTTTCACTTTAAACATGTTTCACATGTTAACATGTGTATTGTTTATGTGGTGTGGCTATATTATTGATACAAGGAGCATTTTATTACGAAGTAAATGTTTACGGATTGGCCCTATTCACCTCTCTTTTAAATGCCTCACTGTAACCCATTCTTTGTGTGTGTGTTTTTAAAGAAAAGGAGGGACGAGTGGAAATTAATTGTTGTGATATTCTACATTATGCCACAAATGCTGTCAACTGAGCTTAACTTGTACTAAACCCAGAATATTCCTTTAAGTCTGAGGGCATGAGAAGAAATTAATGTGAATTTGGATGAGAGTGTGTGAGTTGCTTACAGTCACTCTGTGTGTGATGACCGTCTGTAAGGCCTCGGCGGACACCTGCAAGAGGTTTCCCACTCTCCGAGCCTCAGCTTCACTAAAAATACGGGCGACTTCAAACGATTCACTCTAATTTTGTGAAGAGACAAACACACACACACATAGCTTATTGTATACATATTTTAAAGGGTTCAACATGCTAAAACTTTCCTTGAAAGGGCATCCACACCTCATAGGAGCTGAAGCAAATGTTGCCCAGCTGCAGGATTGATGACAGAATAGCCCAAATGGTTGCAAGTTGATCTGCATGTAAACCAATTGTCTCCAAGCAGTGGACCAAGAGCAGAAAGTCTTGTTTGTCATGCTTCCCTTGTAGCTCACAAGCCCTGCCCTTAAAAAACATTTAAAACAGGAATATTTAGAAATATTAGGAAAAAATTACAAAGACAAGGGCTATTCATGGGCTCTTCTTTTACCTGGTTGAGGTAGAAGTACGTTTCAGCTCCTTGCAGGTAAAGATCCTGCTTGTCCCACTCGTTCATCCCAGCCAACAGCTCATAAAACACATGGTAGTTTCTCTCCTCCTTAGCCTAAAGGAACACAGTTCCAGTCAATTAAATTCATTTCAGATGTCCTAAAGTGCAAGCTAATGAATAAACATCTAACCTGGAAGACAATTCGTGATTTTTCAAGGAGATATTTTGACAAAGATGTCCCGACAACAACACCACTGAAAAAAGAAAGGAAGATCATATCATGCTCTTTTAATACTGCCACTTAAATCAGACCAACAACATGCAGTACACTTACTGGCGTATGTGGATGTGTAGGTACTTTCCAAATCGGCTAGAGTTGTTGTTCAGTATAGTCTTGGCATTACCAAAGCTCTCAAGAATGGGCAAAACATCCATTGGCTGATGAGAGGAAGATATTTCTTTAAGTTTTCTATTTTATTATTGCAAAACTTGTTATTCATATGGATTAGTAAATTGCTTTACCTGGCGTAATTTATCGTTTCTGCCTTGATACATGGAACTCAGGTAGTGGACAATGAGCTTGGCAGCCTCTGTCTTGCCTGATCCACTTTGCCCACTGTTGAGACATTCACATTCATTCAAATGTATAATATAGGAATATGTGTACATATACTGTTATACATATATGTAATGGATAATGTACAGTCAGCTGGTCATTATATATGTATATTGCTATGTATGTGTACGTATATGTGTATGTACATGCATATGTTTGTGTATATGTATGTGTATGTATGTAAATGTATATGCATATGAATCACACCCATAATCCTCCTCACCTTATGATGATGCAGTTCTCCTGAGTTGTATTCTGAGATTGGCAAAAGGCGGCATCTGCTATGGCATATATATGACTGCAGGGACAATGAAAATCTGTCTTTAAATATCATTGCTAATTTCTTATAAAATAAAAACATTATTTTCCTACTGCTAATATGTAAAAAAAAAAGGTATCTATAGCCAAACAATGCTTGAGTCCTCATAGTGAAAGCACTCACGGTGGATTATTGTGCTTCTCTTTACCCTGGTACTGCTGTCTCAGATCCTCAGTGTAGATGTTGAGAGGCTTGAAGGGGTTGATGGACAGAAGCATATTGCCAATATATGTCTGTTGGTTTAATAAAATGTTTTAATAAAGTTGAATTTAAGAAAGAAGAACATATTCGATTGTATAGAAAAGGCAATGCATACATAAATGGAATCCCGATGAAATCGCTTCTTCAGATTCAGCAGAACAGAACTCTCACACACCTCTCTGAAAAAAGTTTTCATGTTTTAAAACAGTTCAAACCGACTCAACATCTCATCTGACATGCAAATTAATGTTTTGTTCATATAATTCACTCTTTACTAGTGTGCCTTTTGTTGCATAGACAGTTTACATGAGGAAATATGCATCAGATTATTGACTCACTCCAACTGTGCCAAATCTTCCACCTCATCCACCTCCACAGCTTGGCTGCTTCCTGGCATCATTACCTGAGACACAAAGTAAAGGAAGCAGAGCAGATCTGTCACTGAGAGCCCCCAGTGGGCAGACATGTGGATAACACCCACACTTTTTCCCAGCTAGGACTTCCTGCTCTGATTCAAACACCAAACATTGTAGATGTCACTGCATCACCTATTACATCTTAAATGTACACACAGGTTATTTGCACAATTACAAAAGAGTTCAACACCAAGAATTATGTAAATTATTCTGCATATATCATACCTGAGTGCTGTTAAGTCTTTCCTCTAGCATGTTTTGGGTCGGATCTTCGGATTCCCATGGGCCTCTGCCATTATGGACTGGAATGAGGTGGGCATGTTCATCATCTTGATACACTGTCCATTTAGTGAGCTTCTCCACTGTTTGATGGGGCAGGAGGTTCTCTGAACGCAGCCAGTCTTGAGGATCACCACACATCTGCTGAGTCTGAGCCCAGTGTAGCTCCATAGCGGAGGGCAAAAGACCCTCACCCATCAGCTCCGCCACCTCTCGGTCTGCATCTTCCTCATAAGAAGGTTGCTTCACTACATTCCTCCATGTCTCGGGTTCTGCTGATATATCTGCCTTCCTTATATTCCTCTCCACTTCTTTGCTCTGTCCCGCACTTACACCATTAATCAAAGGTTTTGACATAGACAACTTGGTGATGTTTACTTGCGATCCCCCAAGTTTTCCCTTGGCGGCTTGTAATATACTTGTACCACCTTTGATGCCTAATATTGTCTCTTTGTTGTCTGCTTTGACCTCTGGCTGCCCCTCAATCACTCGAGAGTTTGGGCTGCTATTCTTATCACTTTCACTCTCCTGAGTGTTTTTCTTGATGGACCTTAGTAGGCTAAGGTCAGGCTTGACTGGAAGAACCAGACGAGCACCAGGCTTTGGTGGTTTTCGTTCTGTGGTGCCTCCATCGCCTGTGCTGGTGCTAGTAGATGGACCGGTGGTTTCCTTTGCCTTGTCAATTTTGTTCATCCTTGGGAAAACAATTGCATATTTGGCATCTCCTGCATTGGCCTTTTCCTCTATGTCTTGTGGAGATGAACAAGGGTCATCAGAAGAATCACCCTGGGGAACAGCAGCAGTACCCTCATCTGTCTTGGAATCCATTGAGGATGATACTTCCTTTTTTGATTTTCCACCACTTGCCATTTTCATAACCATCTTGTGTCGGATAAGACTCTTCTTTGACTTGGTGCTGCTACTCCTCTTCTTCAATACCAAAGCAGAGAGCCATTTTGAGATCCCAATCGCTTGGGTGACCGCCGATAATTTTCTTCGGACTTGGATACTCTTTGGCATCTTCTTTTGAATCCATCCTGAGACACGCCGCAATGTCGTCATGCCTCTTTTCCGGGCCAATAAACGCTCTGTTGACTTTGAGGGCATCTCTTCTTCAGGATCAGCTGCATCTGGCACTATTTTTTCACATGCATCTTGTTTTGGTTCTTCAACAGCATCTACAATGTCTTTTGGAGTTTCTTCTTTGGCGTTCTTGCTTTTGTCATCTTTCCCTTTGCTTTTCATTGAAAATAGCATACGAGACTGTCTGTTCAATAATCCTTTTGGGCCTTTTGTTGGGGTTTCTTCCTGTTGATCTGCTTCCTCTGTCTTGGCCATTGCCTTTGTTTTACTTGCCAACTGTAGAATTTGAGACTTACCCTTAGTGGCGCCACCTTTGGAGAGAGCCATTCCTTTAATTTGGACTCCTTTTGAAGACACCGAAGCTTCTTTAGCCTCCTCTCCTTTAGAAGGTCCCTTCTTTTGTAATATCTTGGATTTTAACATCTTTTTCTGCCCCTGGAGGTGGACTGTCAGGTTTAGTGGTCCTGGTTTTGTTGATGAATGTGCCATCTCCTCCTGTGTGCTCTCTTGCCCTGTATCACTCAGTACCTCCTCAGAGTCTATTTCTTCTGCACTGCTAACAGGTTCCTTCTCGGGTTCTTTGACTTTACTTTCAGTGGGCACATCAGAGTTGTCCTCTCTCTCACTTTTCTTCTCCTCTTCTTCTTCTTCCTCCTTTTCTGTTTTTTTGTCTACATCTGACAGCTCTTCTTCACCACTTAAAACACTTGCGTCTGTCCCAGCAGTGTCCTCGATGCAATCTGACCCCTCCTTCTTGTCATCTTTACCTTCTTCATCACTCTCTTGCTCTGAGCTCTCTGCTTTCTCGCTCTCGGATTCGTCCTCTTCTGTATCTACTACTTTAGTCCCTCTCCTTCTTGTACCTTTTGCAGGAGTTTTGGCTGGATTTTTTTTCTGGTCAGGTTTTGATTTGACAGCTTTCCCAGCTCTCCCTCTTCCCGTAATGCCATTAGTCACCTTAGCAGGTAAGATTTTGCCATTTTGCTTTTTTGCTTTGGCTATTTGCCTAGAGGTCTCTATCTCTTCCTGTTGTGGTGCCTCGGTTTGGTCACTCTTCCCAGTTTTCTTCTCTTCATCTTTTTTATTCTTCCCTTTCCCAGCTATCGTTTCCTTCTTTACAGATTTATCACCTTTTCCTTTCCCACTTTCATTATTATTTGAAAGGATTTGAGATTCAGTCTTTCCTCCTTTTTTCGGAGGAATTGATTCTTTTTTGTCTGTCTTTCCTGACAGAGCTTTCTGCTTCCCTCCTCTAGCCCTGGTAGGGGATTTGGCTGGAGGCATGATTCTCGGTTAAATTAACCTTACAGGTCCTCTTTCTGACTTTTCCCCCCAATGTCAAGACATTTCTTCAACGACCTAAGAATACTAAAATATTTTATTATTGAGATTAAAAGATCAGGAAGATTCACCAACCTTAATATCATTATGCTAATCCTTCTGTTTGCAAAACTTTCACTAATTTTGTAACTTTTGTGCAGGTCTAGTGAAACTGATGCATATCAGCAACCTCAACTACCATGGGTAGAGATCATGTGTCATGTCTTTCAACTAAAGTGCAAGGTGTACCTGACCTAATGGTCACCATTAGGACTGGGTTTCAGGCATTTAGCTCTTCACTCTCAATAATGCCAATTGGATCAGAGATGTGACTTTAGACATAGACAGATATAGACAGTATAACATGATATTTCCAAGCACTCAATTACCATCTAAATTCCATATCCGTTTCTTTAAAATTGGAAACAGGCATTGATACTTAAATCAAATGACCATTAACAACAAGTACAAACAAAAAACTTACTGCAGTCTTATATCTGTGTATTACCGAATGACTTACCAGTCTTCTCAGGTACATACAGTATAAGGTACTGAGGGGGTCTGGTGAGTATTTCTGCTAGTCCCGAACACTCCATGGATCGATCCTGTGACTGGACTCAAACACCTACACAGTCTCTCTGACAAACACAGACACACACACACACAAGCATGCACAAACATTCAAGGGCTCTAGTGAATAATTTATATTTGACGGCACACCATATAGTTATGCACCCATTCATATCAGCAGCTGCTGAACAGACGGTGGAAAGGTGAGAGGCTTCACTGCAAGGGTGACAAAAGGTGTTGATACATGAGAGAGCAAGAGAAAGACACTGACAGATGCTCACACATTTACAAAGAAATTCCAGAAGACATTCCTTCCCAAACTTTTCTGAAAAGTCCTTTAAGTTTTTTTTCTCTAGATTAGAATGTAGGATAAAAAAATAAGTGACAACACACACACAAAACAAACAACAACCCATGTATCAGGATAAACATAAATATTAAAAGAAGTTTTATATAAAAGACAGTAAATATTAAAGTGCATCTGTTTGGATAAAGTACATTGTCTTTTATAATGATTAAAAAATTAAGTTTTTAATTAATATTGATTCACAGTGGTTGTCTAATTTTAGTCAGCTAAAAATATAATACATTTTAATCAATTAGTCAATTTGTTTTTGTCCTGTCCTTTAAATCAGTTTGATCTTTGTTACTAATATCATTGCCATAGTAGGGATATACAAGTATTATTATGTAATTAGTTGTTTTTAATTATGTAAATCTCATTCACATTCAGAAGCTACTTACTTGACCATACTAATACAAGAACTCTACCTTTTAATTATCTTGTTTGTGCTATGTGACACATCGTAAACAGCTATTCTCCAGGATTCTTTAAGAGATGGTGTCCAATATCAGGTAAACATTTGAGCTACTGCGATTAGGGAACAAAGCATCTCTCAATAATAGATGATCAAAACTCTTGGCTGAATGTGTATGACAACTGATCTGACCAAAGGGACATTTCTTTTCAAATGTTTTCAGAAGCTACAACCACCTTATAAGCAGCCATAAATGACTAGACAGATGCACAGTTATAGTTGACTTAGATAATAGGGATATGGAGTTAATGAACCAATTTTGCTCTAGCTTTCTGAGTGTAATTTTAGGCCATTTTTAGTATTTAAAACTAGACTAGTGTGGACTTGAACAAAATGCATGTTTTAGATTCTTTATATTTTAAAAAGATAGAGCAAAATGTTCTACCCGCACCTCTATGGCACTGTTGTATTTAATAACCTCTGGTTTTGGAATTCCCTAAACTGAAACTCAAAATGATGAAAAAGACAGTAGATTGTGTGAAAAATCTTTACTGAGAAGACTGTAGTGTGAAGTTACAAAGAATAATAATTAGTGTTCTCATACATAATCATGTTTCTACAAAAATATATTCTAGACCCCCCCAAAGAAAACGCTAATTGCATTTCAGGAGACAGTACCAAAATATTTCCTCAGATCAGAAAATACAGCCCTCCGTAAAAGGAACCCACCATCAAAACAGGTACGGATTTTCATATACACATATATTAAAACATTTGACTACAATATTTTAAAATTACATTCCTAAATTACATCATTCATTATTGGCATAACAAAAAAGTTTTACATTAAAAAAAAGAAATTAAAAACCTAGCCCCTCAGAAAGCTGTACACCCTAGAAACTACAGCATATGTACTACACAGTAGTGTACGAGTACCTATAAGAACTTTTATCTACCCACTGTTCTCATTGGCGTGGACGGGGGAAAGGCAACACTACCTGTGGAATACTCAGTAGGGTTTTAAATGTGTATGTGGGTTAAATGCAACAGTGTATTAGCATCTAGTGCCAACATTGCCTTGTAGTCCTACCCTAATTCGTCAGCAACAGCTTATGGCATCTTCACCCAGGTATTATACACCATCTATGTAAATTCTGAGGTTCTTAATTTGGTATAAAAGAAAAATCATGCATTTAAAATTAAGTTAAAAAACAAAATTGTCAGTCTTTCAAATGCCACTGCTTTTGCTCAGGTTGCTGCACTGGTGGACGCTGGTGGTGTGAAGGGCGGTCGGTCAGCATGTAATGGATTCAGTGGAGATACAGTGATTGGTCTTAACAGGCACAGAAGGTGGTCCCTCGCTCTCTTCTCTCTGTCGTCTCCCTGGGTGTAGAAGCTCTTGAGTGGGAGGTTCCTCTCTCCAGGGCAAGGCTTTCTCATGGTTCAGTAGTGGTACTAGCAGTAGTGTTCAGATCGTAAGCAAGTCTGGAATGAAGAGCGGATCCAGAATAGTTCAGGCACTGGGAATAAAAGGCTCAGTCTGTGGACGCAGCAGAGAGCAAAGAAGTGCAATGAACATAAAGCTCAAAAGTTATATAATAAAAGTTGTTTCTAAACACAGATCAAAGTTCAATTAGAACTGTCGTGATAATGACATTTTGGCTGACAAATAAACTGAATATAAGCAAAGTCCTTTTCAAGAAAAGTCTGTTCACTTGGTGGCCATATTTGCAACGCCTCCGGGCAGCTATTTTAGGCATCCAAGACCAATTCCTATCTAGTTGAATGGGGGAATCCTGAAATCTCAAAAACTGCTTGGCGAACTCACAATTAGAAAACATTTCAAATCAGCAACAAAATTTGACATGAACTGTCCCATAAATGTTGTTTCTTGTGCTCAAATAGTGTTTAAAAAAAAATAAATAAATAAAAAAATAAAAAAATAATAATATATATATATTTTTTTTTTTTTTTTTTCCAGGCTAGACGAGCCAATGTGCATGTGCAGTTCTAAGCGTGAGTCTCAGGTTTCTCTAACGGCTGCAGTGATGCAATGACTTTATCAATCAGCGATTGGCTCTTAGAAGGCAGGATGTATTCCGCTATATTGCGCGTTGCCGTTTCTCCCATTCATAACTAATAGGAGTGAACCGTCTTTCTATATCTATACTCTTTGATATAAGATATTATTGTGACAGGTCATGTGACAATTACAAGTGATTTATTCACTTTGAATTTAAATAAATAAAAACTGATTTCCTTATACATTTACGTACAGTATGTTGTAGAATGTCGTTAACAATACTGTAAATATCAACAATACAACTCTAAATTAAACATTTAAATTCTAAATTTAGATATTTACATTAAAATGAAAAATTAAAATCTCTTTTTGGTATCAGCCCATTTTACATTCACACTATTTTTAACAATAATAAATAGCAATAAATAAATAATCTTAAAATGAGAACAAAATATAACATTTAAAGACAGAGGAGATGAGAATATTGATCCACATTTAATAATAATAAAATTGTTATTATTATTATTATTATTATTATTATTATTATTATTATTATGAGAGCAGTCGCTAAGAGAAATTCTAGATAATTATTCTCATCTCCTCTCTCTTTACAAAATATCTTTTTGGTCTTAGACCATTTTAACTTCACACTGTACTTTGTATAACCCGGCCTTCCTGAATATATAATAATAATAACAATAATAATGTTATTATTGTTATAAATATTATTATTGGTATTATTATTATTATTATTAAAGTTGTCTCTAAATGAAATTCTAGAGAAATCTACATATATTCTCTTATCTCCTCTTTCTTTGCATGTCATTAACATTGTATGAAAATGACCTGTACCAACCAAAGAAATTTGGAATTACTCGTATGAAAAAGTGAACCTAAAGCACATTGTGATTATTATGCAAAACATGCAAACCTGACCCACTTTTAAATGAACAGCACTCCAAACATTTGGAGTGCTTGCATAACACACTACTGCACCGGAGCACATACATAAAGATCTGCATTTCAAATACTGAGGAAAAAAAGGCAATAATCACTGTTCTCTCAAATTCTTGCAATAGGGCTAGTTACAATATAACTATTGGAATAACAATTTATGCTAATTAGGAATAGAAAATAATTACCTCCATTGCTCAGCATATTGCCTGCTTTTGGCTTAGTCTTCAAACTGTTCTCTAGGAACGTCCTTTAAACAAGAAATTGGCAGATTATTCAAACCTTACGGGCATTAATGAATATTAATAAAGTAATAAAATCTACATTAAGTTAAACTTCCTTACGTTTGATCTCCTTCTAAAGACTTCTGGATCTCCTGAAGCACACCTGTGTGAGAGCAAGATGTGATTCAAACAAATACTCAAAGTCTTTCCCGTAAATCACTAAGACGCTAAATACTACGAGTCCAGCAAACACCATCCTCCCTGGAACTGCTTGTAAAGTACTGAGCTCTTCTGTTTATAAACAACAAATCATAATTTCTTTTGCACAGATATTATTATGACAATATTATTGTGCAGGCAAATGGAAGTGTTACAGATCATGCGCACACATGACTGCACAGACCAGGCCACGATTAATCATACAGCACGTTTAGATTATTGTTTTAGGCCAATTGCATGTCACAAAACATACACAGCAAGCAAGATACAAACAATCTGATAATGCTCGGAGGTGTTTTACATCTAAACTACTTCAGAATATCCTGTCTAACTGCTGATTCCTCATGTACTCACTCTCATCGTTGAGCAAAGCATGCTCCATTACTTGTTTAGCAGAATTCTCTGGAACACACAAGCACACTGATCAGTCGGGCAAAAGCATGCATATGCTTTAAAGAGGAGTTATAAATACAATCCGTAATTGTTGCAACTGGCAGGCCACAACAGTGTTGTTTTAGTATTGTTTATATACTATAATAGTATTTATTAATATTTTAAATGAGCTTTTATTTGAATATTTTTAGTTTTCATTTTAACTGTAGTTTAAGTTTCAGTAATTTTGTTTTGTGCTTTTGTCACTTTTATAATTTAACAAAAATATTTATGACAATATTTAGGTTTAATTTATTTTTCAGTTTTAGTAATTTTAGTACTTCAACAAAGTTTTATTTTAACTTTTATCCAACAAAATTTTATTTCAGTTACTTGCCAAGGCAACATTTCCAATTTTCGTTTAAATTTTCATTTATTTAATATTTATATTTACATTTTATAAATAAACAAAAACAATTTTTAATAGTTTTAGTTACCAATAACAACTTTTAATGACAGGCAAATTATCTAATAAAATATAATTAAACAATGGGTCTCATTCACTAACCATGCATAAGCACGGATTTTGTACGTGAAATCTGCATATGAACGTTTACAAGAACACATCATGATTCATCAATAACCTTCGTTTTAAATTTCATTCTAAATTTAAATAAAAAAAATAAAAAAAATAAAAATTCAAGGAACAACTGAAACCACACATATGTATAAAAGCACCCAGAGTATGTGATTTTTGCATATTTCATCTTAAATATATATATATATATATATATATAAAATATATATATTTAAATTTAGAATGTTTAATTTAGAGTTGTATTGTTGATATTTACAGTTTTGTTAATGACATTCTAAAACATACTGTACATAAATGTATGAGGAAATCTTAGTTTTTATTTAAATTCAAAGTGAATAAATCACTTGTAATTGTCACATGACCTGTCACAATAATATCTTGTATTCAGTTTAACATATATAAAGACTTGATCGTCATTGGTCAGTTGCTGTTTGACTAATAACATGCGCAACTTGAAATTATGATATTTCTGAGAGTACATGAAGGCTGTACTATACCATATAATATAATATAACCAGTATGTATGTATATATACCAGTATATATGCTTGGTGCTTATACGAGTTAAAATACAAACTTTTGCTCTTAGCATAATTTCAAGTTTTAATGTGGCACCGTTTCATCAACTACGGATTGTCTGTAAGTATGGACAGAAGTCTTTTGCATGAGTGACTTATGGGAATAACATGGGGAAGCATTCAACAAAGCACTAAGAACATGCATGTTTTAGAATTGGATGCTTAGTTTGCACAATTCACACAGATCTAAAAAAAGCACACTGAATCTCACCATATCCATCACTCTCCCTTTTGAAATTTCTGGAAAGACAGAACAAACAAACATCAATATAAAACACTATTCTTAATCCTTGACAACAGGAAAAGAATAATGAATTCTGAACTACTACACAACTAAACACACCTGTGTTCAGTAGGTACTCCATCCGGCTGGTCCCTGTGGACGGGACTTGATGGGGTCTTGAGCCTCATCTGTAGGGGCGCCTCAACCAGACAGCGTGGTTCCACCACCCAGCGTGTGGAGAGAGAAAACCGCTCAAACTCAGACGGGGAGATCAGGTAGAAACCTAAAAGATGACCAGACAGACAGTTTCAGAGTAGATTCATGCTTTTACATAAGTGAGTAAATGGACTGTGTGTGTAAAAGTGAGCATTTCCTACCTTGGCCATATTTGGTGAAAACACAAGATGCGATTCCACTGACGTCTTCTCTTCGTATGCAAGGATAGTGGACCAGCATTTTGATAGAGGGCAGGGAGATGACATGTAGCTCACCCTGATTGGTCAGCACCACCAGGCTGCTCTCCAACTGTTCATCGGTCCGAGAGCCAAACCAAGCCACGCCCACACGGCGCACACGAGAGCCGTCGACCGCTGTCAGCTTCAGCTTTGACTTACTGCTCACTTTAGGCAGGGTAAACAGCTGTGCACACACAAATATGGTAAGACACACAATCTATGTTGGCAATTGGGAAAAAATATGTTGTGTAGTGCAAATTCTTACCTTAAATTGCTCCTCTGACACAACCAATAGATGATGTGAACCGTGCATTTCAGGACTGCGTGCCAGATCATGGGCCACCTCCAGGGGCTCGGGCAGAGGGGAGCCCTTGCCATCCAAAACCACCAAACCAACCACTGGAGCACGATGCATCAACTGAATCTCTTTAGCTGGGGAAGGAGAAGCACTTTTTATAGAAGATCTGTTTATGCAAGCAGGGTTTTGTGCACACTACTGTTCAAAGGTTTGGGGTCAGTAAGATTTTATAATTTATGCTCAAAGTCTGCAATTATTTGATCAAAAACACAGTAAAAACAGTAATATTAAGAAATATTGTTAAAATTAGTACAATTATTATTATTATTATTATTACTACTACAATACAATTATATAAAATAACAGTTTTCTATTTTAATATATACTTTAAAATGTACTTTATTCCTGGGACGCAAAACTGAACTTTCAGCAGCTATTAGTCTTCAGTGTCACATGATCCTTTAGAAATCATTCTAATATGCTGATTTGGTGCTCAATAAACATTTTGTATTATTATCAATCTTGAAAATAGTTGTGTGGCTTAATTTTTTTTGTGGAAACAGGATTTTTCAGGATTCAGGAAGAACAACATTTTTTTAAACAGATTTTTTTTTGTAACATTGTAAATGTCTTTTACTGTTGCTTTTGGTCAAGGGATTTGCTAGGGATGTCCCGATCAGGTTTTTTGTGCACCCAATCCGATCCGAGTCATTGAATACTGAGTTTCTGCTGATATCTAGTCCCGATCCGACACTTGTATTTTCCTAGAGCTTGGTGCACACTTCAAGTACATTAAAGTTATTAAAATAAATCCAATGTATACAGGGACGTACAAAGACTTTCTCAGGGGCTCAAATGTAAAAAAAGAGGCATCTATCACTACAGAGTAATTCCAATATAACAATTACTACAGCAATTATATTTATAGGCATAAAGACATTGGTAGATGTAAACATCTGTTATAATGGTGGACATTGCAAACAGACTGTGTGGTCACAATTATGTATAAGCACTACTGATATAAACTTATATGTACAATAAGCAGAATAATTGCCACAAAAAGAAAAAAAAAAGTGGATTTAAGGTTAGAAAGCATGAAGCTCACGGCGTCAGAATGCCAGTCTGTCAGTCAAGTCCGAAGCAAGACGCAACCCATAGCAATGCTTTATGTCAACGATGTCTCAGACAGTCTGACGGCAGATAAAAATACAGTAAATAAATTACTTTCGAGTGATTCGTTATGGCTGACAAACCCACTTGAAGGCGCATACCGCCACCTACTGCATGACACTTGCATGACAGCTGACGTAAAATAAAGGATCAGGCTTCGGATAGCCGATGCCGATCAGTTAAAATAAATGCTTAATTGGCCCCGATACTGATCTTTGAGATCAGCTCGGAACATCCCTAGTTCTTGCCGAATAAAAGTATTAATTTCTTTAAAAAAAACAAAAACAAAAACAAAAAAAACACTCACCCTTTACGGTGATTTTACCATGTTTAAATGTATTGTCAAGTGAAGTAGAGTGCCAAAAAACCCCTTAACTGTGGTGAAATCACTAACACAAAACCTTAGAGTTTATTACTTATAAAACAGCAGAAACAATATTATTCTAAAAGACACCAGTGTTCAGTAAATGCATTTATTAAATGATTAAAATGTCTGTTCATCTGCTTCAGAGTTGAAGAGCTCTTAAAATGTAATTTATATACCATTTTTTGTTTACCTGCATGAGCCACTACTGGATCCTCCGCCCTTCGTTCCAGTGATGGCACACGGAGGACGTACGCAAAGACAGCTCCGCCATTGGTTCCTGCCCACAATGAGGGCGTACTGTGAGAACCTGAGGAAGAGAGAGGCAGATGAAGGTCTTCTGCTAGTCATACACACACCATCTGAGAGAATATGTTGGGAAGAAGACTGATGCTAACCCTAAATTTAATATTCAACGATTAGAAACAGTGTGGTACTCACTATCACTGACAAACGTATCTGCGAAGTAGAGTGTTCTCACGAGGCCCGTGAAGGAGTCGTCAGAAGAACGGGCTTCGATCTTTCTCTGTACAGGAGCCAACTCCATCTCCTGCAGAGCTTCGGCCTCCAGCCTGGCATTGATCTCCTGCAGCTGCAGAAACATTCCTAATATTCACTATCAAGCCAGAACCTCCATTTCGACAACTCCAAAGTATGTAACACTAATTGCTACTTAAAATAACTGCATGCATGATGCCTAGTCACATGTTCATTTGACTGTTGAACAACTGAAGCACTAGAGAAAAAGAGAGCCAATATGCACCTTGGCTGCATTGTTAGTGTGGTGTTTTCGCATGGAGACCCGGCTGCGGCGAATCCTGCGGAAGGACTGTCGCAGGGACTTTTTGATGGACTTGACGCGTGACAGCGGCCCCTCCAAGGCCAGCTGATCACTGGGGTTTAGGGTGCACCTGCAAACAGACAGCAAACAACTATTAGCATTCTATGCAAGAGGGGAAAAAAAAAAACAAAAAAAAAAAAACAACTGATAGAATTTATGATTGTAATGACATTAAACAGGTCTAATGGTCTTAGAAATCTTGATCTTAACAGTTTAATCTAAAGACTTGTACTCATAAATAAAAGTCTTGAAATTACTTTAACTGACAATTATAAATTGTAGCTACATACATATTTTTTTAAAAGCTAAAACTAACAAGTGTAACTTTTTTGCCACATCAAGTCAAAAGGGAGGCAATTTTGAAAACCTAAAATATATATGACAGTAAGATTATTATTATTATTTTTTTTTACAAAGAATTCATACTTTCACTCAGCAAGGACAGATTAAATTGATCAAAAGTAACAGTAAAGACATTTATAATTTTACAAAAGAGTTCCATTTCAAATAGATGCTGCTCTTTTGAACTTTCTATTCATAAAAGAATACTGAAAGAAATGATCACGGTTTCCACAAAAATATTAAGCAGCACAACTGTTTTCAACATTAATATTAGAATTATGTCTGAAGGACTACGTGACACTGAAGACTGGAGTAATGGCTGCTGAAAATTCAGTTTCACCATCACAGGAATGAACTACATTTTTAAAAAAAAAAATAAAAAAAACAACAACAAAAAAACAGCTTTTTTAAATTGTAATATTTCACAAAATTACTGTTTTTAGGGTATTTTAATAAAAATAAATGCAGCCTTGGTGATTACAAGAGACTATAGTGCAACAATAGTGCAATTTACTGTCTACATTTTGGTCAATACGTATTTGATAGTTTTGATGACTTTTCTATTATTATACATGAAAAATTTGAATAATAAAGTATGAGTATGTACATTTGACTTGTATTGCATAAAAAATAAATAGAAATAATAAAAACAATATGGTTTATAGGTTTTGTATTTAATATATTAACGTTTAATATAAAAGAAAATATTAAATATGTTTTTTCAGACTATCATATGATTAGTGAATCAGACTAGGAGCTGCTTTTCCAATGACACATTTATCATGATAAAAGTACACCATGGTGACAAACATAATAAAGCTATAATAAAGACTTCCCTTTTTGAAGGGAAAATTTCTTTAGACAATTGTGGTGATCACATCAGAACACATTCTCACACATCCTCAATCTGAACCAGCTCAAATGTGCTCTATATTTCAGATTAATTTTAAGGATATTCCTTACTGTTCATTTGTATCCCCTGACAGTCACTTGTTTTAACAGTGACAGATCAACATTTTGTACTAATAAACCTGGAATGCTATTTAAAATGTTTTTCTTCTCACTTGACCATGACGCTATTCCTCTGATGGTAGTCATATAGACCAAAGCCATGGCTGGTACCGAAGGCCACCAGTTTCCACTCTGAGTGCAGAGCGATTGCCGTGACCACAGCGGGCGGCTGGCACTGCACCAGTGCGAAGGGCTGGAAGCCTGGAGGGAACAGCACCGGATCCTCCCGCACGTCTAGACGCGCCTGGCCCTTCCAGCGGAAGCCTTCCTGACCCTGCAGCAGGTCCACCACTGTAGCCTCAACCATCTGCTCGGCAGCCTCATCGTTCAGCTCCAAAACCAGAATCTGAGTGGGAGGAGGAAGACAAAGAGAGAAAATATTTATTCAGAACCTTTTGATAGGAGCAGATGAAAATAAAACGGCAATATCTCATTTCTGCAAATAAATTTCCTCTAATCAAACCTGTAAAACAGAGTACACACTTTTTTGTCCTTATAGCACAATTCATATAGCACGATAAGAGGTATGGGTAACGTTCTACCAGCACATCAGCATAACTGTACTGAAACCCATCAGTAGTTCAGTGAAAGGGCAGAGCTATTGATCCTGAAGAGTGGTTTTTCACCGAGCTCATCTCATTTCCTAATGGCAGACATGATGTGTAGTGGACTGTTAATAAGCTGCTAAATCAGAGAGCTTTAGTCAAGTTCTCTCTCATGATTAATTATTAGCAGCGACTAAGAAGTATGAGAAATCAGATGACAACTGGGTGAACTGGAGGTCAAAGTTTAAGGTCAGTATTTTTTTTAAAGAAATTACTAGTTTTACTAGGGAAGGATGCATTAAATTGATCAAAAGTGACAGTAAAGACATTTATTATGTTACAAAAGATTTCCATTTTAAATCAATGCTGTTCTTTTGAACTTAAATCAAATAATCTTTGTGGGAACATGGTTTCCTCTCATAATATTAAGAAGCACTACTATTTTCAACACTGATAATAATAAGAAATGTTTTTTAAGCACCAAATCAGCATATCATAAGATTTGGAAAAATATTTCACAATATTAATGTTTTTACTGTATTTTTCATCAAATAAATGCAACTTAAACTCCCACATGTGAACTCACTTGTCCTGCAGTTCCGGCCACTGTCAGATATCCGCTGTATTTACACAGATGGATCTTCTGAATACCAAGCCGAGGGTCGTCACTATATGGGTCAAAGCAGCCCACCTGATATATTGAAAAATAATAAAAACACTGAATCAAACGTTTGATGAAATCAGTAAACAGCTGTGCTAATAATAAGATGTTGAGTGTGAGTGAAAATACTTGTTTTAGGCAAGACAGACCTTGCGGAACGGAGGCCACTCTCCCTCACTGCCCTGGTTCATGTTGTCATTTGGGTCGGCATCTGTGTGGAAGACTCCCGACGTGCTGAGCTTGTACATGGGGTAAAGACAGACCCCTGAGGCGTCCCAGAAACGCACTGTGCCATCTTCGTGCCTTTTAAGAGGAAAAGGGATACAAAATAATTAACATGAAAGGTAAGATTCATTTTAATAATCAGTTCCTCATTGCCTACAGGTGAAACTATTACAGCATTTTTCCTTGTTATTCACATGGTTGCCATGAGAAGGGAAAAACCCAAATGTATTGAGCAAACATTTTAAACAGGGACGAAGTACCAACAGGATTTTCAAGTACCAAATGAGAGTAACAATAAGCTTTAAATAAACAAAACTGAATTACTGTACTAATACTCAGTTTTAGGAAATGTAAAATAATCTATGATGCAAAGTAAGAACAAGAATCTGATATTTCCTGATTTTATTATCTGATGAAAGTTATGCGAGTGAAACAAAACAGACACATACAGTCAAAAAGAAAAGCTCTATTACTCTATTATTGTGCATCTACTAACAAAATCTCATTTTATTTTATTTACAATTTTTTTTTTTTGACAGTTTTGGTTTCAATGAAGTATCTGTTCTATGAGTAGCT
Source organism: Mylopharyngodon piceus (assembly GCA_039654765.1). Lineage (NCBI taxonomy): Eukaryota > Metazoa > Chordata > Actinopteri > Cypriniformes > Xenocyprididae > Mylopharyngodon > Mylopharyngodon piceus. The sequence continues at coordinate 6,901,354 of CM077455.1, read as the reverse complement.
ACCGTATGAGTAGGTTTAGTAAGTTTAGTAGTTTAGTAAGACTTTTATTTAGCAAGGATGCATTAAATTAATAAAGTTGTTAAAAATATTTCAATTTTAAATAAATGCTGTTGTTTTGAACGTTCTATTCATCAAAGAATCCTGAAGAAAAAAAAACAAAAAAAAAAACAACAGTTTCCACAAAAATATTAAGCAGCACAACCATTTTCAACATTGATAAAATAATACATAATAATAATACATGAACCCCAAATAAGTTTATTAGAACGATTTTTGAAGGATCATTCTAAAAAGTTCTTCATTTTCACACGTTTATAATTATAAACAGAACAATTCTGCATATTTTACAGGTTAAAACTTTACAAGGAAACCAGTAAATTCAAGACTGTAAGATCACACCAAGACCGACAGCATTAGATCACACGTCTACTCACCCCGTGAGGAGCAGGTCTCTCTGGGGAGGGTCTGGGGCAAGATTCTGACCTCCATTTATAGGCCAAGGCTACAAAAAGACAGATTTGAAAACAAGAACTGAATAGTTGTCCAAGGTTCTGCTAAACAGAAACCATCACAACAACACGGCGCACTTGTGGGCGCGTTTTGAAGCCAACAGCAGCTAATATTTACCCCAGAAAATTTCAGTTCAAAGCACTTCATTTGAGTATTCTCTTCCTGGTGAGTGGTTTAATTCGGTAACATGCGATCTGAGCTTAATATTTCTGTATTTGTGCATGCATATTCTTGCGTACCTTCTTGGAGTAGTGTGTGCTTTGCTGGGCTCCTGCAGCTTGCACTCTTTCCCACAGTTTGAGTGGGATGGAGGAGACGTGGTGCGAGCAGGTGATGGCTGAACAGTGTAATGGCACCAAGTAAGGCGTCTGGATGACGGGCCACCCCTCAGTCTGCAGATCCACCACCACAAGTTCCTCCTCCACCAAAACCACAAGAGCACTCGGCTCACCTGCAACACATTTAGACCATAAGAGGAAGTGCACTGACTGCAGTTCAGTTAATATGTTTAAGTAGATATAGAAGAAAGCATGTAAAAGGAACCAAAACAGTGTGTTTGACATATTTAAAAGAGGAAAAGACCAATGAGTCTCTCAGCATCAATCACTACCTCTGTGGTTCTCTCCCTCGCGAATAACGAAGAAGTCGATAATACGGGAGGTGAAGTCAAGTGCCTCGTGGGTTTTGCTGTGGATGACGGAGATGCAGTGTCTGTCCCCGTAACTGGCCCTTGGCATCCCTCCGCTAAAGATGAGGAATGGGGGACTGGGAAGAGAGGACAGAAGACACATTATTTTGGATAAGAATGTGTTTACTAGATGAAAAATTCCCCTTGGATCTTCCAAAACTTTCCAAATATTTTGATGAAAAAGGAGAACAATAAAGCAACATGAAATGAAAGGACAGTATGATAAAATGGGCTAGAGATTAGTGGTAAAAGAAAAATCAGATGGAGGATCTTAAAGGAACACTCCACTTTTTTTGAAAATAGGCTCATTTTCCAATTCCCCTAGAGTTAAACAGTTGAGTTTTACCGTTTTCGAATCCATTCAGCCGATCTCCGGGTCTGGCGCTACCACTTTTAGCATAGCTTAGCATAGTTCATTGAATCTGATTAGACCGTTAGCATCTCACTTAAAAATGACCAAAGAGTTTTGATATTTTTCCTATTTAAAACTTGACTCTTCTGTAGTTAAATCGTGTACTAAGACCGACGGAAAATGAAAGTTGCGATTTTCTAGGCTGATATGGCTAGGAACTATACTCTCATTCCAGCGTAATAATCAAGGAACTTTGCTGCCGTACTATGGGTGCAGCAGGCGCAATGATATTACGCAGCGCCTGTGACCCCCCTGCTTGCACAGGGAGCGTGCCTTGCAACCATGGAAACATTTGTGAGAGACGCTGCGTAATATCATTGCGCCTGCTGCACCCATGGTACGGCAGCAAAGTTCCTTGATTATTACGCCGGAATCAGAGTATAGTTCCTAGCCATATCGGCCTAGAAAATCGCAACTTTTCATTTTCCGACGGTCTTAGTACACGATGTAACTACAGAAGAGTCAAGTTTTAAATAGGAAAAATATCGAAACTCTTTGGTCATTTTTAAGCGAAATGCTAACGGTCTAATCAGATTCAGTGAACTATGCTAAGCTATGCTAAAAGTGGTACCGGCAGACCCGGAGATCGGCTGAATGGATTCGAAAACGGTAAAACTCAACTGTTTAACTCTAGGGGAGTTGGAAAATGAGCCTATTTTCAAAAAAAGCGGAGTGTTCCTTTAATGTGGAGTCTATGGAAGGTTTAAATATTAAACCAGACGCTGTGAGTCATGGTGAAGCACTCTCGGTTAATGACACCACAAGCAAACACACCTGTCTCAGCTTCAGTTAGTGAACACTCACAGTACTGTCTAATAAACAATATACAAGACTCACCCTTGTTTTGATGGCAGCTGTATAATTTTGGATATGGCCTTGCAGGGGAAGGCACCTGTGTGGAGATATAGTTCATTTAAGGACGTAAGGACAGATAGCTCAATATGAATACATTTTACCAGTCAAAGACACAGGGCAGGCAACAACATTATGCCATCTTTAAAGATGCCTTGTTTTGGCCAAATTCTAAGGTAGCATTACATGTTGCAGTCCCAACATGCATTGCGACAAGATCTTTGGAAAAAGAAAATCATCCCAGATAGCAGATGAATTTTGATTACAAAAGTAAAGCTAATTCAGTATCATTGTATTCTTTTATTATTTATATTCTTCAAAGAATCCTGTATCACAAGTTTCCACAAAAAAGTATCACAGTTTCCACAATAGTATTGCCAGATTTTAACATTGAAAATAATAAGAAATGTTTTTTGAGCTCCAAATCAACATATTAGAATGATTTCTGAAGGATCATGTGACACTGAAGACTGGAGTAATGGCTCTAAAAATGAAGCTTTACCATCACAGTAATAAATATAACTTTAAAATATATCAAAATAAACAGTTCTAAATTATAATAATTAGTGCTGTCAAATCGATTAATTGATCTAACATAAAAGATTGTTTATATAATATAGGTCTATATTATATATATATATATATATATATATATATACACATACACTATATAAACACAAACCTTTTGTTAGATGCGATTTATCGATTTGACAGCCCTAGAATATTACTGTTTTTACTGCATTTTGATCAAATAAATGCAGCTTTTAAAAATCGTACCGACCCCAAATCGTTGAAATGTAGTGAATATACATACGGACTGTATTCACACTACAAAAATGTATATTTATAGAACATACTTTAACAGTCAAGAGTTTTTTTTAATTAAATGTAGTACATATGCAGAAATAACACAATTTCAGACAGCGTAGGTTTTCGAACAGAAGTACATTGCCCATGTTTAAATTGTAACTAAAAACAAGTAATTCCTGTAATGCAGTCTTACCATACGGCATCTCCTGTTTCTCGGGCTCCGTTTGCGGATCCTCACCAGTGACTGTCCACTGGCAGTAGCTCCCATCACTATGAGAACTGAGAATGTTCCCACCATCCTCCATCCAGCAAACACTCTCTAGTTGCTGCAGAGGACACAAAATAAGAAAATTACAAGCCACTTCTTAGAACACTCTTAGAATGATTGATAAGAGTTTTGAGTTTCAGAGTTTAAACGACAACATTGAAGTATTTGTTACCTGTGCGCTGAGAAAGTGTTGGATGGGACGCTGCCGATCCAGATCCCACAGAACCATCAGGCCTCGGCCGTAGCCGATCAGCACCTGCCGTGGGTTGAGCGGGTTCTCATGCAGCGCTTCCACACACTCCAGATTCCTGCGGCCAGCATAATCCTCTGGAACTCTGGGAAAAGTAGAGATGAACAGATCAGCGATCACAAAGAGTAACTGTAACAGTCGTCTCAGGCATGCGAAAGTGTTGCATAATACCATTCCAGAGAAACTATTTGAAGAATGCATGCGGCATATGTATATAGGCAAAATTAATTGAGAGATTATAGAACTGCAGGTCACAGAACAAAGAAAAGTATATTAAATATGCTAATTTTAGTTCTTACCTTTAAATACAGTGTTTATACTTAAAGTGACCAAACATTTATTTAACACTATTTTGCAAAAGATAAAAGACTGAAACATTAAATATTATTATGATTATTATTCCTTTAGGATAAATATGCACTTTAGTATGCACAAACCCAACATTTAAAGCCAGCATGTGTGTTATTCATAAAGAATAGTACATATTACTGAAAAAAATGGTCCTTTTGGCTTTACATGAATTCATAAGTCTGACCAATGTGATGTCTGACCTGTTCTGTACATCATCCACACTAATGTTGTTCTCCTCTAGTTCTCTGAAGCCTGGCACTTCCACAACAAACACGTGTCCTCCCTCCGTGCCCAGCAGCAGCAGCTCACCCGATGAGTGTGCCAGGACGGCCGTGACCCGCGTCACGCTGGGAGGGGCGCTGTCACATCACAAGGGGGTCAAAATGAAAGCGCTAGTGATTTGTTTTCTACCCCAGTTACGCTTAGATGAGACACTGGATAGACAGTTAGATTAGACTGCTGGCTCATTTTTTAGGTCGTATACACTTTTTTCATACAATGCATTATAAACATTTTTCCTATTTATAATAAACATCAAAATGCATCTTTTCTATATTATATATACATATACATATTATAAATACAGGCTTTAAGTAAGGCATTAGAATAATCATTCATGGATGGATAGAATATGATGTCACAGATTGCAAAAAACAGCTACTTTGAATCATGGAAGTCACCTGACAGCATGTGTATGTTATATATAGATTTGGAGCAAAAGTTAGTATCGGTAGCATCTGGATCAGCGTGAGTCAGTGCTTATGTCTCATTCTCTGGGTGTGTGTGCATGAGCATCCCAACAGATTAAAAAAAAAAAATCTTCAAACATGATTATATTAGATCGAGGTGAGTATGTAGGTGTGGGTTCTTGACTCACCCAGGTGGACCAGAGAGAGTGAAACGTCCTATCTCAAGCAGCTCGGACATGCCGCTATGGGCCCGAAGTGTCCACATGTGCAGACTGTTGTCATCCAGTAATGTGACAAACTCCACCTGGAAAAAAATAAATAAAATACAGACATCAATCAGTCAATCAATCAGTCTTTTTGTTAAAATAATATATACAGTTAATGTGATTTCTCATACCGTGGTATATTTTGCTGTTATGACCTCCCTAATTTTAATCTATGCATATCATTAAGATGTTGCTTTCTGTGTAACTGCTTGAAATGGCAACCTCTCCAAAAACCACTAATGATTCATTGGAAACCAAATCCCAAAGACTGGAATGAAATCCAAATTAAAGGGATGGTTCACCCAAAAATGAAAATTATCCCATGATTTACTCACCCTCAAGCCATCCTAGGTGTATATGACTTTCTTCTTTCAGACGAACACAATCAGACAGAGATATATTTAAAAATATCCTTAGTCCTCCAAGGTTTATAATGATTGTGAATGGGGGGATAATCATGGGATAATTTTCATTTTTGGGTGAACTACCCCTTTAACATGCAAAAAAAAAAAAAAAAAAAAAATTCTATGTGAAATCAAAAGGCGTCAGGATTAAAGTTCAAAACCGTACCTGGTTTGGCAGGAAGTGCACCTGTGTAACTGCCGCATTCTCATCATGAAGTCCCATGAACTCCACACCTGGAGCTCCATACCTGAGTACTGGTTAAGGAAGCACATGGCAAACACAGCACAGAAGACTGAAACAACTTATTTTTGTGGGGTTCAAAAGTCAGACAGAAGCAATCCATTGGGGGTTCAAGCACGTAGAGCTTAGGATTTTCAAAGATCAACATTCTGCCATAAAAGTGATCGGGCAGACCAAAACGCAAGTCGTAGAGACTTAAAACTTTGAGGGATGGTAGTACCCACCCCGCCTACAACGTCAACAATGCTCGCCCCAATCAGCCTGATGGTGGCGCTACAGGGATCAAAAGTACGAAATCGCTCATAACTGCTAAAGCGTTCATTGCAGACTCAAGCGTCTTATATCACTGCAATCCTTGGCTCAAGACGGACAAAACACTCACATGCAAGAAAGCAATATTCATACCGTAATATAGATCTCCTCGTTCTGAACAACTTTGCCTCTAGGACCACTGCTGTCAATCAAATCATTCATTAAATATTGGAGATTATTTGAAAAACCTACTTTCGAAAACTACTAGTCCTAGGTTCTTCACTCAACCTCGATAAAACCACTGCAGGACAAATATCTGGACTCTCTAGGTCAATAATTATATTTAAAAAAAAAAAAAAAAAAAAAAAAACTTGAACTTTAGCATTTGGATAGCTATAACAAGGTCATTTAGAAAACAAACCCAAAAAACCCAAAAGCCAGAAATCAGTCCTAAATGAAAACTCAGAACTTTACGAAATTAGGTGAGCACATGCGACATGATTCTAAAGAAGCATGCAAACTTTTACGGAGATTGGGCCATAGGTGGCGCTATAACTGTTAAAAAGGTGTAAAATGCTCTATTTCTATGGCAAATCACGATATGTCTGAAAATTTATGTAGAACTTCAAGAAATTAGGTAGTACACAGTATAGTTATAGTATAGTCATAGTTATAGTAGTATAACTTTTATGGAGATTGTGCCATAGGTGGCGCTATAACTGTTAAAAAGCTTTAAAAAAACATATATTTCTTTAGAAATGACCTGTATTGGCTGTAAATGGTCTTTTCCATCTCTGATCTAGATGGTTACAGGCTTGCTAAATAAAACATAATACCTTTTTATGCATGTGCCTATAGGCCTTAAAGCGCTTGAACCCTGTTAATTGCAGCTTGTAGCTATATTCCAATTTGCTTTTTTTAAATTAAAACCAAAATAATTCAAATATATTAAAAACATATAAAAATAAATAAATAAGTAAATAAAATAAAATACCAGGCATGTAATGTTGGCCAAACACCAGTTACTCATTTCTCAGTAAATGACTAACAGAGAAAATTACGCAACAGTATGGGAAAAAATGTTACAAGAACATGCGTTCTCAGCTCTACGCACTAATATAAACTGTTCCGCCTTTCAAAATACCTGCATGATGGGTGTGTACAATTGAGCCACTAGAACAACCACGCTATGAGCTACCGGAAATCTCCCTTCATCATATCACATTGTAGTCACTTTGCCCTCAGGATTCAGAGACAGGGGAATGGAATGTGACAGTGGCATAATTCAAGTCACGAGTAGCTTTACACACAGATCAAATAACCCAAAGTGTGGAAATGTCTTCTGGTTGTTGAAGGATACAGTTTGATTGCTCCTGATCTGGTACCGATTGCCAGGAGCTCCAGGCTGGGGCTGAAACCCAGAGCACTGGGCTGATGGGGGAAGCCATGTTCTACAGTCTAAAGACAGGACAGAAATGAGAGCGTCATACATCACATATATAGAGCTGGACACACTTAGCTCTGGTATTAGCTGACTACATGTGCAGCTTACATTTTAAGACATCATAGTCATACATTGTCTGTTCTAAAACAGAACATATTTAGGGAGCACAATCGCACTGCCTTTTAATAGGTCTCATTCTGGGAAAATTATATAGCAGCATCGCATGTATCCTCCGCAGAGAAAGCACTGTTTTACAAATTGAGCTTAGGGGGAAAAATCCATCTTTAAAAATGTAGGGCTGCATGATTGATTGGAAAAACAACAAAATTGCAATATGGCTCAGTGTGATTATCAAATTGTAAAGGCTGTGATTTATTTAAATATGCGGTGCATGTTTGAGAGTGAAACTGCACTGTTTTCAGTATCTCTGAGCAGCTCGGTTCACAGTAAATGCTGCTCCACATGAACTCATTTCTGCATCTGCTCTGAGTTTGGGTCACTTACAACATGCATTTAGGAATGTAACTTGCGCCAACCATCTTCCTAAACTTATAACGAGAAGCCCTTATAAACCGGCTATGGTCAAGAGAAGAAAAGCTTTAAAGTCTCCTTGTGGTTTTCTGTAAAATCAGAAGGTTGATGATTTAACATTTGAAAATGAAGAAATGAAGACAACTGTTAGTATTGTAATTTTAGAGTTACAATACAATAATTATTATTATTATATTTTTATAACACTCATTTATTTTACAGTAAAATTGCAATATTTATTATATTTTCTTATTATCGTTTTACATTTTAATTTAGTAATAATAATAATTTTATTTTACAGTACAATTATTATTATTATTATTATTATTTCATAGTCATATTGATATATAAATCACAAAAATGTAGGCCAAATTGCACAGCCCTTCAAACAAGCACAGAAAACCTGGAGCTTTAAATTTAAAAATAAAAAATAAAAAAAACATAATGCATTTTAAAATCGCAATTTTTAACAGGGAAAAAAAATTATTTCCCACCAAATCGTGCAGCCCTACCAAAATGGCAGACAAAGACAAACATAAAATACATTAAAACGCCAAAAAAAAAGATAAAAATTGTTAATTATAATAAAAAGGATGGATAACTACACCCCAATATTTGTGTATGTGTAACTGAATTTCCCACATGCTTTGTGTGAGGAATGCTATTTGTATGACAGAGTTTCCCGCCTATATAGACAGAAGACTTTTTGTCACTTACGAATCAACAGACAGCAAGAAATATATAATATAGCACAAAAATGCTGAAATATAGAACTTGTGTATGTATAACAGCAAAACAAACTTTCTACAGAAGATGTGGGCTTGATTACCTTGTTGAACTGATAGAGGTCTTGTTTGTGCTTGTCCCTTTGAGACTCATGCCCATGACGCCTGAACCTCTTCATCGTCCCTGAACGAGCAGGGACCTCACGCTGCCCTCTCTCACGGTTTCTCCTCAGCCACCTGACAAGAAAGGAGGGATACAGGGTTAATCAGTCAAAAATAAAACATTATGCTTATGAACAGCGATGATGACGACATCAAAAAGGAATAATCAAGACTTAAAGCGATAGTTCACCGAAAAAATAAAAAAAAAAGTTCTTTGAAGGATTAGTTCATTTCAGAATTAAAATTTCCTGATAATTTACTCACCCCCATGTCATCCAAGATGTTTGTGTCTATTCTTCAGTCAAACAGAAATTAAGGTTTTTGAGGAACATTCCAGGATTTTTCTCCATATAGTGGACTTTAACAGTTACCAACAGGTTGAAGGTCCAAATTGCAGTTTCAGTGCAGCTTCAAAGGGCTCTACACGATCCCAGATGAGGAATAAGGGTCTTATCTAGTGAAACGATCTGTCATTTCTAAAAAAATAAATTAAAAGTTATATGCTTTTTAACCACAAATGCTCATCTTGCACTAGCTCTGCGATGCGCCACGCATTACGTAATCACGTTGGAAAGGTCACGTATGACGTAGGCGGAAGTACAGAGCAAGTGTTTACAAAGCAATCGTGCAAAGACTAAGTCAAGCGGCCTTTACAAAAAAAAAAAAAAAAAAAAAAAAAAAAATTAAACAACGATGTTGGACAATTTTGAAGTTGGAGGAGAAAATGAGCCCTACCGCGGTACTTCCGCCTACGTCACGTGTGACCATTCCAACATGATTACATAATGCGTGGCACATTGCAGAACTAGTGCAAGATGAGCATTTGTGGTTAAGAAGTATATAACTAATTTTTTTTTTTTTTTTTTTTTTTTTTAGAAAATGACAGATCGTTTCGCTAGATAAGACTACAATTTGGACCTTCAACCCGTTGGTAAATGTTGAAGTCCACTATACGGAGAAAAATCCAGGAATGTTTTCCTCAAAAAAACCTTAATTTCTTTTCGACTGAAGAAAGAAAGACAAACATCTTGGATGACATGGGGGTGAGTAAGTTATGAGGAAATTTTATTTCTGAAGTGAACTAATCCTTTAAAGCCCATTCACTTACATTGTATGCAAAAGAGCATTTTGCTGAACATCATCTTTTGTGTTTAGGGCAACAAATTCAGTCATACAGGTTAGGAATGACATGAGGAAGATTACATTACGATTTTTTTCTTTTTTGGGTGAACCATCCCTTTAAAAAAAAAAAAAAAAAAAACACACACAAACTGAAGCATCACAAAGGCTGCACAACTCAAACAGACCTTCCAAAGGGTTATGTGTGTATTCCACTGAAATACAATGGATCTGATAGGATCAGGAATTTCAAGGAAAGGGTTGTGGGTTGTTTAACTGAAACTTCACTGCCCCTCACCACCCCAATTTCTGTCTTTCGCTCTCTCTGCCCAGCCCCCACAGGGAGATCGCAGATCTCTGCAGTCCTGACTGAAGCAGCTTTTGTTCGGAGCTGAACGCTATTACAATCCCTCCCCTCATCTGAGCAAACAGCACCTGATGAAAACACCTGTTGCTCTGGGAATGCCGAATCAGAATGAGCCTCTTTCAAATGGACAGAAAAAGGAGGGGTGCTACCTGCTTTCCATTAAAGAGACCACTCAGACTATAACAATACACAATAACCTGGGAATGGACATAAGTTTCTCTCACCTGGAGCTTGAAACCGTTAATGTATTTGTTGTGGGTGAAAACAGAAAGACGCCATTGGCTATTTTGCTCATTTTACAGACCCTTACGAACATCTACCACAACCAAGCATCATTATTACTATTATAACTACATCAACAATGCCTTACCATTGTGGTGGCAAATTTTGCACATCACACATTTCCTTCTGGTTTGATCTCTTTAATGAAATTAGGGGCTAATATCAAGTTACCACAACTTTAGGGCATAATACACAACTTAATACAAGTTTAAAATACAACCTACAACTTATAATAACTAATAATAAGAAATTGCTCTTGAGCACCAAATCAGCATCTTAGAATGATTTCTAAAGGATCATGTGACACTAAAGACTGGAGTAATGATGCTGAAAATTCAGCTTTGCCATCACAAGAATAAATTACATTTTGAAATATATTAAAACAGAAAACTGTTATTTTAAATTGTAATAATATTTCACAATATTACTGTTTTACTTTTAAAATGTAGTGTGCCTGTACAATACCCATAGTAACTACAGAAATTTGCAGAAATTATGGTTACATTTTAATAAGGGGAAGAAGTGCTAACATTCTATATGCAAATGCGTGTAGTGTGTACACACAAAACACATACATATCAGCAATTCTGAAGGGAAAAAGTAAGGCTACCAGGATACAGTCAAGGAAAACAAGAAGAAAACAAACACAGAGTCAGAGTCTATAACAATGATTATTGACAGTAATGTTCAGGTAATGTTTACGTCACATCACACTAGAACTCCCCTGAGAGCGTGTCTAGACACGATTGCTCTCATAATTTACCACACTTTCTGGAGGGTGATTACATCAGCAAATCAACAGGAAGAGGGACCTCTCCCCCCTCTCCCCCCACCACCCCCCATCAATCCAATCACAACCAAACATAACCTTCTCAGTGAGTCAGTTGCCCCGCTCAGCTCAGACACATATTTCTGTGATTATCGCCATTATTAGCCAAGAACATTTAGTCATCAAGCATGTGGCTACAAATGCTTCCAGAGAAGGGAAAGAGCTCAGATTTCCTTATTTTTAGAACCCGAAATCCAAGGGTTACAGGACCCTGAAGAAACCAGCCTAGAAATTAACAAAAAAAAAAGAGAGAGTCTGTAAAGCTTAGCTTAAGGGACAATGGTAAAGTGGGAGGTCTTCTACTTAAGAGTAAGCTAGGCTTTATGAGGGAAAACTCTCAGCAGGAGAGCTGGAATGGAGTGAAGGAGGGAAAAAAGCAGCGATTCATTCAGAAATAAAGAGGCCAGCGAGTCTAAAACAATCTCGGTGCACCACATTGATCATTGGGACTCCTTCATGAAGCAGCTTCAGAGAATTTTGCTCTCTGAGATAAATATTACACCTCCATCTATCTAATCCTCAGTTAATTAGAGGTAGAAAAAAAATAAACTGTGGTTTGTTTTGAATCCTGCTGGGAGGAATTATGGCGGAGGGGCATGTGAGGGCATTGATGTGGGAGTAGTGGCTCTAGCTTGTCTAAATTAGAGGTAGGAGGCCTGTGTGGAGAGTTAATAGACGTTAAGGAGAATTGGTATGTGGAACTAAGTAGCCAACAAAGAAACACTCACTGTAATCAGCTCAAACATACAGACGAAAGATTCATAACAGTGGAATATAAAATGATGTGGCACATTAGCAGAGGAAATAAGTATTGATTGATTAAACTGCAGCTCTAAACAGAGGCATTCATTTGATGCCTAGAAAGAACCAACTTAAATGGGTCATGACATGGATTTTTATATTATTTTACTATGGCTCACTAATGATGTTTGCACCTTCATTCTGACCCTCTGTCTCCTTTAAGGCTTGTCAGTAAACGCTTAAACGGCCACTATTACGATTGGTTAACGTCACTGCATAGGAAACGGTATCAACGGCCACTCACTATTGTACGCGAGTAAGTGTTTTGAAAACATTAACCATATAAAACCATCATCATTTACAGACAAAGCATTACGAAATCATTTACTTACAGTTTGTGATGCAGCTGCTGTAAGATCCAATACAGTTGGCTGCTTCATCTTTCAACAAACGTTTCTTTGTGAACATTACACTGTGCCTTGTTTACAAAACAAAATGCTCAGAACAAACATATAATCCTCCAACATGAACAAGGATGGCAATAAATTAAACCATCCACTTGTTTCCGACGCTGGGATCCTTCTGAAGTCACAGAGACGCAAACAAGCATTTGTCCTGTTGTCGACAGACTGTAGTACGTGTACTATGTCAGAAACTGAACGAGCATCTGCTGTATTTAGTGTAGACAGCGTCAGTGATTATAATGGGTTTTATTTACTTTTGACGCAACGCTCACATCCAGCGTAGGCAAACGTCAGCCGCCAAGCAACTGAACGCCAGTGGGCGGGGCCTATGGTGCAATGATGTATAACTATTCATCGATGTCTTGCTCTGGAGGCAGTCATATGCAAATGTATTTGCCAGTGTGACTTTACAGGTCACCCAATATCAGAACAAGCTTGATTAAATAAATGCTTTGTTTATAATGAGGCCATAAAAGGATGTTTTAATGGTACAAAGACATATTATACGTCAAAAGATCAAGGAAAATTTGATTTCTCATTTTATGACCACTTTAAGGCAGAATTTTATTACTTATTTACTCATTCAGTTAAAGTATAATAGAGATTTTAAGGACCTGTTTTATCATGTCAGGTGAAAATAATCATTCGAATTGCTTAGAAAAGTGAAAGCACACTTCTCCTTAACAAGTGCCATGATTTGAGGCATGATTCATGTCAGTAATACAAAAAGTATAAGAAAAGTTATGCCCAGTGAGTCCTATATGTAGGGTTACGGGTTTGTTTAAATATCCACTGAGAGAAAACAAAAAAGCATTTTAAACTAAACTTAAGTCCTTGTATGGTTGTAAGGAAGCTGAATTTCTACAGTACAAATAAACCCACAATGCTTTTTTTAGAGAGCCAATTTTGAAAGCCCTGCGGTAAACAGTGACACTATTGAAGAATCGATATGCTTAGAGATTCCTCTTTTTAAGGTCATGGTGAGGGGTGACATGATATTACGCAAGCATGTCAACATGTTTGACGACTACCTCGTTGAAGTGTTACTAGCCTAAGACTTACAGCCTCAGGACAGCAGCCAGAAAATAGCACCCTATGGTCAGGAGAGGTCAACTGCTTTTTAGTTTAAAAACAGCCTGCACACGCCCACAGTAAATTCGAGACCGACAACACACTCTCATTTCATGACACAGCACAACACAAACTGAGGCGAGTTGTCAGATCCAAAACGTCCCACCCAGCTTTACGGTTGTTATTACAGTAGGCTACATATACTACTCATATAGCTTACTTCTATTATTAGTTGCACAAAGCAATTGTTAAAAAGAGAAGCAACAATTCAGATGTAATTTCAGGTGTTAAAGGGATAGTTCACCCAAAAATGAAAATTGGATGTTTATCTGCTTACCCCCAGGGCATCCAAGATGTAGGTGACTTTGTTTCTTCAGTAGAACACAAATGATGATTTTTAACTCCAACCGTTGCGGTCTGTCAGTCGTATAATGCATGTCAATGGGAACTCCATCTATAAGAGTCAAAAAAACATGCACAGACAAATCCAAATTAAACCCTGCGGCTCGTGACGACACATTGATGTCCTAAGACACGAAACGATCAGTTTGTGCGAGAAATCGAACAGTATTTATATAATTTTTTACCTCTAATACACCACTATGTCCAACTGCCTTGAGCGCACGCACGGCATCCGGTGTGTGAGGTCTGAATGCACTCTGATGCCGGAAGTGATCGCTCGCACTCATTGAAGCAAAGCGCGAGAGATCACTTCCGTCATCAGAGCGCGTTTTCAGACCTCACACACCGGATGCTCAAGGCAGTTGGACATAGTGGTGTATTAGAGGTAAAAAATGATATAAATACTGTTCGGTTTCTCGTACAAACCGATCGTTTCGTGTCTTAGGACATCAGTGTGTCGTCACGAGCCGCAGGGTTTAATTTGGATTTGTCTGTGCATGTTTTTTTTTGACTCTTATAGATGGAGTTCCCATTGACATGCATTATACGACTGACAGACCGCAACGGTTGGAGTTAAAAATCATTATTTGCGTTCTACTGAAGAAACAAAGTCACCTACATCTTGGATGCCCTGGGGGTAAGCAGATAAACATCAAATTTTCATTTTTGGGTGAACTATCCCTTTAAAGCTTCAGTTTCTGATGGCCAGTTTTAGTAGAGCAGGTTCCACTTCTCCATGACTTCACTCCTTTACAGAGGTGCCTCTGTTAAAGAACAATAGTCTCAGAGGACAAGTGCTCACAACAACAGACCTGCACCTAAAACCAAAACAGGCTTCAGCAAAACTTAAAGACATTGAAATTAAAATGAAAACAGCTTATGTGTTATTTTAAAAAATATTAATGCATGAGAGGACAAAAAAAAAGTACTATTCATTCATTCATTCATTATTTATTCTACTGTTCAAAAGTTTGGGGTCAGTAAGGTTGCATTTCATTTTGAAAGAAATTAATACTTTTAATCAGCAAGGATGCACTGAATTGATCAAAATTGTCAGTAAAGACTTTTACATTGTTACAAATTTTTTTTTTTTTTAATAAATACTGTTATTTTTAAATTCTATTCATCAAAGAATCCTGACAAAAATCCATCACGGTTTTCACAACAAAATATTAAGCAACAACTGTTTTCAACTGTGATAATAATAAGAAATGTTTCTTGTTATTATAAAGATTTTTGAAGGATCATGTGACACTGAAGACTAAAGTAATAATGCGGAAAATTCAAGTTTGCCATCACATGAAAAAATATTTTAAAATACATTAAAATAGAAAAGAGTTATTATAAATTGTAATAATATTATTTTAAAATATTACTATTATTACTGTATTTTTGATCAAATATATGCAGCCTTGGTGAGCATATGATTCTTTTTTCATTAAAAAAAAAAAAAAAAATCTTACTGGCCCTAAACTTTTGAAATGGTACATATATACATAAATAATACAAATAAAATAATAATGAAATTAAATCTATGTTTTTTTTTTTTTTTAAATCACTCGTATTATCACCTGACAGGCAAAAATTAAGTCTGACTACTTAAACAAAAAAAAGTACCCTATTGAGCAATAGTAATAGTGCAGCCTCAGCAAGTACAAATAATGAATAAAGCAAGTTAGATTTCAAACTACTTTGTCTTTTGTACCTGAAATACTTCTCATTGCATCAGATAAGGAGTTTCAGCTAGACTTAGTCAGTTTGTCAGTGAACTGTCCCAGCTAATGCATTACTAGTGACATCACTACATTCTCAGCATAGCATCCCACAGGAAACAAAGATCAGAGGAGAAGGCAAGATTGGAGAACCTGTCCTTACATGAGCGTGGAACTGTCAGTGAACTCTCTCACCATTGACTTTCTCCCTCTGCTGCATAACCTGGTTTCACACGGCACGTTAAATATGTCATGTCATTCTGGGAAATCGAGGAACTGCATATCCCATTTTAGATTCAATATGGGTAAAAGGGCACTAATGAATTAACTAAATGATATTTGAGGTCAGGAGAAAGTCAGTCAAGTACAAATAGGTCAAGCTGCAATAAACATCAGCTACACCCTGACTGAGGGAAAAAACAGTATGCAAACACAATGAAAACCAGTTCAACTGCCACAAGATGATACGGATGGAGAGAATATACTATTGGAAAAATCTTTGTTTTAGGACACTAGGAGTCTGCGGGTTCTTTGTTTTTAAATAAACACTTACACTCATAATTCAGGGCTTAACAATTAGAAATCATCCTTCAGAAATCATTCTAATATGCTGATTTGCTGCTCAAGAAAGGCAGCAAATCAGCTTTTTCAGGATTCTTTGATTAATAGAACCTTTGAATGTTCCTTGAAACGTTGTCTTTAAAAACACAATCTTACTAACCCCAAACTTTTTAATGGATGTAAAAAAATTACATACGTTTTAATCAAATGTTCACAATTGTTTACAAAACATTTTATTATGAACATTTTTTTAAATATTATCAACAAAAAAAAGTATTTTATTATGGAATTATAAGACTTTATGCAGCGGTATACCTGTACTAAAAATCACAACAATTAAACCCAATACACGACAGAAAAAAAAAAAGTAAGACATAAAAACACATTTATATGATCTACAAATAGGGTCAAACATACCGGTACTAAAAAAAAACAAAAAAAAAACAGCATTTCTGCAGTAACGGTAGTACAGAGTACTGGGCATATTCGTTACCCGCTGATATACGCTGCTTTCAAGTGCTCTCATTCGTGTTTGTTTGAGACGCTCTCAGAGCGTCAAAGGTTTCTATTTACAGTGTGTTTTTACAAGCATTGAGTACTGTAGCCAATCACAATCATATCTGTTGAGCACATGAACGCAATGGCCTATCAGAGGTGCTAGTCAGTAAGGTTTTGTTTTCTTCAACGCGAGTCGAGAATACTTTCAAAGTGTAAGCAAGATGTAAATGAGAGATTCATTGAACAATTAAGACAGCTTTTTTAATTATAAAAATAACTTATTTTCACAAGAGTGCAGAATTCAGTGAGCTTGTGCTTTAAAGACTGACAGCCTTAGTGATTATAAAGGGAGATTTTTCTCTTGCTTTCTTTTTATTACCCATTCACAGTCTAAATACAAGGTTAGTTATGCTGCTATGTACACTGCAAAGTTTCTGGATTAACAACCGTATTTAATTGCGCAATTTAAAAAAAAAAAAAAAAAAAAAAAAAAAACACGATGACAGTGATAACCAATAGATGAGACATAACGGAACAAAATATTTTAAAGAATTTAATTCAACAGTTTCTGCCACAAAATTTTACTGGTACCAACTACTTAAATTTTGTTACCATGAAAACCCCATCTACAAATATCATGCATGACAACATGACAACAGAGCACTGGCCCCGGGCCTGTGTATTCTGAGGAAGTCAAGCTGTCATAAAAGATATCGCAGCCAGCTACTCAATATAACAAAGTCCATAATAAGTAACTTATGACCAGCGGTTAGATCATAGATGGTGCATTTTTATTTGGTCAAAAATAACCATCCTAGTCAGACACCCACAAGACAAAAGTTCATAGTGCTTAAAAAAAGAACAGCTGAAGAGGATGAGGAAGTGTTGGATGAACTTCCTCTCATTCTTATTGGTCATTGTAAAGCTGATCTATCCCTGCATGCTATCACCCACACCAACCGTTTGTTGCTGTGGAAGTGAGAAGCCTTTGTTTACCTTCTCTTCCTCTTGGTAAAAACGCAAAAATAAGATCTTGTCTATGGCTGCAGGGTGTGGCCCACCACAGGATGTCAGTCCCCAGACTCAAGCCTTTCCTGTCTTCTCTGAGAAGGGCCATGAAGAAGCATAAAAACCACATTTACACCCAAACGTCTCAAACTGATAAATCTGTTGCAGTTGATACAGGACATTAGCTGCTCGGGTATCAAGTCAGGTAAAAGATAAATACAGAGACGTAAGTGCCACCACACCTACGTTTTATGTAAACAGTCAACAACTATTTGTAGCTCTTCATTAACCGACTACAACAAGTTCAAGTTCTCTGGAGCACAAATACATAAAATATTAAACTATGGACATGCGAATGAGCAAGAACATGAGCGTTCTTCTTATAAAACTGTGGCCTCTTAGGGCAGCATTAGCTTCGAACTAAACAGGTGTCAAACAAGTCAATTTCTACACTTCTGTTAAAAAGTTTGGGGTTGGTATGATTTTTAAATGATTTTAAAAAGAAGTCTCTTATGCTCACCATTAAGGCTGCATTTATTTGATCAAAACTACAGTAAAACAGTAGTATTGTAAAATATTTAGATTGAAAATGACTGTTTTCTTTATATTTTAAAATGTAATTTCTTCCTGTGATGGCAAAGCTAAATTTTCAGCATCATTACTCCAGGCTTCAGTGTCACATGATCCTTCAGAAATCATTCTAATATGCTGATTTGGTGCTCAAGACACATTTCTTATCAATATTGAAAACAGTTGTGCTGCTTAATATTTTTGTGGAAATTGTGATACACTTTGTTAGGATTCTTTGATGAATAGAACGTTCAAAAGAACAGAATTTATTTGAAATAGAAATATTTTGTAATATTATAAAAGGTCTTTACTGTCTCTTTTGATCAATTTAATTTTAATGCATCCTTAATAAAAGTTTTAATTTTTCAAAAATAAAAATAAAAATCTTACTTTTAGATGGTAGTGTGATTGACACTTTTCTCTAAATGTGCTTTGTGCTTCATTTCACACAGTATCCGTCTCTGACGTGTATTTCAGGTCAATCCTTGTGTCAACACAAGCATGACGGGTTTGAAACGAAGTCTAGTTTGTCAGGTACATTAACACAATTTTATGTGTGTTATCTGAGGTCACACTGTTTAAGTACTTTGCATTGGCTCTCCTAAAGGGGCAAAGCTCAATCCAGCCATACATTACAAGCGGCTTCTGAAAGAAATGACCCAAGATTAATTACATGTGACGCCAACAGTTCTAATCAACCTATTGTGTATGGCACAATTGCTAGTTGTAGTCTGCAACAATATGTTTAATACACAAATTAACCATGAAGGTAAATGACTCAACTTTAGTTGTTTTGCAAATAAGAGAAACAGGACATCAGGAACATGGCTGTGTGTGAAGCAACATGAGAGGCGGAGGCTTTATCACTCTCGATTATCAACCTGTCAGACCGGTGGGACAGCCTGCCATTCACCAATCTATGCCAAGGACAACCAATTCCCCAGTCCTTGCCAAAGCACTTTAACTTTACACTCAAACCCAGGTGCAGCACCATAGCCTCTGATCTGAAATAGACAAATAATGACGCTGCCCAGTGCCCAATGTATTTCTACAAAATCCAAGTTCTTTATTGTCCAGCCTACCCAATAACAGCTCCATTCTGTGGGTCTCACAGCAGTTTTTGCAGGTCAAGTAACATAAAGCACTGTTTAACAATTACTTAACTTTTTTAATAAAAAGTGAAAAATGTATATTATTATTATTATTATTATTATAATAATAACTAAAAAAAAAGTTCTCACTAACAAAATAAATGGTCAAATCCATTGAAACACTTGTAAGCCATTGAAAATATAGTAACAGAACAGGACAGATAGTAACCAGAGACCTAACAATACATTCTCTGTTCCCTCTTTCAGAAGGATGCCGTTTCATGATAATAAGGGCAACAGTAGAGAACACGGTCAGGACTAGGTGTTGGTTTCGGTTTTAGACTGAAGGTTATTTATTAGTTAGCTGAATAACACTCAAAATGCAAAAGAAGAGACTAAACTACAGATTAAAGATGAGGTATGTAAACAGACAGTGTAAGTATTCCATTATAATAACATATGTTAAGTTCATACAGAGCTGGAAGTTAGAATTCACTGACTTTATCTTAAAACCCAGTGAGCTTCTTATCTAGACAGCATTTCTAGGTATCTTATGAACATTTGTGCGTTCGCAATCTAGGCAGCCCAGCCCAGTACGTTTTGAGACACATCCATACAGTCGGTTAGTGGAAACACCTGTGGCCGGACAGCAGTCGACGGGCCCGGGCAGGACTCACCTGATTCACCGCGGCCTGATGTCCCGGCACTGTCCACGATTCAGGCGGGTTTACTCAATTATCCTGAGGTGAAGAGGAAAACCACACCGGGCGGTGAAGGAGAGCAGCCTCGAATTATGTTTACCTCGGCTTCGAGGTCTGTGTATGGACACAGTGGTGGAGGATTATCAGTGAAGTGTTTCCTGCTGCGCTTACTGCTGATTTGCGCTCTGGCTCCTCCCTGAACAAACGCTTTCCGGGACAATTCAGTATGTGGCCAGCAGGGGGCGCACACACTATAGAACTCAATCTCTATGACCCACTAACACTGTTTACAATAAAAACAATACATCATAAAATGCTGTTTAAGTGTATTTTAAACACCTGAGCTCCACATATAAGAAATATGTAAGTAAATAAATAATATAGCAGCACACCCCTACCCCATTACCGCAATGCAACAAAAGTATAACATCATACATATAACATGAGTACATATTGTACACTTATGCTAACACCTAAAAATTAACACCTAATTCAACTTTCAAATTTTTGAATATAATCAAATTAGTTTCAACAAATTATTTAAAATCTTGTTTAATTGAATCTCATAAATAAATAAAAGTTTCGTTAAATAAAGGCCAACACAATTCCTTTTATTACATAAGTGCTTTATTACATAAATCCTCTTTATTTTAAACAATCACTGTGGGAATTGGGCTTCTGAATGCAAGACTGTAAAGAATACACAGATGTTAGACAAATGTATGTACTAATATTCACAACATTTGTGGCATTGATTGGAGAGAACGGATTCTGATTAGTACAGTGTTGGGGAAAGTTACTTTTAAAAGTAATTCATTACAATATTGCGTTACTCCCTAAAAAAGTACCTAATTGTGTTACTTAGTTACTTTTTAATGAAAAGTAATGCGTTACAATACTTGCATTACTTTTTCTCACCTGGGCTGGGCTTGCTTGTTTGTTTTTTTGGCAAATGTTAAGGCCCTTTCACACCAAAAGTGAAATGAATAAGCCTCAGGCTGAAGGAAATGCATATTGATGCCTGTACAGTAGAGGGCGCCGCTCAAACAAACCTTTCAGCTGTGCTGCCATTCTGGATTAAAGAAGAATAAGATACAGGAGAAGGATGTTCAACACTCTAATTTCTAAATCTAGTAGCAGAAAGTAATTTCTGCTTAATATTATGGTTGAATTAGATAATTGAAGGTCAGAACCAAAGACATTGGTTAATAAAGTATATTTGTGTAATTTAATATAGTTAATTATTACAGGTTTGCATAAAATTCTGAGATTGCATTTTACTGTTTTTATTCATTTTGAGGAATACTGAATGTTTTCATGCAAGTGAGATGAGTAAATGCATGTTCACATTTAGTCTAGAACTACAATAACCGTCATGTTTACACACAGCGCACACAACACCTCTGCGCTTTATTTCTCTCAACATGAACACAGGAAAGCTGTCAGTCAATAAATGTGAAAAAGTAACTTGCGTTACTTATTTGAAAAAGTAACTTTGATATTTTGTTGTAAATTGAAAAGTAATGTGTTACTTTACTAGTTACTTGAGAAAGTAATCTGATTACGTAACTCAAGTTACTTGTAATGCGTTACCCTCAACACTGGATTAGTATAAGATGATTAATGATAAAAATGTAAATTACAGTGAAAATCAAGAACTTTATAAAAAAAAAAAAAAAAATAAAAAATCACTGGTTAAAAATCATAGACTGAAAGCATGAGCCCCTTCTGATGGTTTAGTTATGAACAAAGTTGGAGATCCATGATATTTCTACTGAAAATACACAGATTTTAGACAAATGTATGTACTAATAATACTCACAACATTTGTGGCATTGATTGGAGAGAACTGACGCTGATTAGTATAAGATGATTAATGATAAAAATGTAAGTAACAGTGAAAATCATAGACTGAGAGCACGAGCTCCTTCTGATGGGGTAGTAATGAAGAAAGTTGGAGATCCATGATATTTCTCCTGTAAATACAGAGGAAAAAGTATAGCACTAAGTTACAAATAATCATATATCTTAAAATATCCAGTAATTTCTTTGGATGAAATTGTCAAAAGATTCACAGAGGATCTTAAACTTGTAAAAACCTGAATGTGTTTCACTGCTTTCTCCGTGGCATGAGCCTGAAGCAAAGTAACTGTGCATCCACCGAACCCTCCCCCTGTCATCCGACTCCCGAACACCCCATCCACCTCCAGTGCTGCTGACACCAGCTCGTCCAATTCTGGACAACTGACCTCGTAATTATCCCTAAGACAAACAATATAAACCCCATTCAGAGAATGCATCATTAAAAGCCATTTAACTGGCAGTTACCCCCACCTATCGAACAATTGGGTTAAGCAAACAACATCTCAGTCACTGAAAAGCACTTCTAATCTTGGGATGTTTTCAAGGAGTCGACTTCTGTTAGTCTTCCAACATGATAATCTTGCTTCGACTGTAGATGTTTACCTAAGAGAATTGTGGCTCTCCACCATCAGCCTCCCAAACTCTTTGTAATCGCCTCTCTTGAGTGCCTCGGCAGCTTGCGCTGTGCGTTCGATCTCCTCAATCACATGACGTGCCCGTTGGTATGTCACACTGTCCAGTCGATCCTTGGCAGCTATGAATAAATTCAGATTTTTACAAAATATGTATATTTTATTATGAAATGACCCTGATTAAAGACATACATTATGGTGCCTGGTTAAAATCTTTCTTTTTCTTACCCTCCAAATCTTGCAAAGTAGCCTCTCTCAGACTTTTCTTGCCCAAAATGGCTGCTGCGTCCTCACATTGTTTTCGTCTGGTGGGATACTCGCTGCCTGTGAGCGTATGTCTAACGTTGGAGTTAGTGATCAGGATTACAAGTCCAGGGTCAGCTAAAGGGACAGCAGTGGCTTCCAAAGATCTGAAACGATTGCATTTCATTTTGGTAATAAATGTTTTGATATTATTTTTGTAAATGAGCAACTAAATACAACTGATTCATTCTAATCTGACAGAAGAATACTGATTGGCAAATCAATATTCTTACCTGCAGTCAATGAGTAATGCATGGCCCTCTTTACCCAAAACAGACACAAACTGGTCCATGATGCCGCAGGGCACAGCAGCATGAGTGTGTTCAGCCTGCTGACAGGCCACTGCCTTTGCTACCTGATTCCCATCATCTGTGGAGGGGGGGGAAAGATGTTCACCAAGGCTGCATTTATTTGATCAAAAATACAGTAAAAAAAAAACAGTTATATTGTAAAATATAATATTGTAAAAACTTGTGTTCCGAAGATGAATGAAGGTCTTACAGGTGTGGAACGACATGAGGGTAATTAATGAGAGAAAATTCATTTTTGAGTGAACTAACCCTTTAAATGCTTTGTATGGTATTAGTAAGTCAATTTCTCTATGGAAAAAAATAATTTACAGAGACCATTTAAAAAGTGTGTGACAGACAAAACCGATTACCTGGACACAGCTGCTGCAGGAAGGTGTACACAGCCACTTCAAGTGAGGCTGAGCTGGAGAGTCCGCCTCCTAGTGGCACACTACTGGCTATTACAGCTCTAAAGCCAGGGATGGGCCGTGCTGTGTAAAGAGAAGACACGACAGCAATACTATTAGGCTGGATCAGGTTCAGTTTAGAAATGCATGCATGTACTCCATTCTGCAATAAGTATATATTCAATCAATGGTTACCTTCAGAGTAAGACAACAGTGTGCTCAGCAACTATTCTGCAAGTGTTGCAAGTATTGGAAACATTGCATTAAAAAGTTAGTCCAAAGATGAGTTCTCAGCATGGGCCCCTAGGGTCACATTTTGTGCTAGAGACAGACTAAATGTACACGTCCTCATTACTCTCCCCCCCCCCCATTTTTTTTTTTGCCAGATAGACAAAAAATGATTGCAAACGATTACCTCTGTAGTGCTGTACAACTCCCTTTACATAATTGGCCCAGTTTGGCTGCCCTCTTAAAAGTGGGGTCAGTTCATTTGGGAGATCAAAGTCCACCATCCTGGGCTCATCAGCAGCTTCAGTCAGAGTTAAAACAGAGCACTTCTGGCCAGAAGTTTTACTGCCCACCATAACCGTCACCATCGGCAAGGCCTGCAACCATTCAAATAAACATTAGAAAACATGTTTGTTCCTATCACTAATTTTTATTAATGAGGAGAGTTGGAAGTGTGTAAATTGACCACGCTTGTCAATCTTTTTATCTAAAATAGAAAGTATCATCAAGGATGTGAAAGGACAGTCCATAATTTCCATTGTTCAGATATCAGTTCTGCACGATAAGGTACTTTGCATATCGGACAAAGATAAAACATGTCATAAATTTGACCTAACACAAGTCTCTTGGCATTAGTGCTGGGAAGTCTGATTCATTTCCGGGAATCAGTTCTTTCGAACAGTTTGGTTTAAATGATCGGATCAAGTCAACGC
The DNA here is from genome assembly GCA_039654765.1 of Mylopharyngodon piceus. Lineage (NCBI taxonomy): Eukaryota > Metazoa > Chordata > Actinopteri > Cypriniformes > Xenocyprididae > Mylopharyngodon > Mylopharyngodon piceus. The sequence goes on along the minus strand of CM077455.1, from coordinate 6,876,647 downwards.
TGCATAATAACGTCATCACAAGTTTCATCAAAAGCTCAATTTTTCCCTCCCAATTACATTTTTATTAATAAGGATGTTGCAATTTTATGTGCCCCACTTCAGCTGCTTCCATGATTAAGTTCAAAGTCATTTATGCTTTTCCTCTACGGTATAATCCTACAATTGATTTGATATTAAATAAATTTAATATCTTGGCCCAGACTGGTTTTGTAAATCGTTTCAACTGATTCATTCCTATTATTCGTTTCAAAAGAACGATTCGTGCTACTTTGCGTCAAATATGGCCACTCAAAAATCACATGAGAATGCGTATCAGTAGTATGCGAGTGTAATCTCGTAGAATATATACGCCAATATGAGTTTTGGCGTGCATATAATACGTTTAGTAGTCTTGGGTAGGATTAGTGGTGTGGGGTTCATGCCCATTGTACGCCATAAAGTGCGTATCATATGCACGCTAAAACTCATTTTGGCGTATGTATTCTACGAGATTACACGCACGTACGCATTGATACGCATTCTCATGAGAATAGGTTCCAAAAACTACTTTACAGCATATTAAATTTTTTTTAACTTGCTGTTAAATAGGAGTTAGTCATGAAAGTGTCATTACCATTGGGAGGACAAATCCTTCATTATAATCGGTGTGTTCTCCGATTAAATTCACACGTCCTGGGGCGCAAACTGCAACATTTGCATCATCTCCGTCAAATGTTTCCCGGTACACACGACGAGCTTCAGAAACTAAATCTGCAATTTTTTTAACTGGACAAATGTTTGCCATTGTGGCGCAATATTTCAGTTACTTTTCTTGAAAAAGAAAGTAATTCTCTGTTTTCGACAAATTCCCGTTATCTGAAGTCATGCAATTTAAATCACGGAGCAACTCATTACAGCAGTCAATAAGCGATATAAGGCGAATGAAACTGAATTAATTCATACAGTTCATATAAAAAAAACAGAAACCAGCAAGTCATGTGCAGGTACTTCCTTTAAGTGTCCTGTCCTGATTGGTGCAAAAAGTCATATGACACGTTTCTCAACACGCTGCAGTGTCAAGTTTCAAACAACACTCTAAGAAAAAGGCAAATATGCATGAAATTTTATTTTCAGACCAAGATCGGATCATAATAACACGTGCTTGGACATACAAATAAAATGTTTTAGATTATTGCCTAGGTAAAAGTTATTGCCTTGATGACTCTTCATAAATTTTAAGGCATCAGTAAAACATTAAAGCTCCATTTTAAAGACATTCATTAAGGGTGATGTTTTCACACACACACACACACACACACACACACACACACACTAAACTGTCAGAACTGTCTACAAAACACTTTATTAACAGTTTTCACAGGCTCCTTTAAATAGCTTATTATTTGTGACACTTTTCTCCTACAGTAACCATTACAATAAAAACAGAAATAGATGACATTACATATTTGGACTTAACCCATAAAATGGATTCACATTGATGAAATGTATGGCATGATCCCTACAAATGCAGCTTTAGGGTCTTGTATCATATTTTAAGTGCTTTAACCCTTCTTTAAGCCATCAAATACTTCTGAAAACAAAAATAATGTGTTTCATTTTGGTGCATATAAAACATCAGTGTATGTATAAAACATTGCATAATCTTTAAGAGGATCTAAAAATACTAACATTCATTGAGTGTCATTTACTCTTTTATACAGTGAGACAACAGGACGTATTGCTAACCAACAGTACTTACACAAATCCATCCAAACCACCTCTATAAACAAACAATGAAGTTTGTTAACATCATCACATTACATTCTCATGTATTACACACGTTTTATTTGAATTCATGCAAATAATGAATTCTCTGAGCTACTGATTATTTCCTTCTCAATCCGTGGAACCCTTTCCTGCTGCTGAGCCCTTAACTGTCTTTGAGGTCTTGGCTTTGGCAGGCTTGACAGGTTTCTCACTTGTTTCTTTGAGTTCAAACTCCTCGGTTTCCTCTGTGCTGTTATTCTTGTCCACTTTCACCTTACGTAGTTTCTGCTTTCCCTTCACAGGAGCAGAGAAGGTAAGCGAGGCTTTATTAAATTCTAAGGGAAAGATCCCCACGTCCCCATCAAAGCGGTTCTTGGCCACCTGAAGGGACCTTCGGCCAGGACATGTCACCAACTTCTTCTCCTGAAGGATGAGCACGTTATCTGCCTCTTGACTGGCCTAATATGAGGAAAACCATACATTAGACCTTGTAGATTTTCTTAGTAGTATAGATTTTAAAGCCATGTCAGAATCTGAGGCTATCTTCATGGCAAAAATACAAGTTGCATTAATGCAATAAAAATAAAAACCAAACAAAAAGAAAAATACAGCAGTTAAGATCATATAAGATGTTTTATATTTAAATATCACAAACATACTAAAACCTTTTCTGGTAAAATCTTACTAAACAAGTCCTTAAGTGAATTTACTACATAAAAAGTAGATTTTCTTATAAACGGAAACTAAGCATGTACATGTGAAAATCTGTATACGTTTACTCAACTAAAGTTGCAGAGGAATAAACATGCAAACATGGTCTTTATCTACCAACCTTGGCTGTGCCAAAGATGGATGCTGTCTGCAGTTCTTTATCATCCTCTTCTTTCCGAGGGTGGATAATTAAAGTCACGTGACAGCAGCTGTTTGTGGCAAACTTCCTGAAGGCTCCAATTATGTGGTCTTGTACTGCAAATCTGAGGGAAAAAAAAAAAAAAAAAAACGTTTCTAAGAATACATTATTATTATTTGTAATCTATATATATATATATATATATATATATATATATATAATTATGAATAAATGTTCCTACATATTTGGGGCAATTGTAATTAGCTGATTAAGTGGTAAGGAGGATTTAAAAAAAATCATTTTATAGAAATCTGACTCAGAAAGAAAAAAATCAAGCTGAAGAAATATATAATATGATAACGGAGTATGACTAGAAAAATGAATATTGACTATAGAATTTCCATGACTATTCAAGATTTCATTCATTTCCATGACTTTTCCAAGCATGGTAATCACACTTTTGAAATTCCTCTATGTTTCCATTATTTTTTTCAGGACCATGGGAGCTCTGAATAAATAGCATATTAAAATTGTTGCCTCACTTGTCCAGAGACAGGTTCTCTTGGCCCATCATAAACTGCAGGTTGTCAATGATCACATGACTGATGTCATACAGGTAAACAGCATGCTGCATGGTATCCAAAACAGTCCTGCACAGGGACAAAAATAGCAGCTCATATTTAAAGATCATGATAAGAAGCTGGTCCTCTACAAAAGGAAAATATCAAAATCATTCCAGTGTTTTTTTTAATGTAAGAGTCTATATTAAAAATCCATAAGACTTGCAATACAATACCTATTTACAATAAAAAGAATGGCAATGATTTACTTGATGTTCTGCTGTCCATGGAAGGTCATAAAGTAGAGAGGCAGGTCCTCAAACTTATCAGCCCACATGTCATATTGGTCCAGGTTCTCCTCCAGCCTTTGCTTGGCAAACTGGGTCAGCATAATTTTGGCCAGGCGCACATTGTTGATTTCAAAGCTGCCCCATAATGTGTTGACACCCTGCATGCACAGATCTAGAGCACACTCGCTGATGAAGGTGGTCTTTCCACTGCCTGTGGGACCTACATATACAAATATACACATAAAAATAGATACAAAAATTGTATTTATGTAATTTATTGTTTATATAATATTTATGCACATATTTTTTTTGTTTATTTTATATTTTACACATTTATATAATAATGGAAATAATAATTATTATAAATATTATTATTTAGCATTTTTATATTTATTTAATATTTAAATAATACATTTTTTTGAAGAAAAATTGTTAGAGTGCAATTAAGAAATACAAAACAATCCTGTGTTGACTGTACCTGTAAAAACCGTCAGCTCCCCCTTGCGATGACCTTTAAGGATTCGATTAAGCTCAAGGAATCGAGACCACTGTATCCCAGCCACCTGCTCCACATTAGCCAGTTCCCCGTACACATCCTCCCGTAACTGTTTGAAGGACACAATGGACTTGTGGGCAGCAGGGATGGAAGCCTTGACAATTCGCACCAAGTTCCTGCCCTGGGCCAAAGCCTCACTGGGGCACGGCTGAAACTCTCCTGGCCGAATCAGAGAGCAGCGTTTCAGTCCAAGTTTCCTGGAGAATATTTTTGAGGCTTCCCAGGAGCGCATATCTCCCCCCAGCCACAGTGTGACTTTCTTGAATTGCTCAAGATAAGGCAGGAGGATCGGGGGCAGACAGCTTACACCCCGCGGCAAGGCCAAAGACGGAAGACCGGTAGCCTGACTCACTGCCATGCTGTCCACCTCACGTCCCGTGAGCACAACCTCACCATCTTTCCGTCCTATTAAAGGCAGGCCGAAGAGGTTGTGGTACCTGGAGACTTTTGGAACCGTGGCTTCAGTGTAGACCACCTGTCTGTCATCTTTCGTGGCAGCAGAAAGCAATTTAACACCCCGGAGGCTCGAGTCACGTCCACTAAACCAGGGGAACACCAAACTCTTGGTGGGTTTGAAGAACCTGACCCCAAATTTCTTCAGTGTGGCATTGGTGAGTTTACCGATCTGGAACATGGTTTTAACAAGCTGCACTTCCTCCTCCAGGAGGTCAGAAAAAGGCACAGAGCTGCTCCATATTCTTTGCACCTCCTTCATCTCCATCTCTCTTTCTTCTTGCTCCTCTAAGCTCTCAGGAAACCCCAGCAGCACATTAGGGCTGATGGACGTCTGACCCTCATTCAACATCACCTCAATGCAATCCTGGAGGTCCTCCCAGCTCCCCTCCACTAAAGTCTCTTTACACAAAAACTGTCCGGTGGTTTTATCAATAAACAGCGAGTAGTTCTCTCTTCCAGATCCCTCAGGTGCTGGTTCCAGAAAAATACTAGGAGCATGTAAGCAGCTGTAGCCATCATGGAAAGGGATATCTTTAGAACGAAGATACTGCTTGATATCAGTCACTGTAAGGGGCTGGACAGGGAAATCGATGATAGACTTTGCATCTTTTCTCAATGTTCTGCAGAAATATAAGGCAACAGCGGGTCTTAATTGCTTTTCAAAACAATGCTTTTCAAAAGAGTTCTGCAGGACTGGCTTAAAGCATGGCTGGTAAAAAGACAGAGATCTCCAGGGAGGAAGATGAGAAGGTTTACAAGGACTACAGCCCGTCCCCTGCAAGAGACAGCCTGCCCCCCTGAGAAACCTGCTCCTCCACATCTGCTGTTAATTCAGGACATCAGACCTGCATTGATTATAGAAAATTTGCACAATTACAATATGCAGTTTAAAAAATGTGGCTGAAACAAAAAAAGAAAAAAAAAACTCCTGTGAAATTGTGATAAAATGATTTCAATATTTAAAACTGAGAATTCCAAAATATTAAGATATTTAGATGGGATCATGAAAAAGTACTGCATAACAGCAATAATATATACATACATATATCATTAATGCATTATTGCAAATGTCATAAAACTCTAATTCGTATATACTTTCATATATGAATGCACATTAACTATTCTAATGCTAACTACGGATTTATTAATTAGACTTGTTATAAAGCGTCACCAAAAAATAACTGTATACCGTATATGCATGACCCCTAACGTTATTACTCAAAAATTATGTATGTGTATCCATAAAATTAATAAAGCCAGTAAAGAGAAACATTGGCAGGAAATATGTATAAGAAACGCATATACCGTAAACGTGACATAAACTTACAAAACTGTAAGAAGAGCGCCAAACTGTTATCATGTGTCTGCATGTCCCACTGAACACGAGGTCCGAACTCCAAAATACTTCCGTGTGAAACATGAAACTCTTGTTGTAGTGTGTCAAAACAAAGCGAATTAGACTGTGAAGCTTCAAATCGTAATAAACATGTCTTTATAAATAAGTAAGCTGTCACGGTGAAATAATTTGTTATAAAGTTGTTGGGAACTTTCTGTTTGTTACAAAGGTATATTTCAGTCACATCTGATGCGCAGCTTCTATTTCCACCCGGACGACAATTTGCAACGTACCTGACATTACACATGTCTTCTGTAGGCTGTCCTCTAAATCGAATCATTTAAAATTACTCTAACCAATTCTGACAGCAATCAAAGAGTAAGTTGAACTGAATGTAGGAACTCTGAAGAGGTGGACATGACTGCTCGAGGAACACCGAGTCGTTTTTTACAAAGCGTTCTTCACAATGGAGTGGGTCGCTATGTTTGTCAGCTAAAGCGAATATCTCTGATCTTCTCAAAGAAAGGACAGGGCTCTTTAGGAGTCAGGTGGGTTTATCATGTGTCGATCATGTATAATAACATTGTACATAAACTACCCATAGAATATTCACGTTGTATGGACAGTGAATATCTGATTATTTGTTGTATTTTTTTTTTTTAGTTAGTATGTCTGAGATAATATAACATAACATAAAATAATGGATCATATAACGTCTTAATATTCAAAAATAAAATGTAAATTGTCTGGGGCTTAATGATAGAAAAATGTAAATATTTATATTTATTTAAGTATGTGACATTTTATTTATTTTTTAATTTGAAATCTGTTACATTTTTTTAAATTCAAATTTTGCTGTTTAGTATATGTAATACAGTTCATGTTACAAATATTTTGAGGTAATTTAATTTAAGTACCACGTTTCAGTGAGGTCATTTGACATTGTGCATAATTTGTGTCGCTTATTGTAAATTATTTATTTTCAATGATATATATTCCACCAGGGATTTCATTGAGGAAGGTGTGGTGGATTTTGCCAAAAATAACCCAGGAACTGTGATTTATGTCTCTCCTCAGTCCTGCAGAATTCCTAAAATAGTAGCTGAATATTGTAAGTCTGACCTTCTGTGATGTTTTATTAAAATATTTTAATCTGCAGGCTTACAGGTTCACCATATTGTTGTTTTCTGCAGTATTGACTAAATGTTTATACAATTTGAAGTTGTCAAATATATAATAAATACCAGTGTACTCACTGTTTTTATTTTATCTGTGCAGTGAACGGTAATGTGAAGGAGGAGACGGTCACCAACAAAACATCGCAGCAAATTGCTGAACTTATAACCAAGATGTCCAACCAGTCAGGACTGGACATCATCCGCATTCGAAAACCCTTCCACACAGACAGTCCCAGTATCCAGGGCCAGTGGCACCCCTTTACAAATCGACCCCCCAGCATCGAGCCAGTGGGCCAACAGACAAAATAAGGACTTTGCTTTGTATTTATTTCCTGATTGCTGACCTGTTGGATGAGCTGTGAACTTCCTCTGCCACAGCATGAAAATCAACACAAATTCAACAGTACTATGATAATTTAGATGTTTTAAGCAGTGAACTGTTACTTGACTGTTAAAGATAATATTTTCTGTTTGATGAATTACAACAGATTATTTGTGGCTTGATAAAGTTTATACAGCAATTAAATTCCTTATAAGATGCCCATCCACTGAGAAATATAACTGTTGCCACTGGGAAATAAAGTTTTGAACCCAAAACCTTTTGTTCCTGATTTATTTCGACATTATTGCACAAGTTTAGATGTCAAGCTACGCCCATGCATAGCTATTTTTGTCGTCCCCCCCCCCCCCCCCCAAAAAAAAAAAAAATTTAAGGAACATTTTTTTTTCTTTGTGTACATTTTAACCCTTTCACACATAGGTCATTACAGTGCATAGCTAATTAAAAGCCGTTTTCTTGCGTATGCATTGGCATAGTTGCATATCAAACACTACAATGGATTCTAGTGGATCGTCCTATACACTGCCACCAAGTGGCAAGCCGTTGTATGTGGAATTTTTTTCCTCCAAACAAAGAAAATCAGAAATGCCAAGTTGCTCTGGAATATCCATCCATTCCTTATATCCTAGGACAGTGGTTCTCAAACTTTTTAGAGTGGAGTACCCCCTGAAGGGATTACAATCCTTCTGCGTACCCCCTCTCTTCCACTTAGACTGCAGTCACACCTTTTCCATTAAGGGACAATATTTGCCCCCTAAATTGATTTTTCCAGTGCATATTTTTACCTTTATGAATAACTTTATACAATAATGTTTTAAATAAAAAATGTTCAATAGAGAAATATTCAATGATGGTAAAACGAAGTGATACTTTTAAATATTAAACTAAAACCGCCAGTAGGCTATGTGGCAGCAAGTCACTGTTTTTATGAGTGAGTCATCGAGTCATTCATTCAGTAACGAAGCAAATGGCTGTGAATGAATCATTGAATCATTGAATCATTGACTCTCACGATTCATTCAAAGCCGCAGCCGCATTCGTGTTGTAGTTCTGCTGTGGTTTTCGTTAGAAATATTTTTTCGTTGCAAAATAGAGTAAATACTGACAGTACTGTGTTTAAAATGTACGTTTTGTTTTTTGACCTGTTGTATAATAATGTCACGCTTGGGCAATCGTGGATATTTGGGAACAACTGCATTCTTGCTCGTACTCACACAAGGTATGTTTTTGTATCGAAGAAAGTTTGCGCCTTAAATCGATATAAATCCACTATCTGTGTAAATATTTGTTCTTCATGAGTGCTAAATCTCCTTCAAGTGCTAAATCTCCTTCAAGTGCTAAATCCCCACTTTTACAAAAATGCATTGTCGAGAACGGCAGTAATTTAGCGCGATTTGAGGCAGCGGACTGCACGCAATCATATGCATGCTACTTCTGTGGATCGATGCAGTCATTTTTTGACTGCAAAAGATGAGGTAATTTGATTAAAGGTGCAATATGTAGGATTTATGTCCGCTAGAGGTCGCTAGAGGCCTATTCAAATCAAAGGCGTAGCTTGATGACGGCAAGTTTGAGCGCGGAATCTTGGGACATGTGGTCTTCACATCACAGCCGATGGAAACAATCGGGATAGGACTCAGGAAGAAATCATGTACATGGATGTGATTATTAACGTTACTGTAGTATGAAGCAGAGCAGGACCGAGTGTTGTGGGAGCTGAACGAGGCCGCTGGAGCGATTGTGCAACACGCCTCACAAGCAGCAGAACTTTTATTGTGGCGCAGTGGTCGGCGCTGCTTCCGCTTTTCCGGTCATGAGTATGAGGTAACGCAGCTCTGTTTATCATATTAGATACATTTGAGAGTGTTGAAAATGATGTTATAACGTTACTCTGTGCGTTCGCTCGGTGGCTGCTGTGAGACACTTGTTTGAGACACACTGCAGTAAGATAGATCGATTTTAGAATATCATATTAAATGCTGGGTGGCTTGTGTTGATAAATGGCATGCAATTAATTTTAAAACGTATTGTATGATGGAGAAAATTCTGTATTACTGTTACTAAAATAAAGCTGCATCTGATTATGCTATGTTAGCTACTTGACAAAATAGTGTTTTTCTCTGAGGCATGGTAAAGCATGGTACTCGCAAAAAAATCAAGAAAATTAGATTTAAACAATAAGACTAAACGTGTTGAGCTATATAACAATAATTAGTTTTCTGTCTATAAACGTAACCAAACAATTGTTCCCTTGTCTATTAAAACATGTAATATATTAAAGAGTCTTTGGTGTTTCCATGGTTTTTACAAAATAAAACCAGAACCAGAGGGTAACGTGGGTATGACGCAATTGACAGGCGACTCCTCACACGTCCCGGAGCCTTGGTTAAAATTGCAATTTTCTCACGATTTACAAATAGTTAGAAACATTTGGGATATTGTAAGTACTCAAGTGAACAAAATATATAACACTGGCCTAGTGGTTTTTGGATATTTTACTGCAAAAGTCTTACATATTGCACCTTTAAATGTAATGGATTTATGGCATTTTGCCAGTTAGAAATACATGCTCGGTTTTAATATTATTTTAAGGTATGGTAGAGTTAAATGAACTACTCAGCATTTTGTTCGCGTACCCCCTTTTGTCACCTCACGTACCCCCAGGGGTAGGACTACGCGTACCCCAGTTTGAGAACCACTGTCCTAAAAAATGTTGTAACATCAGATAACATCTAAGGAGTCATATCACTGTTAAATTTTCCAAGTATTGATTTTAGATTGGGAGGACATTCTGATTAATAATCTGTCCACTAAATTGGACCTCATGCATCACTAGCTATATTTCAGCTATAATTCATACTATTACTGTGACTGTTGTTCTTGAAAATACTAGGGTTAGTTCACCCAAAAACGAAAATTCTGTCATTAATTTCTCACCCTCATGTCGTTCCACACCTGTAAGACCTTCGTTCATCTTCGGTAATTAAGTGCTGTTTATGGAGGAGTCAGAGAGCCATCGGATTTCATCAAAAACATCTTAATTTGTGTCCGAAGATGAACGAAGGTCTTACAGATGTGGAACGACATGAGGGACAGAATTTTCATTTTTGGGTGAACTAACCCTTTAATATGCAGTAACTTTTTTGGCTGTAAATAAATGTATTTGTGTTATTAGATTGTAATTTGCAGTTACGTAAAAAAAAAAAGTAATTTGATTGCGTAAAGCATGTTACTTGTAATGCATTACTTTACTAGTTACATAAAAAAAAGTAATCTGATTACGTAATGCACGTTACTTGTAATACATTACTTGTTACAACAAAAAAGTAATCTGATTACTTTATGCATGTTACTTGTAATGCATTACCCCAACAGTGCTCATTTCAGCTGAGATTTAAAAACACCTGTTTTTAGTTTTTCCACTGTCAGAAAACATCAATAGATCAATGTAGATTCCAGTCTGAGGTTTTCTCAGAGCGGAGAGCTAAATTTGTCCATTTTGAACATAATCAGAATTATCAGTTATTAAGGGTAAATCACCATACTCTGGTAGATTGGAGGGAGCGTGAGCGTTATCTATATAGTCTGAGTTGGGTTTCCACAGAGTTGTACCTTCACTGGTTGTAGAGATTTTTGATGGAATCAGGTCCTTATGTTCTGGTATCAAAGACATGCAAAGTTCAACTTGTATGAAGTTCTTCTCTGTCTGCTGGTCAAATGGCAACAAACTCAATTGCATTTGCAATAATTGAAGCTGTATTATATTTTTTTGTATATATTTGATAGTTTTCACATGATGTTATATTTTATTAATTGGTTTGGTAAATACATACAGTATTACTGTGCTATTACTGTATTATGTTTAATACAGTATCTCTTTAGGTAAAACAAAAAACACATACTGTCCACTCAAGTGGACATCTGAAAATCTCTGAAAATTGGGTAAAAAAAAAATTCAAATCTTGTTTTTCATGCCCTAAGAGCAATAAAAACACGTAGGGAAAAAAATCCTGACCGTGGTTATCATAATCCATGCATGAAAGGGTTAATAAACTAAGAACCATTTTCCACTATAAAGAACCTTTTGTGCAATAGAAAGTTTGCTTGGATGCTAAAGGTTCTTCATGGAACCATTAATGCCAATAAAGAACCAGAAAACTATTCTTGACAGAATAATTTTGAACTTTGTCAGTAATAAGTCAAGGTATCTCATCTTTGTTAAAAAAAAAAAAAAAAAAAAAATTTATTGAATGATTTTGCAGGCCCATTATTACAATGGTGACAACTGGCAGCTGTTACACAGAACAGAAATTTGGGGTCAGAAAGTACAGGAAATCATACTATAGCAAGGCTGTAACCACATATTTCTGATTTTGTGGAGGAACAAATGTAATACTTTTAGAATAAACCATTAAAAAAGCCTTATTGGTTGATTATTAATCTGTATATTAGGGAAAAGTGTTTCCCCCTCAATATCTATGTTGGTTATAGTCGTGTTGATTGCAGAAGCTGAGAAACCGACATGCATTGTGTGCGTTTAATCTACTTTGACAGCGACACAAAGCTTAAGGACACGGGAGAAATGCTTTTCTCACTCCCACGTATTACTGGCAAAAAAGCAATAAACACAGTATGCCACAGACCTTGATCAGGTTGGGGGCGGGAACATTAGAATATGTTGGCTGTAATCACTATCAACAGTTTTGGCACTTAATTTTTTTTTACGTTAAACTCTGTTAACAAAACGTTACTGACCACTATGGGTAACATTCAGTGCACAATATGACTTCTGTAAGCTTAGTTGTTTTCTTGCGGCTGCAGCTCGACCAGCAAGGTAGAACAACTGAGTTTCCACGGAGATGGATTGGTTGCTGGGTAGTAACCTAGCAAGATAACCCGAGGCTGGGCATCTAATCAGTGTAAGCCATGTTTTAATGAATCAGTTCACAAGAGAGAAGTATATTTATTATGTCCCATTTATTACAACCAGATGAGACTAGGGCTCTGATCACATCTTTTCTCCCCAGTGAAACTAGCTTGACCTATTATGTGGATTAAAGAAAGTTCTAAATTAAGAGCTGTGTTGCTAAGTAACGGATACATGGGGGACATACCAACAGGCCCGATACAGATGGGGATCTGGTTAAAATCTCCTACTGTGACAGTTAGTCAGAGGTTTCTTTCTTGCATGCAGAATGATCTTCAACCTTTGGGGTGCACAAGATACAGAAGCAGTGACAATGATTATAAATGCTTTAATAGGATGTACACATCAGATATCATTTTGTAAGTATAAGCTCTAAAATATTGAACCAATATGTACTCGAATACACACCATGACTGACATGTAAGCATAGCAAAAACTTTGGGAAAATATTAAGTGCAAAACGTTTTGTGCGATTATAGGGAAGGCAGTGGATATTCACAAACACAAACACAGCAAACTGCTAATATTTCAATCATGATGAATCACAGTTTATGACTAGAAGTACACCATAGGCATACAGCACTTAAATACATGTTAATATTGTGAACAATTCATCAGTGCACGCTATTCCACAGAAAAAAAGTTTATCTTTGTATCTTTCTACACCTTTTCATCTGACGTCCCTAATGCTCTTATGCTCACGTTGCATTTTTTTGATAAAAAATACAGTAAAAACAGTAATATAGTGAAATTTTATTACATTTTAAAATAACTGTTTTCTATTTTAATGTTTTAAAATGTAATTTATTCCTGTGATGGCAAAGCTGAATTTTCAGCATCATTACTGCAGTCTTCAGTGTCACATGATCCTTCAGAAATCATTCTAATATGCAGATTTGAAACATTGCTCATTATTATCAATGTTGAAAACAATTGTGCTGCTTAATATTTTTCTGTGGAAACTGTGATACATTTTTTAAGGATTCGTCCTTGGAATTAAAGTATTAATTTCTTTCAAAAAATAAATTACCCTAAACGTCTGAACAATAGTGTAAATACCCTGTTTTACCCTTGTATAATGACTTAATGTATTTATATCAGTGAAATGCATTTTTGCATTTATGCAACATCAACATACTGACTCATGTATGCAACAGAAATGAGTCTTAACAGAGACTTTTTAAAATGTTACTTAGGGTATGTTTACACGACAACGATGTACTAAAAATGGAAAACAACGTTATCAAAACTATCCCGTTCAAACGGATCCGCTAGAATGACTAAAAACGCTGTATTACGCATGCCAGACAAGTAGTTGGCGATGTCACTTAGTAAAGAAAGATTACGCACCTGCGCATATGCATTCTTTATACAGAGCACTCGCGCCAAACACGCATGCCTATCCACCTTATTTTTACAGTTTACTGCACTTTGATATTCTTCTTTTTATCAAAGTCCCTTTAAGATAAGTCGTTTCAATCGGCGGCCATCTTTGAAACGCCTCTCGGGCATGCAAGTGCAGCTCCTATCTCTTTGAATGGGAAAACATCAAATTCTCCAAAGCTGTTCGCCAACCTTTCGATTAAATTTCATATTTGAAATCACCAATGAAATCTGACAACAACTGTCTCATTTTGTTTCTAAACGCTTGAATCGTGACAAAAAGCGGCATTTTTCAGGCTGGTTCAAGCTAACGCGCATGCGCAGTACTAAGCGTCTGACTGTTTCTATAGGGTATAGGTGCGTTCATGACACCTCGTAATTCCTGTAATTACGAGATTCTGGCTTGTAAAAAGTGTTCACGTCCTCGTAGAGCTCGTAATTACAGCTTGTAGGCTGGGAGTTTTCTGAAAGCTCCCATGTGTACCACGTGGCCGCTGTACCACCTGACCACTGTAGATTCATTTAGGTGTTGATAGTGGTGCCATAGAAACGCATAATTCCCAGTCCGAGGACGTGAACAGCTCCGAATATAACGTCATGTGTTGTCATCACAAGATTCCGGTAAATACAAGGTGGCGTGAACGCAGCATATATGTCGAACGTCACATGACCAAACCGGAAAACTGGTCTCATTGCATCCGCTTGTCAGAGAAAGTGTTAACAGCAGTATGAACTGATGGCATATCTATGGACTTTTAAGGTAATCAGCGAAACTACCTAGTTCACATTGTTATAGGTGTTTTATTCTATTAAATATCTAAACGTTAGTGTGAAAAAGAAAAATGAAAAAAGCTTTTAAATATCAATCTACATATGTGGGGGACATCAGTTATGCTCATCTTTGCTTGCTCCTTTTAAGTTATCTTGAAGAAAAACAGCAATTTTTTTCATGAAGCACATACAAAAGACCTAAACCGGAAGTGATCTGATCTGTTTTACAGAATACGGAAGTTAGATTGCGCATAACCCCTAGAGGAACCGGAGCTTCTAACGGCCACTGACTTTATCAATCGGTGGTTGGCTCTTATTTAGAAGGTGGGATTTATTCTGCCATATTGTGCGTTGCACTTTCTCCCATTTATAATAATACTAGTGCACCGTCTTTCTCTATATAAAATCTTTGTTATTATTTCCCTGTAGCGGCTAATAAATTGGAAGTCTCACACATTCACAGAAATACTTTAATTCCACGTTGACAAATAAGGTGGATAGACTAAACACGTAATACGCATGTGCCTGTCGTCACCGTTTTCACAGATTCGCGTTTTTGCTGTTTACATGGAGATGATAACGGTATCGTTTTCAAAAACTTGCACTTTGAAACCTGTTTTCAAAAGTTTGCATTTTCAGGCCACCAAAACGCCATTGCCCTGTAAATGAACGGCCAAAATGCATAAAAAATGATCCGTTTTTAGTTGAAAATGGTGTCGTGTAAACAGCCCCTTAGATCAGACAAGTGGTTGAAGTTTGTGGATGCAACATAACATCTGAATGAGAAGGAAAAAGTAAGAGAAGGTGAGGAAGAGATGAGCTGAAGCACACTGAGTCAGTGTGATGGTGCTCATGTTAGCATCACGACTTTCTGGCCAAAACAAGCACATCATGCTTCTCTCCCTCCTCTTTCTGCTGTAAAGAAAAGACGCCACTGCTCTCTCTGCATCTTGATGGAGTCCTTGCAAAGCAGTGCTGTTCCTGTCAGCAACACTGACAAACAGAGCAACACGAACTGGGAAAGCCGCTAGGGAGAGACGACAAGAGCTGACTCAACATCTCTGTGTAACATTGTTTACAAACCAGCAAAAACCAGGGTCACAATACACACGGCAGAAATAAAATATACAGCTATATAGATATTAGGTCTGTCTATTTAAATGTAATCAAATTAATTATGATATGCTGAATCAAATGAATCTCAATTACTCATAAATGAAAATAGTTCAGTCATTATAGTAGTAAATTAATAAATAGACATAACAAAAGGTCAATATGTTGTTTAATTTGCAAGTCATTTTTTTAATTTTTATGTTTGGATCAGGGGTTAAAATTTGTATTAGTATTAACACATAGATGCAAACTCCTCACCTTTTGGTGAGAATTCACCTTTTTGAGATCAAAATAGGTCACCCACGAGATTCGCGTAGATCCGATGAGAAAGTGTTTCGGGCGACAGCTGTATATTTTGTCGTCGGATTCCGTCCCACATACTCAAGTCAATATGAATATTAAATATAACCAAATTGAGCAGCACCTGCACATTTCTGGCTTGCTTAAACACAACCGTCACTAAGCAACACATAAAGGAGCACTGGTTTGTTTGCTTTGAAGGGAATAGCGCAGATCCAAGAATCAGATTTGACAGATTTCGACAGCTGTATATTTTGCCGTCGGATTCCGTTTAACCCCATGAGGTTCTAATATTTATCAAACTGGCTGAGCCTTCCAGAATTCAATGGCAAATATACAGCTGTCGAAATCCGTTCTTTGGATTCTTTGTACGCAACTGCACCACGTGTCAGCACACTGTCCACAAGGCCATCAAGAAGTGCGAGAGTGAGCCAGTTTGATAAATATTAGAACCTCATTGGGTGGGGGAGCAGAATTCGATGGCATATATACAGCTGTCGAAATCCATTCCCCCCCATATGATGAGAGATGTTGATGCAATGACTTAAAAGATGCTGATTCTATCGTGTGTGTGGATGGAGTTTAACCAGCATCAGTTTAAATGTTCATTTTTTGCCTTTCTGCCATTTATTATATTATGAAATATATAATATAAAATCCGTCTGCCACAAATGTAGTGATTTTGGACTAGCCTCACATGAGGGCACCACAAATTTAGTTATTTATGGTCTTAAATATTAATATTAATATTTTGTATTAATATTAATATTGAGTAAGATGATTCCTTGACAATAAAGAACAATCATGGAAGATTGTTGACTGAATTACAATTATATAAATTGGAGGAAGTTCGTCATCTGAACAATCTGAAAGATTTGTGAGATATCATTAACTTGTGGAGCCTCTTACTGTATTATCAACACAAGGAAGACACAAGTGTAATAAATGGATTTTATTAACAAAAGGATAGACAAGAGTAACTAACAACTACTGAATGGATAAAGTGCAAAAAGACTGATAAATGCAAGTGAATGAGTTGGATGTTATTATGGCAGTTACAAGTTAATCTTATAGAAAGATAAACTGTAGTTTCTCTAGAAGAAATAAGGTAAACCTTATTCTGAATTCAACAAATAAACTGAGAGATTATTTGTTATTAACTGATATCAGCTATGCAAAATCTAATGCAATTAGATAATCATATACTGACAATATACACTAATGCCAAGGTCTCTGGAAAGAGGTTTGGTAAGTGATATTTACGTCTGCCTGGTCGTGCTGAATCCGAGGGTGACGTCTTCCACTTGTTGAGCTGGGCAGCGTTGCAGTGGGAAGAAAGGACTTGGAATCCGTTTCACAGCCTTGAACCAAAGTACTTTTGAACGTTGAACTCCTGGAGCACAGAGAAGTTCCTTTTCCTGGAACACGCAGAAGAAGAAGCCTTGAAGAAGCCTTGAAGTTTCTGATGTCTGTGCAGATGATCCTTATTCTCTGGAACACGCAGACGGAAGGATCTTTAGATTCTGAAGTCAGTGCAGATCCGGGCAGTCTGGAACATGCAAATCTGGAGGATCTCTGATGAGAGGATTTTGAAGTTGGTGCAGAAGATATTTTGAAGATGGGGGGCTAATCTTGTCGTCGTTGTCTCCGTTGCAGTTTTCAAACTCCCCAAATTCACTTCCTTATTTTTCTCTTTAGCGCTTCAGAGTCTTGAGAAAGCAACTTCACAACTCCATAGAGTTGGACTTAGCTCAGCACATCTGGGGACCGGAACCTTGAACCGGGACTGGAACAGGAACTGGAGCCTGGAACCAGAACGGGCAACTGCAGCAACCCAACTGGAACAATTCTTTCTCTCAGAGACAAGCCTTTTAATCTGTCCCGAGAAGGAGGGAAATGCAAATTGGCACCTTTCAGATCCAGTGTTTTGATTGGATGATGCTGTCAGAGGTGGCCACTGGATGGCCCCTCTCTTGCATGAGGTTCATTTGCATAGCTTAAAGTTCATGTTTAGAACAATGTCTTTAAGGTTTTTCCTATGCATAATTCACTTTCCAAACCAATTTCAGATTAACCTAGGCATTGTGCTGAAAACATAAAGTCCAAACATCATTGGGTTATGTTGAGCTACCTATGCATTCATGTATACCTTAATAGGTAAGTTTGTATATTTTGCATGTACACAAACAACACTCATTAAGTATATACAGTTCTGTTAATAGAAATGGAGAAGATTTGCTCCATTTTGTCCACTGTGTGTCCTTTTGTGTCCTTTGTGACTTTAAGCCATGTGGCAAACCTGATTGGTGAGTGGAGTTCAGTTCACACCTCAGATCTTAGGACTGAGGGACAGGGGTGAACAATAGGGCAAAATGGTGATAGGATTAGTCTGCTCAATGACATGCTAATGTTATCATTCTTCCTTTGCACAAATGGTCAGGGTGATTGTCTTTGCAGGCTGATCTACAAGTCCATCTATTTCTTTGTTTGTGGATCTTCTCTTGAAGGTGCGAGTTTTGGGGTCCTGTGCTTTTCATTTTGGCAGATGAAAGGGTACTATTGATGTAATGGGGGGTGTCTGCCCTCATGTCTGCCTGCTGATCACTACATTATCAACATTGATAATAATAGGAAAAGTTTCTTGAGCAGCAAATCAGCAAATTAGAATGATTTCTGAAGGATCGTGACACTGAAGACTGACGTAATGGCTTCTTTGCCATCTCAAGAATAAATTACATTTTAAAATACATTAAAATAGAAAACAGTTATTTTAAATTGCAATAATACTTCACAATATTACTGTTTTTACTGTATTTTTTGATCAAATAAATGCAGCCTTGATGAGCATTAGAGACTTCTTTCAAAACCATTTAAAAAAATGACTGAATCCAAACTTTTGAATGATAGTGTATCAGATACACTATTCAGTTAATTGTTCTAAATTACAACAAATATTTTTTTGACAGCCCTAATAAAAATACATCTATGTCTGAAATTTTAAATGAATGAATTAACCAGGCACATATTATCATGCTAAATGCAGTAAATGAATTGAATGCAAACTCATTATCTTCCAACTAAACTTCAAAGGTCCTGGCATTTGTTGCGTAGGCATCTCTTGCTTCATTCAAACATAAAAAAGCATATGCTGTCAAGGCTGGACAGCATTTGACAAGGAAATCATGCATCAGACAGAGTGATTCTTCCGTTCTGAGATCCATTTACTCCATCTGACACACTGCCAAAGAGAAACACAACTCATCCCTGAAAGAGGCGTCGAGCCCTACAGCTGAGTGACTCTGAAAATGACCACCTCTGTATCTGCAAATCTCAATGATGCATGTGCTAACACTCCCTGCTCCTGCAATCTGACTGCAGTCTAGTGTGAAATTGTGTTGTTGAAAAGTCCAAAACTCAAGAACATGTGCACTCACACTCATGAAATGTTGCCAACAGTCTCAAATCCCAAACTCCTTCTGTTATTTAGGGTCAGTGTTATTTACATCAGGTGCAATTAGGCAAAAACAAAAAAAAATCTGTAAACGTCTGCATTTGAGCAATGTTGATTATGTACAAATATGCATTGCTTTTCTGAGAAAGTCTTTGGACAGTGTTCTGAAGACTCTTAATTCTCCTTTTAAAATGAAACTGTACCAAACTTAACCAAATTCAGTCTTGCGTGAAGTTCCTCTTGTGTTTTTTACACTCCGAGGTCCACATTTTAGGAGTCTGTTTAGCTACAGTTGACATCTACTAAATTTAATCAGTAGGCCTGAAGTAAACTCGAAAAAAAACTCATAAATATTTTCACGAATGTACTTTCAAAAAAA
Source organism: Mylopharyngodon piceus (assembly GCA_039654765.1). Lineage (NCBI taxonomy): Eukaryota > Metazoa > Chordata > Actinopteri > Cypriniformes > Xenocyprididae > Mylopharyngodon > Mylopharyngodon piceus. The sequence goes on along the minus strand of CM077455.1, from coordinate 6,857,011 downwards.
TCATGAGAGGATTCTCAAAGGTGCCAAAAAGCCAATAAGTTGTATATCAAGACACTATGAAGAACTTCACAACACAGCTCTCTTAGGTCTTATACAAAATGTAGGCCTCCACACCACAAGGAGGCGATACAGTAATGGTGTGATCTCATGCTACACTGAGCTCTCATCTGGTTGGATGTCCAGCTGTGTGTGTTTCCTCTTTTCTAGAATCTTGTTGAGCTCCTCGGTAAAGGAGTGGTAAAGTGGAGACGTCATTTCTGAGTCCGTCTGCCTCAGGAGCACATAGCTGTTCCCATTCATCTTTCTTAGCATGCTGGGCAACGTGGCCGACAGTCCGTTGGCGTATTCCGAGTCGGGCAGGGGCGGTGGCATAGGAAGTGGTGGCGCGGGCGGAGGCTCCTCACTCGGCGTGGTCTGGATGTCCGCTGGAACGATCTGTAGAAACTCTCCGTCTCTTGACGTCGCTCTGCTACGCCCCTCCGTTCGGCCATTGCAGTGGCTAGAGATGGTTTTGAGCTCAAAGTGCGAGCTCCGCTTTCTTTCGGTTGCTGTGGTTATGGACAGAGCTTGCTGGGAGTACTTCCTGGCATTGGGAGAGTTGTGTGCACAGAAGCTAACGTACAGCAGGACCACCGTTAGTACCAGACAAAGCCCACCGAGTACAGCCACCAGAGAGATATACATGGCCTCCATGTGCCTGTAGGTCTGGAACTCCGGCCCAGAAGGCAACAGGGCCGGTGGGGGTGACAGGATCTGCTCAACAGGTCCACTGGAAGGACTCGGAGTTGGCGCAGTTGTGGTGGTGAAGAAACTTTCGGGTAGAGCCGTCGGGCTTCCTGAGAGATGTGATGCAGGAGGCGGAACAGGTTGCACTCTAACCACATAACTGCGAACGGGAACCCAGACACCATTCTCCACTGCGTAACAGCGGTAGTGTCCACTCTGCTGGTTTTGAGTACCAATGATGAGAAGGCCATCATTGCCCGTGCGGTAGCCGAAGTCTACGCCGTAACCCTGTAGCTGCTGACCGTTCAGGGTCCAGTGAGGGGTGGCCAGGTTAGAACGAATCTCACACTGTAACAGCACATCATCTCCTGCCATCACTGCACGTGTCCGATGCAAGACGAAACCTAGCAAAGCGTAAGATACATTATTACTCTACTCTTATGGAGCTTTTCCACTGCATGGTACGGTTCGGTACAGCTCAGTACGGCTCACTTTTTGGCGCTTTTCCACTGTGTGGTACGGCTTGCTTAAATAGTACCACCTCGGTGGAGGTTCCAAGCGTGCCGTACCTATACTAAATGTGATGTGTAAACACTGCAGATCACTGATTGGTCTGAGAGAATCGTCACTACCAGCGTCACTGGATTTGAAACATGAGACACAACCCGGTGGCTGTATCATGGTCAGTAGACGAGGTGCAGACTTGTTGGTAGCCGAGGAGCGGATCCACGGCAGTACAGGCGGCGCAACTATATGATCAGTCTATAATCCCACCCAATTTGAAGCGGTGGACTGCAGTGGAAAAGCAAACGAAAGTAAAGTGAGCCGTGCTGCACCGAGCCTAGCCGAGTCGCACCACACAGTGGAAAAGCGCCATTAAATGTCACCTGTCTAGGCTGCTCAGAAATAATTTACATGCAAACACACCATCACTTGTAATATTAGTACAGCCTCTGCTTCCCATCTGGATGTCCTGGATGAGACTGGACCTACATGAAACACATATCAAAGCCATTAATCGAAGCATGCAGAACATACTGCAAATGTGTTTTGGACACTGGGTCCAAAAATTAACACTCACCAAGAGCCAAATGGGAGTTAAAATTGGTTTAAGCCAGAAAATAAAACGCTTTACTCCACAGTTGGTTGGTAACTTAATAGGAACTGTAACATTACATGGTTTAAATCGCATTATAAGAACAATAATCTGACCATTGTTGATGCACGTCTTCTAACCACTTTTATATTAGAGGAAAATTTACCATCAGAGGTTTATCTGAAACACCAAAAGTTGTTTATTTCTCAATATTCCTCATTTGTGACTTGTGTATTTTGATTAAGAGATGGAGACTGACCTGCAATGTTTATCATACATATGCAACACATTAACAGCTAAATCCATTGTCACAAGAACATAAATATTTTTATAGAAATAATTCAAAATACAGTTTCATGGCCGGTAAGAAATATTCATCATATATTATTATATTTTTCTTATATTAAAAATATTACAATATTTTATAAATTTTTTTATGAATGCACTGATATTAGAATTCTGGGTGATACTGATAAACCAATAATTATTTTCATACTTTTTTCATTGATTCTATCAATACTGTTTTGTAATAAATAAATAAATATAAAAATAATCATCCAAAATAAAAAATAAAAACAAATAGTTTGTATGCCAGTTAAAGGCACAATATGTAGTTTTTCGCCGCTAGAGGTCACCTATTCAAAACAAAGGCGTAGCTTGATGATACCGAGATTGAGTGCGGAATTTTGGGAAATGTCGTCTTCACCTCACAGCCAGGGGAAAAGAATCGGGACGGGACTCAGGCAGAAATCAAGTTCATGGATGAGATTATTAATATTACTGTAGTATGAAGCAGAGCAGGAGCGATTACTAATGAGAGATGAGTGCGACACATGGTTTCAGAGCAGAGGAACTTTTATTATGCCACAGTCGCTGCTTCCGCTTCTTCCGGTTAAGCGTATGTGGGGTAACCAAGCCAAAGCCACTGGAAGGCAAGCCTGCAACCTTTAGCCAAAAAAGCTTAACGGCTAATGCTAACGCTCCGCCCCTGGCGGTACGCAGGGAAGGAGACCAGAGGCTGTTTTTTGAATGGATGTCAATGGATGAGAGGCTTCACTTATGCTGATTAAACAGCTTTTGTGGGGAAATAGCTAATCATTTAATTAATCAACAGCCTGTTTGCTAATCTTCAGCATGTTTTACACTAAACAATACTTTCGTTGGGAACTACATTTAGATTTTAGCTTGATAAAAATGTATTTTTTTAAGAGAAGGCAGACTAGGGAATGTTGCGACTGATGTCACTGCCATTACACGATAGGCTGAGAGGTGCCGCACGTGATTAAGTTAGCCGTTACGCTTTCTCCAATGGTAAGAGATACAGACCCTCTTATCTCGCTATTATATACAATCTCTGACCAAGCGTGCCACACGAGTCCTGAAAACTGAAGCCAAAGTGTCTCGATCGCCCCCAGGTGGCTGGAAGCAGTATAGGTCATAAACCCCGCCCTCTCCATGTTTTGGATATTTTAATCCAAAAATCTTACATGTTGTGCCTTTAATTTAGGCATAACAACATCATACAGCATAAAATCCAATAATATCCAATAAATATAAATATTCATTTTTAAAATCTGCTATAGAAAATGTATACTGTTTGAATTATAATCTTAAGCAGAGACAATTATATATCCAATATCAACCTATAAAAATCTAGTACTGGTGATATAAAAAAGGCTGGTATCTGATATGGTGCCTTTATACTGTGCATCCCTAGTAATATTTCTAAAATCACCTGCCATTGACGATTATAGCAAAAAATTACTTTTGGACTCTGGTACATAGTACATTGTGTTATTGAAAACACAATATGTCTGATTTTACCTGTTAGCGTAAGATGCTATCTCAGCACATGTTCTTCCATCCCAACCACAGTGTGGATCTCGTGCAAATACACAGTCATAACAGGAAGTGTAGCGCTCACAGGATGCCAGGGGTACTTGCACCAGTCCAGATGGGGCGCTCACATAGATACTGTTCTGTTGAACAAAAGGGCACATCCTTAGATTTTTTGGGGATACAAAAGTGTTTGTATTGTACGCTTGGATTTAATGCTGATTTTTAACAGTTGCTAGGTGTATAATGGGTTACCTGTTTTTGTGATATCACCATGTTATTGATCGGTTGCTTCTCTTCAAACAGTTGAAGCTCCTCAATGATGTGCACACGGTCTCTGATCTTTACAGCCCTGTGTAACCAGCCTTCATCTGGAGAGAAGCACACACAAAAAAGTTTCAAGTAAAGAACCCAAACATACAAACCGTTTAAAAGTTTGGGGTCAGTAACATTTTTAAAAAAGAAAATTATGCTTTTATTCAGTAAGCATGACAGTAAAGACAAAAAAAGTTTTCTATTTTAAATAAATACTGTTTTCCATCACAGGAATAAATTACATGTTAAAATATATTAAAATAGAAAACAGTTATTTTTTCACAATATTACATTTTTTACAGTATTTTTTATCAAATAAATACAGCATTTTTACCAACCTCAACATTTTATAATCTTAATATCAAAATCAAAAATATATTTTTAATCTTAATATCAAAACAATGCCTAATAAAGAAAAATCGACCCTTAGGCACCTGTTCCAATGAAGAACATGTCATAAATGAGTCCATCCAAACCCACAACCTGTTGTACAGCCATCTTGGTGTAGTCCGCGCTCCTCTGGAGCAACAGAGGACGTCCTCCCACTGGCTGGATTTGTCTGGACATTAAAGGGTGTTTCCGAACAAAATTCAGTATGTTGTCAGGGAGATCCCGGGAGGAATTTATGAGCAGGGCACGATGCTGATCAGTTATACACTAAAGAGAAAGAATGGCACTGTTATATAACAGTCCACAAAAGAGTGAAAATAGAAACGATGCAAGACTTCAATTCAATTCCCAAAGAGCTGTCCTACAGTTTTTGAACAACAGATACTAGAAGGAAGGAGTTTATGGGGCTATTTTGATTTAGTGCATCTCACCGAGCCAGGCCTCGGATCCGGAACTTTCCCAGTGTACTCCCTCCATTTGGAGTCCTGCAGTTCCATAAAAGGCCCATCAAAAGCTGTCTGGACATCTCTGAGAGAATACTGACACACTGCAGACATCTTAACATTTCTCCTGGCAATGAGTAAGAGTAAGAAAGAGAAAGAGATTGAAGGAATTTTGGTTTAATGCGACTTTGTTTTATTGCTAGTACTTTTTGTGAATCACTAATGTACTCCTCATTTGTAAGTCACTTTGGATAAAAGCATCTGCTGAATATATAAATGTAAAGTAAATGTAAATTACCAGAGAAAATAATTTTGATTTGTGCCTCAATTTATACATTTTTTTATTATATATTATCATTTTAAAAATATTTACAGTCATACACTTACAATGGAAATACAATATTTTAAAGAGTTAAAAGCAGAAATGTGAAGCTCCTATATTTATTAAAGTTCTTATATTATGCCTGAAAAATAAAATTATAGTAAGAAAAATATATATATATTTAAAATTCGTTCTAACATTTGATACATCAGGTTGTTGTAGTGATTTATTGATCACAGCATGTATTTTTAATGTAAATGTTTTTTCCACTGCATTTATAATCTTTGAATGATTTCATTTTTGTTAGAAGGAACGGTTTATTTTAACCTTTGTGATAATCAAAAACAATGCCAACAAAGAAGGAAACCAGGTTATAAATACATAATTTTATATTACTGTTCAATTTTATCACATTAGTAACATATTTAATGTTTAAGTGTCTAGAATTTCAAAACAATGTGCATTTTAATGTGTATTTCTAGTCTATTTACTTCCATTGTACGAACATTACTGTATGCAATGTTAAGTCAAAATTGTTCTCTATGGTAAATCATCAGCATTTCGCAGGTATTTCTTTAATAATTCTACTGTAAATAAACACTAAGGTTGTTATCCTGAGTTCCAGTGACACCACCAAATCAAAGACCAATTCTACATGCTGCTGGGCAAACTGAGTGAATTATTTACTAAGTTATTTGTGTGTAAAGGATAAAGAAGAAATCAACCTGTCACATTTCTAGTAATGTTGTCTAAACTTACAAATGACAGTCCCTGAACCTCTATATTTATGGAGAAAGGCAGAGCCTCTAAAGCACAAAAGCACAGAAACAAACCCGTTGCATTTTTTTCTTTTCACCTGTGGGACATAACACTAGAAAACCTCAGAATGAAATACTGATGTTATTACTCCCTTCAGGACGATAAAGGGTTTGCCACTCAGTGCTCTGTCCTGTTTACTACCTGGAAACGGGTTTGATGGGAGAATTTGGTCCCCAACTAGTCTGTAGACATTTAAAGGACAATTTAATATAGCATGACTCTGCATACACGCTCTCTCTCTTTTGATTCTGCCAATTCAAATACTGGCCCAGTGCCCTGTGTCCTATCGTCAGTGTTCCTGCTATAGCGAGGAAAGCACATGGGAATATTTAGAGATGGGCTCTCATGCTAAAATCCTTCAGTCAAAAAACCTCTGAGAATGAAGATAACAGGGTCACATGCTAGAGGATTAATGCTGCTTCTGTTCACATCACATTTAATCAGACTGCAGCACCCCTCTCACACACTGTAAAACATTTCAACCCATTAAAACTGAAGGCTTATGTTTAACTGCAGCCTTAAATTTGATATAAAATCAATGTGGTGCCAAAGTTATTGATGTAGAAAACCAAGTTGAAACTACGAAATGCATAATACTATCTATCTATCTATCTATCTATCTAGAAACTGAATTGGAATTTCAAAGGCATGCTCAATTCCGTTTTGAATGGCCCACAACCTGTTACAGGTTCACAATCAAATCTTATATTCTGCCTAAGTGAATTTTCTCACCACTCAAGTCCAAAAATGCCATAAAAGACACTGTCATGTACGTCGCTTCCCTCGGCGACAAAAACGCTGCGCAGGACGTTGAATTGAAGCTCATAATCAGGGATGGCGCACACCAGCCTGGCCTTGAGAAAGGACGTCCACTTCCTCTGAAGAGTCCTCTGCCCTCCAATGTCCCCCTGTGAACAAGAAACAAAAAACAACTGATATGAAAATCATAAATTACATTACAATTAAAAGTATTGCTCGTTTTTATTAACTCAATAGAGCAGTAAGAATGTCACAATATGCATATGTATTATGCATAGTCTGTAGTTCTTTGAAAGCAGTCTCCTCGGGGGCATGAGTCACACTAATGTAGCTGTAAAAATATTAACAAATAACAAACGTATTATCACCCCATCTTACTATCTAATGAGATGTGACATAATTGAGTTTAAATGACAAATTATGATTATGTAGCTCTGCATCACACTCCAAATGTCAAATCAGAGGTCCACTGAGATGGGAAAATCATATTTTCATAATCTGGTTGATTTCTATCAACCCAGCCCATGGCTTTTTGCATAATTCACATATACACTTGAGAGTAGTTCACAGCTAAATGCACCAAGCTCCGGTGTGTTAAACTCTCCTGAATTAAACATTCAGCTTGAAATGACACAGTTGTGGGCACAAAAAGCTGTCCTAACAGCATTCTGCTCAGAAACAGGCTCCATCAGGCTCTAGTAGTAACACGGGGACCTTCAGGCTAATTGTGGTGTCAGTTCACATTCATTCAAGAGGAAGAAAGCCCAGAACTGAGATGGCTCAAATAAACAGCAGAGAGGAAAGAAAATAGATCTTTTTGTATGGTTTCTCCATAACAAAGGTTATCAGCAATGCTGTCACATGATACAGGTATCAGATTTATGTGTCACTAAAAAAAATGGCAGTTTTTCCCAAATAAACAGCATGGTATTGAACATTTCAACTTTTATTCTTTTTATTTCTAATGGACTTGTGTACACTGGCTTTTAAAAAATTATATTGTAGGTAAAATGTAGAGAAACAACAGAGAGAATGTACAATGTTAAGTTTGCTCATGAAGGCTACTGAGCATGCTCAGTTTGACCACCAATGCTCAGTCCTGAGGAAGACATCTGGGGCAGAATAATTCCCCCCTGGTCATTACTGCCATTATCACAGAAAAGCATGGCTTGTTAATTTGATGGGAAATATTTTCTTAATTAATATGAAATGTATTTACGATGTATAAACACTGTAAAGCAACGTTTACTTTATCTTATAAGTGCTATTTGAACCTTAATTGTGGACAACATGTACTTTTGCAAATATTAATTTTGTGAATTTTCTCTGGCTAAGCACTATAAACTTCATGCATCTGCTACTGTGGTTTGTGGCTGATGAATCATCCATAATCCCTTGCAACCTAACATTTTAAGTTAGTATTTTTTTCACAGCATGACGACTTATGGTGACACTACTTAGTTTGCAGAAGGAATTAGTGCTTTTGATTAACTTTTATTGTTGTTTTGTGCAAAATCACTGTTAGGGTGATGAGTGTTCCCCTTGGTAAACTTAGATGCTGCTTAATTAAAATAATTTCTCACCCACTGAACGAAACGCAAAAGATTTTTTATAGTATAATAAGTAAGAGTTGTCTACACTTAGAAGACAAATTGGACTAATATTAAACAACATCTAGAAAATTGGTGAACTTACACCAAAACTTGTTTATTGGGGCTGAGTTGGAGTTTTTAACCCAAAGTAGCTCATCTATTTAAGTTTAGAGTAAGAACATTAATTTTATTGAGTTAACTACTAAACTGGAACTAAAAAAACTGGAACTAGTTACTAAAACATTTTGAGTATGTTATCTTGAATATTTTTGTATGTTACTGTTCAAAAGTTTGGGGTCAGTAAGACTTTTTAAAAAATAAATTAATATTTCTATTTATTGACAGTATAAGTGACAGTAAAGACATTCATAATGTTACAAAAGATTTCTATTTCAAATAAATGCTGTTCTTTTGAACTTTCTATTCATCAAAGAATCCTGAAAAAAATGTATCACAGTTTCCACAAAAATGTTAAACTGTTTTCAATATTGATGATAATAATAAGAAAACTTTCTTGAACACCAAATCAGCATATTAGAATGATTTCTGAATGATCATGTGACACTGAAGACTGGAGTAATGATGCTGAGAATTCAGCTGTGCCATCACAGGAATAAATTATACTTTAAATTATATTAAAATAGAAAACAGTTATTTTAAATTGCAATAATATTTCACAATATTACTGTTTTTACTGTATCTCTAATCAAATAAATGCAGTCTTTGTAAGCATAAGAGACTTCTTTCAAAAACATTAAAAAATCCTACCAACCTCAAACTTTTGAACTGTAGTGTATAAACATGTATGTGTACAAGTACATGTGTGTAATCATGCGTATGAATGTGTGTGTGTACTGTGTAGTGTGGCCTACTTTGGACTGGAGCTTCTTTCCCTCCTAACTCAGTAAGTCAAACAGTAAGGGACCTGACCTGCTTCCCAGAGCTGTGAAGTTTTAGCTGCAGAGTGAATGCAGGCGTGAAATAAATGAAGATATAACGGTGAGGGGAAACTGTAGGGTGGTTTATCTGAGCACAATGAAGAAGCTAAATGAGATGAGAGTAATGCAGGTGGGAGAGCATGTGTGGGAGAAAGAAAGCGAGCGAGAGAGCTAGTTCGGGTAGTGGGGCTTTATCTGCCCGGCAACAACGGCAAAACCACAGAACCTCCAGAAACGTGTGGAGAGATGAGGTCAGCCTGGTGGCGTTATGGACTGTACTTAGGAGTCTGTACATAGGAGTGAAAATGTTTGGTTAATGTAAGTTTGAAAACCAGATTTGAAAAATACAGATCAACAGTTAAGCTCAACTCAAGATAAATCCCGAACCCGGCTCTTACTTTACACACACGGGCCACCCTGGCCACTTTGGTCTGGCTGGAGTAAGCCGTTGGTTCTGTGTTCCTCTCCGTGAAAAAGAAGTAGAGTTTGTCATCATCCCCGATGGAGCTGTTGATGCTCTCTCGGAGTAAAGCTGAGCCGACAAAATCTGACTCTACGAGAAAAAAAAATCAGCATTAGCTGCTGCCCACACCACAATGGACCAATTATGAGCCTTATAGATCTTATTGTGTCTGTGAGAAGTTTCAAAGTACAGTCTTTATTGATTAAAAAATAGTGAATCTTTTGGGATCTACTGTTCCTTTTAATCATATTTCTTACTTTTCATTGAATAGAAATTGCCTAAAAGTATTTAATTATTAGTGATGCTTTCTAAGGCAAGTGTGCTATTACTTTTCTAAGCAATCAGACTTTTTGATCTTTGCCTGGTGATGATACAGTGAGTTATTTTTCCATTAACGGATTTGACTTAGGCCAGTAAACAACCATCCAGAATACCCTAGCAACCAAATAGCAACGTGCAACCACTCAGTAAGAACCCCATAGCGACGCCCTAGCAACATGATTGCACAGGCAAACTCCATTCACATTATATTTTTGTGAAAATGTTCAACTAACCCAGCAGCCATCTTGTTGGGGAATCGTCTGTCCGCAAATTTGGGAAAGGAAAGTTGCGTCGTATATCAGGGATGTTACGAAACTCATACTGAGATGCAGAGTACATCTCACCATCTGTAAAGGCAAATTATAGTCAACTGAAAGAATATACAGAAGAAGAAAAATGCAAGTTATGAAATAAAGTTATGAATCCAAATCATGTACCTATCATAAATCCAGTGTAGCCCTTTGTAGGGTCATAAGGACATTTCTCCTTTCCCTCCTCAAAACGCACAAAGGTGAAGCGTGCCACATCCTGACAAAAACAGGGAGATATATTATAACAGAACATAAAACATTCACAATAATAATTCCTTTGCAATATGACTGACAGAATGAGAGCAGTAAACATCTCACTATGTAAGCACAGCGTGGTCTGAAGGCATGCGTCCCGCAGGTGTACAGATGAGTGTCGTTGTATCTGTCCAGGAATCGCACGTGATTGTAGCATTCAGTCTTTGATGGAACAAACAAGAAATTATTGTAAAACACAAATTTTTCCAAGAATACAGGTACATTATGCAGTACCATAAGCAGACTTTTAAAAATAAAAAAGTAATTCAAATTATGAATTAAATATTAATTAATTAATTGTATTTCAATAATGCTGAAATGTCATTCAAATACTATAATGATAAAAAAAAAAAAATGTTTTTATTATTCTTGTTGGCAAAGCTCTTACGTTCCAGCTTACATTTTTAAAACAGCATTTTTCGATTATATTCATGCCACCATAATCTATATATCTCACTCTTACTCTTTTTTACATCAGAAACACCAATGATTTTGACTTTGTCATGAAAATCAATGTGAATCTTGTTCACTTTAAACTGAAAATTACCCCAAGATTTACTCACCCTGAAGCCATCCTAGGTGTATATGACTTTCTTCTTTCTGATGAACACAATCGGAGTTATATTAATAAATGTCCTGACACGTACAAGCTTTATAATGGCAGTGAACGGGACCAACGAGTATGAAGCTCAAGAAAGTGCATCCATCCATCAAAAACGTACTCCACACAGCTCCAAGGGGTTAATAAAGGCTTTATTACAAATTATGACGTAAAATATCTAGCTTCCGCTAGAGAGCCTTCTGTATTAAACTTACGAAGAAACTGTAACGCCTCTCGCAGTTCAAAAAGCTTACGCTACGTCCTACGCCTTCCGTATTCAAATTACGAAAAAAGTTCATAAATTAAATACGGAAGTCGGTCTGGCAGAAGCTAGATATTTTACTTCATAACTTATTAAATATGGATATTTTTCTTACACAAAAGCATCGCTTCGCTTCAGGAGGCCTTTATTAACCCCCGGGAGCCGTTTATGATGGATGGATGCACTTTCTTGAGCTTTATACTCGTTGGTCCCGTTCACTGCCATTATAAAACATGTCAGGACATTTATTAATATAACTCCGATTGTGTTTATCAGAAAGAATAAAGTCAAATACACCTAAAATGGCTTGAGGGTGAGTAAAGCTTGGGTTATTTTCATTTTAAAGTGAACTAAGCAGGGAAAAAAAATTCTGAAAGTGATTCCAACGATATCGTTTCTTGGTGCAGATATAGCTATAGTTGTGGTGTGAACTCTGCTATTCTTTAATATTGAGAACGATTTTTAAAACTATATCTTTATCGTTATCTTTATAGCTATCGTCTTTTGTGTGAACGGGCCTTTATACCTGTATATCACAAAAAAGTACATATGTTCGTGATATACAGCACTTCAGATGTGGTTTTCCATTTATAAACTGTATACATTTTAGGGATGCACCGATTACAATATTGGCCGATACCAATAACCGATAATTCTTTATATATGAAAGCCGATAACTGATATATTGGCCAATAAATCTAAATCAAAATTTGTATATAATTTTTGAGAGCCTTATTACAAAAACAAAAGTCTCACCATTAAAAGCCATGTCCCAAGCACACAATTGTAATGTTCTCATTATATTATGTAGCCTATATGACACACTTGCACTGTACATTGTACTGTATTTTCCTTTTTGAAGTGATTTCAGTCATATTTTAAGCAATTCAAAACCATCATGGCGAACAGTGCGCATCTGGACTGTCTCAGCTTAAGGAAATAATCCATTATTTATCAGCTTTAATATATCGGCCAAATTTTCTTATCGAACCAATAACAATAACATTAAAAATGAACATATATCGGCCGATACCGATATGGTGGCCGATATATCGTGCATCCCTAATACATTTGGAAGAAACTTTCATCCAAAGCAACTAAAACATTATATTTTACCAGTGTTTGTTCCCTGACTTGAGTTGAGCTACGGGATTTAGGGGAGGATATTCTACACATCAAGAATGGCAATACCTGATTGTTCTTTCCTTTGCTCAGGCACTGCCTCTTCTGTTCAGCAGATGCTGCCCATTCCAGCTGTTATACAGACATGGACAACAACTATTAGAAGCCCAGCTGCATTAGGTAGAATGAAACATATAGAAACTTATTGCAGCAGAGGCAGAACTCACAGAAAGAGAGATATTGGTGTCAGAGATGTTGGTGGTGTCCAGTTTGTAAATGGCCTCTCTGGCCCCAACATACAGCAACCCAGGCCCATCCTCCAGTAACAGAGAGCTGTAGTTCACTGCAGCTCCATGGAAATGATTACAACCCAGCAGCCCTGCCAACGCAGAGAGAGACCCAGTTAGAAAAACAGGGACAAACATGACCAAATTGTGTCAACATCATAGAGACCCACTTATAGCTCTATACACTCTTCTGTCAATTATTGGAAATCTTTTAACTGAAATGAATGGAGAGCTGAATTCTCAACATAACCAATGAATAAAACGGAAACAAAGAAAACATGACCATGGAAACAGAATAATGAAACAAAGCTTTGTGGGTGAAAGAAGAAGAGGAGCATGAGAATACATGGCATGATTTGCATTAATGTGGCAAAACTGTCATATTAATCTAAGATCTAATTTCACTATAAAAAAGAAATGTTGGCACAATAAAAAGAGTAAGGGAAAAAGAAATCAAAATGGGTGTTCTAAAAGAATAGTCAATTTAGCACTTTCTGTTTTTATGTACAATGATTAAGTAAATATTAAAACACCATTGACTTATTTGGGTGGTCTGCTTCCTCAAATTAAGGGCATAAATTAAACCAAGGCACATTCTGAAGAGAAAAGGATTTGTTTTGCCCATCTACAACACTGCATGCTGAGATTTGCTGCCCCATACTGAGAGACGGGTGGGCTATACTGATGAGACGTGGCAGTATTAGGCCACATATCAACCATGGTACCCCTCAAATGCCCTTCCCCTGCCTCTCAAACCACCCAGCCCCCATACACGTGCTACAGTCTACATCAGCAACAATATACAGTACATCCAGGATCCAGGGTCCAAGCATGGAATATAAAGGATTTGGAATCAGAACTTAAAAGTGATTTGTGCCCCTTCGTACTTTTGAGTAAGAAAAGTCTTAGTTTTTGAAAATTAAGTTTAAAAGTTTGAATAGTTTAAAAGTGTTAAACGCTGTGGCAGAAATCATGAATTGGTCCATCCAATCAAGTCAGTAAGAAATCACACAGAACACACTTGCAAATGCATAGCAATTTGCCAAAAACATTCAGAATATCTCAGCAACCTTATTAGGGTTGGGAATTGAGAACCATTTCCATTTATGGTTCTCACACCTGCATTTTTCCGCAATGTGGATGGAACACCGTACTAAAATACTCTAACAGACAACGCTAGTGAATCTTCAGTGCAAAACAGGTAGTTTGACTACTGTATTCTGATTACAGAAGAAATGACTCTAATGAGTCGGTTCTTTTTGGTGACCCAAAAGCATACAGAGCAACCAGTGTAGTCCGATTCCCAAATGAGTGAATCTTATGAGCCAGTTCTTTTTGGTGAATCAAAAGCATACAGAGCAACCGGTTTAGCCCAATTCCTGAGTGAATGACTCTTATGAAGCAGTTCTTTTTAGTGAACTAAAAGCAAAAAGCACAACCAGTGTAGTCTGATTACCAAACAAGCGACTCTTGTGATCTGATTATTTTTAGTGAATCAAAAACATATAGTGCAACCAGTGTAGTCTGATTCCTGAATGAATGACTGAGTCGATTATTTTTAGTGAATCTAAAGCATAAAGTGCAACCAGTGTAGTCTGATTCCCGAATGAATGACTCTTATGAGCCAGTTCTTTTTAGAGAACTAAAAGCAAACAGAGCAAACGTGTAGTCCGATTCAGAACAAATGACTCTTGTGAGTCGGTTGTTTTTAGTGAATCAAAAGCATACAGTGCAACAAGTGTAGTCTGATTCCCAAATTAGTGAGTCTTGAGATCTGGTTCTTTTTAGCAAATCAAAACATATAGCACAACCAGTGTAGTTTGATTCCCGAATAAATGACTCTTGTGAGCTGGTTCTTTTTAGTTAATCAAAAGCATCCAGTGCATCCAGTGTAGTCCGATTCCTAAACAAGTGACTCTTGTGATCTGTTTTTTTTTTTTTCAGCGAATCAAATGCATACAGCATAACCAGTGTAATACGATTCCAGAACAAATGCCTCTTGTGAGCCATTTCTTTATAGTGAATCAAAAACATACAGCACAACCAGTGTAGTCTGATTCCTGAATGAATGACTGAGTCGATTATTTTTAATGAATCAAAAGCATACAGTGCAACCAATGGAGTTTGAGTCCCAAATGAATGACTCTTATGAGCCAGTTCTTTTTGGTGAATCAAAAGCATACAGAGCAATCAGTTTGGTCAAATTCCTGAGTGAATGACTCTTATGAAGCAGTTCTTTTTAGAGAACTAAAAGCAAACAGAGCAAACGGTGTAGTCCGCTTTCCTAACGAATGAATCTTGTGAGCTGGTTCTTTTTAGCGAATCAAACACGTACAAACAAGCAGTACTGGTCTAGTGTTTTGAGCTAGTGTGAGAATGAGTGGCAGTATAAACCTAAAAGTCAAGGCCATGAGGATCTAAACTGTCAATCAAAGAAAGGTCAGAACAGACCTACGGGCTGCTCTGTGCGTGAGAGGACCAGAGGCTAATATTACTCATAACAGGAAAGAAAATATTAAGTTATGCAAACACGATTTAAGACCTCGGGCAAAGTGACGACATTCTGTGTGTGTAGTTAATCCTTGTGTCTCATTGTGTAGATAGAGAAAGATAGTGACTGTAACACACAGTGATGAGTGCAGAGCTGATGATAAACTGAGAGATCACACAAAAGCCTTTGAGCTCAAAGCACATTGTGTGTCCTTGGACCATGTACGCACACAGACACTCATACACACATTTGCAGCCATACCAGTATTGCACTTTAAAAACAACATAGGATTTACAGGAAAAGGGAAGCCCAGCAGAGTATTAATTTGGACGTACATGCCTGGCAATTATCAGAGAGCCCTTATGCTATGTACATCTGACACATTTGTCTCTTGAACACTTGATTCTAATTAGTCAATCGTGGCACTGAGTAGTCAAATAGTTTTGTATAATGACTGCTTAACCCAAACATGGCGTTACTTTCATGTCTCTCTTTTGACTTCATGATCTTTTTTTCATATTAATGCAAGTTAGAATAGCAGTAAAAATGGCCTTGTATTAAAAGTATAAAAATGTTTAAAAAAAAAAAAGGGTTAAAGGGATAGTTCACCCAAAAATGAAAATTATCCCATGATTTACCCAAGCTTTCCTAGGTGTATATGACTATCTTCTTTCAGATGAACACAATCAGAGATAGATTTAAAAATATCCTTAGTCCTCCAAGGTTTATAATGGTTGTGAATGGGGGGCCGCATTTTGAAGTCAAAAATAATGCATCCATCCATAAAAAAAGTAATCCATACGACTCCAGGCAAAGCGAAGCAATGCGTTTTTGTAAGAAAAATATCCGTATTTAAAACTTTATAAATTCAAATAACTAGCTTCTGGCAGACGACCGTACACAGAATTGGCAAGTCAACTTGCGCCAAATGAGTAATCCTCTAACGTGATGTATGATGCAGGATGTAGGATGTATTGTAAGCTTAGACGCCTCTCGCGGTTCAAACAAAAAGGACTGTGCAACAAATTTAAGCTCCTCTTCTCTTATATCGAAATCCTCTAAAATTTCTCTTTAAAAATGATCGTTTTAGACTTATAATCCGTGACCAGTGATTTGTTTTGCTCTATCCTCTGCGCCTCCGCGTTCATCATTACGTTGTGCGTCAAGTCAAAGGATACTCTTCCACCACAAACTGACTTGCGCATCCTGTGTACGGTCATCCGCCGGAAGCTAGTTATTTGACCTTATAAAGTTTTTTCTTACAAAAACGCATTGCTTTGCTTCAGAAGGCCTTTATTAACCCCCTGGAGTCGTATGGATTACTTTTTTTATGGATGGATGCATTACTTTCGACTTCAAAATGCGGCCCCCCATTCACAACCATTATAAACCTTGGAGGACTAAGGATATTTTTAAATATATCTCCGATTGTGTTCGTCTGAAAGAAAATAGTCATATACACCTCGGATGGCTTGAGGGTGAGTAAATCATGGGAAATTTTCATTTTTGGGTGAACTATCCCTTTAACAATCGAAAAAAAAAAATGAGGGATGCCGTCTTTGTCAATTATGGCCCAAAGTTATGGAGCACATTACCAATAGATAGTAAGGAAGCCAACTTGCTAAATATTTTTAAAAGAAAGCTAATTTTACTTTAACTTTTAACTAGCAAATGAATTTTCTGGCATTCTTTGTATTGTTTACTTTTATTATTGGTTTTCATTTCCATTTTTTGTTATGCATATTATGTATATTACATTCATTATGGTATTTTAAGTTGTTTTCATGCTTATTGTAATGTTTTTTATTGTAAAGCACTTTGAGCTGCATTTCTTGTATAAAAGGTGCTATACAAATAAAATGTATTATTATTAATAAAAAAAATATGTCCAGAAGCTCTAGAGTCCCCGTTTAAAGCTAAAAATGAAAACAATGGAATGACATTTCAGCAAATCAGCTGGCAATGTACAGTATATTGTTTTCTATGACAATAACAGCTTGCTACTGCTTTGCATGCTTATATTTTCATATGCAGAATAAGATGTGATGGTTTATTGCTGTCATTATTATATTTTGTGTTAAGAAATGTCTTTAACTACATTTCTTTTTATGCGTAAATCTCAACACTTAAATAAACAATACATTTATGCTATTTATTTTAGGCTATTTGCATTTATTTCTGTAAAAATTTGAGGACCGGGAAGAGGGTTCACACATAGGCTTAAACAAAAGAAATTACAATAATATGATATGATGAAATAAATTTTCATCAAATTATTTGTAACACTCAATGAACGCAATTTCTAATAACCACTTTCTTTTGGAACTGTTATGGCGTAACATAACATTATGGCAAACATGAGTCTCATGAAAAAAACAGCCTGTGGGCTGCTAGATAAGTACACTAACTGCCCTACCGCACCAGTCTATAAAAACAGGCGGACTCTGTGCATCACTGGGGGAACAAATCCATGAGCAGAGTCAACACAGCGCCCAAGGCCTCCTGTTGTGTTCTAGCAGTGTGTTTATGTGGTTTGTTTACTGTTCCCTATAAGACTTGAACCAAGTTTCAACCACACAACCTTTGTGCCAAGCCGCTAATATGCAAATTGTGCACAATGGGTGTGTCTGTCTGTATGAACTTGAAATAGGAGCATATTCTTCTTATATAGAGTATATGTGAGTATGAATATATAACATGAAAATATGACAGTGTGTAGGTGGGTGTGTATATGGCCCAAGGACACACTACAATGGGTAAGTATTGCAGCTCTCACCTCATGCTACAAACCGATGCATTTTCGTGCATCTTTCTGTGTGTGTGACTTGACTGTTGACTCACGCCAACCCTGGACCAAACAAACTTGGGCGAGCAGCCACAGTGGTCCTGTGTCCAATCGGAATCGTGTTTGCTAGGGGGCAAGCACTGACTAAATAAATACTGACACTGCCGGGTGAGAACAGTCAGCTGCAGACGTGATCAACATTACACAACCACGGTCAAGCTTTACCAGGATTACAAAATATATTCAATCCCATTAGCAGGACATCTCACAGTAATGCACACACTAACACTAATAGAGATCTGTATTTTATTATGTACCAAAACCATGTAATATGAGCCCAGAAAGTTTGTACAGGCTGTTAAATTGACATTAATCAAAACAATTTCAAGAAATCCAAGTTTTATATTTGAAAACATTAAGTGTAACTATACAAACATGATTAAATGTAACTTGACATTTAATAGATGTTTTTCATTTCAAATCATTGACTTACTGTGAACTTACTGCAGTTCTGCTTCAGCAACCTTTTGATAAATATCTTGCCCAAAAAGCAAAAATGGTCATTGATTGGTTCCAGTTCTTGGCATTGAACTGATCATCAACCATGTGGCAACCACTGAGAGTTCAGAGTCCAAATCAAGCATGAACCAAGTTCCAGTGATTAGTAATTTGTTTGTCTGCACTGAAAGTGAAAATGCTGTCAATCACAGGCAATCTGGAATTCTGGACCAATGAGCTTTCACAGTGGGTGGAGCTACCAAATGAGATGAAACAGAAATAAAAAATAAGACAATAATAACAACAGAATCCAGGGGTCTCGAGATGAGTTTTAAAAATAACTTGACAGTGTCTTAAAAGGATAACATTTTGTGTTAGAATACAAATAAACAAATCCACTAAAAAAAAAGTTGAAAAAAAAAAAGTAAAATACATATGACACAATGTAAATTACAAAAAGAATTTGAAAAGAGTCATACGTTTTAAATATTGTTTCTTAGCAGGGAAAGTTTTTAGTTTTAGTTTTTGGTTAGAGAGGAAATCAAAAACTAGTTTTAAAGGGGATCTATTATGCCCCTTTTTTCACAATGTCATTTAAGTCTCAAATGTCCCCAGAATGTGTCTGTGAAGTTTCAGCTCAAAATACCTCACAGATCATTTATTATACATGTTGTAAATACCAATTTTTGAGTTTTGAGTGCATGCAAAAACATGCTGTTTAAATGCAAATGAGCTGCTGCTCCCGGTCCCCTTTCCAGAAGAGGGCGGAGCTTTAACAGCTTGTGCTTCGGTTGCTCAACAACAACAAAGCTGGAGAATCTCACGCAGCCAAAATGACAATTGGAGAGACTCAGGAAGAAGTTACAACTTCGGCGTGTTTTTGCTCACACACAGATAGGGGCAAATTTGACAAGCTATAATAAATGATATGTGGGGTATTTTGAGCTGAAACTTCACAGACACATTCTGGGGACACCAGAGACTTATATTACATCTTGTAAAAGGGGCATTATAGGTCCCCTTTAAAAAAAAAAAAAAAAAAAAAAAAGGAGTGGGTGGATTTTTATCATTATAAGGTGGTTGTGTACACATACTGCCAACACACATTTCATGAGTTCACCTGCCCATTCAGTCTTGACGGTTAATAGTAAAATGAACTTGGCTTGCTGTCTGCAGAGGAGGCTTGAGCCCGAAGTTCGGCTCGAGCTCCGAGTTAAAAACCCCCCTACGGAGCTGCGCGTAGGAGAAAAGAGGGAATTAGAGGAGGAGACGGGGAGGAGGAGAGTTGCCGGGAAAATTTGTCAATGGAATGACGCGGTGTTTGCGGCTTATATAGTACGCGCGTAATGATGATTGACAGGACTGAATGTTTAGGCTTACGTTTGGAACTTCATTTATGTTCAAACACCATGTAAAAGTGAATTGTGCATAATAGGTCCCCTTTAAAAATGGCCAGGAAGCATATGTGGGGAAAAACAAACACAAGCAATTCTCTACTAGAACTGTAAAATAAATCTCAGACACACTTTTTTGCATAAAGCAAGATATAATTTGTAGCATAATGCAATGTAAACAAATGTGTGTTTATTATTGATGTTATTTCTGTACTAAAAGAAGGAAGTAGATGCCACCGCTCAAATCCTGTCACCAAGACAACAGCAACCCCCACGCAGATAAAACCCCCTCCATCAGAGGGCTGGATTCTGTGGGTTTGGATTATCAAGCCTACCTTTTTATTAGTCTCAGAGGAGAGCTATAACTCTTGTTTACAACAAAAAGTGAATGTAGGATGTGTATTTTAAATGCCTTTTCTGTGATCCTCTGTGTTTTCAAGAAATGTTACCTTGCTTGCCGAACAGTAAATACAGATATAGCTCTTTTCTACAAACCTCCTGACCTTACACGATAACTCTCATACTGTGATTCTTTTTATCAGACGTTCAGCAGAGACTACCCACACCTTTTGACCAACGAATTTCCATGACTTTTTCCATGTCTTTCGTGATAGCTGGATAAGGATATATATTTATACACACGCACATTGCATTTCCATGACTAAAATTATTTCTACAAAATTGCTGTATAACATCTCAAGGTCTTTAGACATTCAATAGACAGACACACAAAGTCAGAGATAGACTTTATCTCTAAAGACCCCAGATGCACTTTTCCCCTTGTCCTGCTACCCCAGACGAATTACACATGTATACATATTTCATTTCAGCATTACTTCAGGTCTGCTAAGCACTACAAAACCAGACAACCAAGAACCCAATGACCTGAAGATAAAAAGAAAACACTCAATGTACTCAAAACCACTACAGCAAACCATTAAAGCAAGTTAGCACCTTTTGTTACACCCTTTTGTTACAACATTTTTAACTGAAGATTTTAACATTCTCCCTGTATAGACATATTATGAGACACAAATTTGATTTAACAGAGAAAATACGCTCCTACATTTATGTGTACACTCTCCCTTCTCACTCTGTATGCTCTAGCTCTACCTCTCATCCCAAGAGAGACCAAATATAGGTCAAGGACTTGAGTCAACCAGGGCAAGGAGAAAAATACAATAATGGAGACAAAATTACATGAACAAAATCTGCAGTGTCTGAGCACAAATGGATTGTATGAGCTATTATGCAGCAGAAATCTTTAGCAACACTTCAGTTTAAGTAGCTGAGTGAGTGGGTAAAGACGTATGAAAGATGTCATAACATGCTTAATCATTTTACAAGTATGTCAATTATCTTACATGCAATGAAGTGACGTATATCATTTTAAGATGGTTGAAAAGGCTTTATATTCAGCTTTTCAGACTCAGAGACAACTAGAAGTCATTCATAGGCTGATTCCACCTAAAATGTAAACACTGGCTCTGTAAGCACTATCAAAACATCAATCTATTTGTTCAAGCACCCCGACCAGCCAGAAATAGGAAAATTGGCTTAAACGATGGTGTGAGTTTGTGGTGATAAATACACATTTATCTTAATCAGTGCAGTCAGACGGCAAATCTACTCCAAGAGAACATTCAGCTATAGAAAAAGCTTGGGCTTTATTCCAAATTGTAGGCATTATTCATCAATAACAGCTATTAACATTCACCTACAGTTACTGGGAACCCATTTGGTGCAAAAACATAAAGACAACAAGCCGTGGCAGATTTAAGAGCATCAGGGAAGCCCTGCGCTGAGAGGCCTGGCTCACAATCACTTTGTCTTGGCCTCTTACGTTCTTCCACACAAACTATTTTACTAGTTACTGACCTCTTTGGTAAACCCTTTGGTATGTAATGGCCACTATATGTGCAGTATACACTATAGTTCAAAGGTTTGGGGTTGGTAAGATTTCGTAATGTTTATGAAAGAAGTCTCTTATGTTCACCAAGACTGCATTAATTTGATCAGAAATACAGTAAAAACAGTAATATTGTGTCATATTATTACAATTTAAAATATCTGCTTTCTATTTTAATACATTTTACGATGTAATTTATTCCTGTGATGGCACAGCTGAATTTTCAGCATCATTACTCCAGTCTTCAGTGTCACATGATCCTTCAGAAATCATTCTAATATGCTGATTTGGTGATCAAGAAACATTTCTTATTATCATCAATGTTGAAAACAGCTGCTTAATATTTTTTTCAGAATTCTTTGATGAATAGTGTACTTTTTTTTATTTTGATAGTCAGTTTAGTTGATAAAAACTAGTTAGATGCGTTTTGTTCTATTTATTTCCTTTGTTTGGTACCTCGTGCTCGCCTTCCCACCTCAGTCTGATTTGTATTGTTGTGATTTGTCTCTTGTAAATGTTGTAAATATTGATTTTTTCCCTTTTTTTATTTGGCACTGTACACTTTGAAAAATAATCTTTTCAAATTGATTCAGGAGTACGGTTTATATCCTTCTCTTTTACTGCCATTCCTTCATTTTGAAACACACACACATTTTCTTTTAATGTTACACTCCCTTTTACCCCTAGCCAATATTTCTCCAACATCTAAGGGACATAACAAATAGAAAGTTCAAAAGATCAGCATTTATTTTAAATATAATTTTGTAACACTGTAAATGTCTTTACTGTCTCTTTAGATCAATTAAACTTTTAATGCATCCTTGCTGAATAAAAGTATTAATTTCTTTCAAAAAACAAAACAAAAAATAATCTTACTGACCCCAAACTTTTGAATGGTGGTGTATATAAATGGGATACATTCACTATAGGGTATGTACAGTACACTACATGATAACTAACCTCACAGGAGTGAGTGTGACCTAACCTCACTTTATATTCTCACAGCATCTGCTGTGTGAATCTCATGAACTGGGCCAGGACAAGTGAGAAGGGCCGTTTAATAATATCCAGAAACTGACATAGCCTCCAGCACTACAGGCAAAACAATGTCAAACACATTCAGCACAGCCCATGAATGAAGCAAAACACACCTGTTACCTTTATTGACAATGGAAACTAAGTAAATGACTAAGTAAATGGCCTCTTGATGTATAATTCAAGGTTTAACATTTATTCAAATCTTATTTAATAAGAATATAAGCTATTAAAACATACCAAGTGCATGCTATGTAACACTACAATCTGATATTGAGGTAATTGCATCAGGCAAAATTCAGAAATGAAGAATTGGCTTCCTTTCAATTTGAAATTTGGAGTGACAAGAAGAGGAATTTACTGAATTGCAATTCAAAGAACTTCAACACACATAATGCATTGTGGGAAATTAAGTGTTGTTTCACCCTGGTCTACAATTGATTTATTTTTCATAAACTATTTATTTATTTTTACTATACAAAAATGTCAATTCAATGAAGGCCAATGTTCTCAATTCTGTTCTTAATGGTGCACAACACAGAATTACATGTAAAGAGCCTTACCATTGACATGTACAGTTGTCCTGGGGGTGACATCCATATCAAGGACTGGTCCAAATGGAAAACCCCAAATGACGGATATTAGGTGTCCGAGCACCACCAGCATGGAGGTTAGCGGTTTGGTCTGCCCCATGATCAACAGGATGCACTAAGGTTCTGCTAAGATCCAGGCAGGTCCTTCCAGTAACACTCTGCTGAAGATAACGTGGTGTAATTGATGCTGATTCACTAGAACAGGCTCCCCTTCCAGCAGTGCAGTCATGGGCTGCTAACTCATCCTTGCTCTGTCAAAGGTTTCCCGCTGCATTGGCAAGATAAAATGAGTAAGACTTTTCCTTCCCGAGATGCATATCAAGAGCAGATGGGTTGATGAGAAAGCACATCATACACAAATGCATCCACTAAACATTTCATAGTGCAATGCATGTCTACTGAATGCTAATCAAATGCTATTATCAAACTCTACAGAGATATAAAAAAGTCTCAGGCTATCACGTAAAAATGTGCAAAACAATTTACATTCCTGTAGCTGGTACAGCATGGTGCTCAGAAAAAGCTCATGGATTTGTTTCTCAGGGAACACACATCCTGATAAAATGCACTTACAAATGTGGATTGAAGCAACATCATGATCACTGATGCATTTGATGCACTTTAGAGCAGCAAAACCATTTTCTTCACTTTTCAAGTACATCATGCATATAAGATGGCAATAAAATGGTTAATATTGAAGGGACGACAATAAAACAATACAAAGCTTTTTCTTGGTCACACTGCGTCCAGGCAGTCATTTTAAAATCTTTTTCTGGCATGGATTCTGGATGTGGAGGATGCACAATTTTTGGCTTTGGAGAACTGCACAAAAGCAAATTTTGTAGCTTTTGATTTAATTTAGAGTCAGTAAACTTCATTTCAAAACACTTAGAGTCACAAAAATGCTTTGTATATTATGAGGTATCGCTTAAATGTGTTTGTTGTCTAGAACCACCATTATGTGACAGTGAAATGGATATGGATGCAGTGGATATAGATACAATATATGCAGCCAGTATGGAGCACATTGAAGTGCATATAAATGGCTTTGCTTTGCTCCAGTTTCTTGTACCTTGCTGGAAAGCTGCTGGGTTAATGCATATCACACGGTTCCATCTATATACCGTAAACACATGCGTTAACACCTCTCCTGTTACAATAAGCACCCTGCTCAGGGTAGCATTGAATAGCAAGACATCCCCCCTAAACACATCACATGCTGGAAAAGTACATTCGCCTCAGGGTTGCCAGGTCTGCGTAAAAAACTACTCCAATGGCCAATCAAAAATAGCCCAATGACCACATCCCAAATATCAAAGCTCAAAATTTGCCATTCACATGCCAAAAATACATATTTTACAGTCACTGTTATGCAAATTAAAAAGCACTATATCGCAGTGATCATAAACACAGATCATATAGGCTCCCTGCCAGTGGCCCTCCTTCACAAAACTAAATATCCATCACAGTTTTATCATTGGTAGAATGAAGCATTTCAGTCAAATATAACTGATGCAATATGTCATACCTTTAAAAAATCAACCCACGGCAACAGTTTAAAAGTGGCCCAGACTTGGCAACCCTGATTTGTCTGTCTGCATCTACACTATCCCCCAGGTTCACATCACAGACAAGGCTTAAGCCTAGTCTTAGACTAAAATGCATGTTTGAGCTGTTTTAACTGAAAGCAGCTTGCACCAACAGATCTTAAAATATGTCAGTGCCATCGTTTTGTCTCAAGATGCGCACCAGTAATGTTTTTTTTCTAAGGCATGTTTATAAAAGCTAAATGTCCTAATTGAACTAAGGCCTAATCCTGGCTTAATCAAAGCCCTGTCTGTGAAACCAGGCCTTTATTCTGTAGTTAGTACATACAGAAGCATCAAGCATAGAAGGTCATAAAATAAGGAATCATTTCTAATATAGCCATCTGTCAGGCGAACAATATAAATACTATATTTCGAGTCTGACATTTCCACAGATGGTGAAGAAATACCTCCAATCACCCAAATGTGGGATTTTATGGCATATCTCACTAATTCGCCATCTGCACTTAATCTAGTTTAGCTGCACTGAAAGAGTCAAAAGATTTTGAAGTATTTTCAAGTCTTATTTCAATATCTCTCATAAATATTGATTACTGCATGCCGAAATGCCCTTACATTTGTTTTCATTTATAATTTATTGGTACTTATAATTATGTATGTCAAAATAGTTCAAGCTTCCATTCCATCAGACATTATCACTAATTCCCCTACAAAAGCAGTTTCGATGTAAAATAAATAACATGTTTGATTTGATGTAATGGAAAGAATGAACTATTCAAGAACACACTAGACAAGATTAACAGACAAAGTTACTTTGATGCCATTAATGAGTGCATTATCTGTCTACTTAATGGGTTAATTAAATCAAAAGACAAGGGCACTGTTTCTGAAGATGTTTTCATGGCTTGGTTGTCAAAAAAATGTCATGCACCAGCTTAGGAAGGTTTTGTGCCAACATCCGTTAACTGGATTGGGGGGAGCTCTGTGAAAGCCCATAAGAGTTAAGACATTCCCCATTAGAACAAAACAATCAAAATGGGGGATGTTGTTCGGTTTCACTGAATTCACTAAAAAAGATTCAAATTTTCATTAGTGATTCAAAGCTGATTTACTATCTGAAATTTCTAAACACATCTTTTATTTACAGAAGTAATCTGATCTGCTCTTTCTGTCATCCTCTGGCACAGAGATGCAATTTGACTTATTTCTGTATTATTAGAAAAATTATTAAAAATATTCATTTATTCCAGCACAGAAAACAAAGGACATAAACACTCTAAATTCTGGCCCTAATAAATACTGCACAGATCGAATGCATGCTAATAATTTAGTAGGTCTAAATTTTATTAATAATCAATATTAGTTGAGCAGGGTAGAATTAATTATGAATATACTTGAAATGCTAAATTGAAGCAAATTTTGATTTTACACATGTATTTTTCAATTCCTGGTCAACTTTCAGATTAAAAGGGAGCTCACAATAACTGACATCTCTGATACCTCTGATAAATCACTCCCACCTCATACAAATCAGGTCTCATAGTATCAGATTTATAAAATCAATGCAAAAAAAAGATAATAAAACTTATTTTCAATAGTGCAAAACATACACCTGCAAAACAAATATGATGATAGATAGATAGATAGATAGATAGATAGTGTTTTAGTTTGCTACGGCGTGTGGTCTACATCAGATTGCACACCACTGCGGTATTTTTAAGGACACTTCTGGCACTCGTTCCTAGTCACCTTCACCTGCGTGTAGACACCCCAGCAGGCTCCGCATACATTACAACATATTATGCGCAACGATACAAACCAAAAACTACACAAATGTAATAAAAAAGCACATGAAAAATGTCAGAGGTGTATCATAAACACTGTAGTTACATTACCTCAGTGTTTCAGAAAAAGTAAGCATCAGTCACCCGTGTTTCCATAGGATTCCCCGTTGTGCTGCTAATGATGCCTCTGCTCTGGAGATCTGACTGTACTGCGCTGCACGCACATGCGGTTCCTCAGAACAGACTCAGGTGAAGCCAAGCCACGCCTCTCTGGGTAATATTCATGAGCGGTCACGCCTCCTCTACTTTGTGTCGCAGTGTCACTTTCTCTAATGCCTATGTAGGTTTAAAGCAATTTAGATTTATTCCAGTTTTTTAAGAATGCAATACACTTGTGCATTTACAGGGAATGGAGGGTTAAATGTGCGACCGTTGTGACACGGATCCAGTCGCTTCATTTGTATTGGTTGCCACCTAGAGGTTGGTATTAAAAATGCAACATGTAGGGGACGCCGGGGCTAGTTGTCACATGGAAAGTGGGTAAGCTGTTTTTTCAGCAACTATAAGGTTACGAATCAAAATTCCATTTACATAAATGCTTGTTTTTTTAGAAATGGTTTCTGAATGTTGGTTTCAAACCCCTCTTAAATTAAACTTTTTTTTGTGAATTCTGTCTTCCAAAATAAAATTCCAATATCATATTTGTGCTAGGCTTATATCTTCACATAAACAAACACAATAGATAATTTTTAAACAAAAATTTGATCTTTTTAAACAAAAAGTCATATCCACTTAATTAATTTGAATTGCAGTTGTCCAAAACAATGTTTTTGTAAATATTTTTCCAGTATTGGCATTTCAGAATTGTTTAAACTGTTTCAAATTTGCTATGCGCATAATACATTTTAAATATTTATTTAAATTGTGGAAAATGTGTTTTTACCCTTCATTTTAAGGTTTTCCCATAAAAGCAAATTGACAATGTTATGTTCAATAGCTTTTTTAGTCAAGCATATGTATCCTACTTACTCTATTTTACTACAATATAGATTGAAGACTGCTGAATTCTTACTGTTACATAATTGATATTATGAGAATGATCATTCATCAACAATCTAAATTTAATTTGGTTTGTTTGAAAAAGACTCCGTGAGACCGTAGCTTTAGTTGCCTCTTGCTCACGTGTCCATACAAGAGGAAAACGTGTCATTATCAGCCTTTTTAGAGCTTTGGAATGGTGCATTTATGCATTTCCTCCATGATATTACAAACTTTACTGCTAGTTGGAATAATGTGCAATTTAAATGACCATAGCAACGTATGGTGTGCCATATTCTCACGTCACCAAATGAGTACATGCCTGTCTGTCTGTGTGTACGTACGTGTACAGAATCAGATGGCAGCTGTGATGGGGAGAAGGGGGAGGAGGAGGAGGAGAAGGAGGAGAAGGAGGAGGAGGAGGGAAGAGTCGTGACGTCACAGGCTTCCTCGTCCAACACATGACATGTAAATTTTCATGTGCTTCTGGATTGAAACTGAATATGTCCAAGTGTGACATAATGACGCTCTATAAAAATGATGATTCTTCAGTCGATGGTATCTCAGTAAAAGAGACTGTAGGTATTTAATCTTTGGCTCCAAATAGACCTTTTCCTTTATGGGAGGGTTATTTGTCCAAAGCAGAAGGATTATCTTGTTTTGTATATCCTTCTCTTTCTCTTTTTGTTAACGACTCTATACTGCTAAAGGAATTAACAAAATTTTTCTAGCGTTCATATGGAAAAAAAAACCTCATAAGTTAAAAAAAAACATTCCTTTCAAATAGTCGGAAAAAAGGTGGACTTGAAGTGTTAGACTTTAGTGATATGTGAACACCTTTAGGATAAATTGGATTACAAAATGCTTAACAAATCCCAATTCTATATGCTTTTTTGCACTGTCTAAATTTCATCAGCAGGCTCTTCTTGCTTGGAAGTTATGTTACACCCACAATTTTTCACCACATAAAACCTTTCTATGGAACAACTCAGATATAATGATTAGGAATAAATCTATTTTTCTACATGGTGGGTTTAACAGGAATATAATTGGAATTATTTCGATTTTTGATAAATCTGGTAATTTTTGAAGAAAGAAGAATTTTGTCTGTTCATACCGTTTAATTCAGTGCTTAAAGCGGTTCCTTTCGGTCGAACTCAACTTGTAAAATATCATCTAAGTTTTAATAAGAGTGACACCAAAAAACCTGATTTGATCTTAGATGGAATAAGTATATTTAGCAAAAAAATGTAATAATAAGCATATTCGACAAATTCTAGAATAAAAAATATAATGTGCCTAAAGGCAAATTTTATGGGCCATCTCTTATTGAGTTTATAGACTGGAAAGAAGCCTTGTTGTTACCTTGTAAGTATTGCATTCCCAATAAGACTAAGTTCATTTTAAGATCTTATATCCTGTGAATGATATGTGGCAAAATATATGGATGTTGACAGTTCTTGCTCATTTTGCGGGAATAAGGATGAAACACATCCATTTATTTTTTCAATGTGAAAAAACTCAAAACTTTTGGAATAGTTTATATCTTCATAAATAGGTAAGCACCTTGATTCTTTCAAATCCTTTCAGTCAAAAGATATAATCTGTTAATATCAAGGTACAACTAATACTCCAGTGAATTACATTGTATTTTTTTTTTATTTTGTTTGGAAAATATTTTATACATAAGCAAAAATTCACTAACTCGCAGCCTACTTTTTCACATTTCTTAATTGAAATTGACGCATTTCTTAAATCTCTTTGGTTGATTAAAGAAGAAAAGTGACAGACTCTTGAAATTATTTTTTTTTTGATAATGCCACTGATAATGTTTTTCTTTCTTTCTATTATTTTGTTTGTGAAACTCATGGTAGATTCGATGTAATTTCATTCCTGTAGGATCTGTTCTGTCTTTCTGTTTATTGTTTGATGCATTTTAATAAAAATAAAAAATAAACAAAATCTGTAATATATTACAAAAGAATGAAGATACCGCCACCGCGACAGATCCTCTATGTAGCCTAATTTATTTAATTCTACATTGAGGACATTTGGAAAAGCCTACAGAGGATATGACCCCAGCAACAAACATGACGCAGACGCAGCTACTTGTTGGAAATTCAAACTGCAACGTTAGCGGTCATCTGCCAGATGGACGGGTGCTAAAGAAAAGGTAAGCATTATAAATGTATTTTGCCAGTCTAACGTTTAATCTTACTTTATATATATATTGTTCTGTGTTATGAAGTTTTTAAATTCCGCTCTTTGTAATTTTATAATTCCTTAATTTGCGCGAGGCGGCCTATAGTAACAGTCTGAGGTAAATTTATGTTGATTTCCTTTAGTCGTTTAGATTGTAGCAAAGTAGATTTTGCCGCGGATCCCGGAAGCTTAAAAACAGCTTAAAAAAGCTCTTAAAATTCTTTAAAACGATTCACTAAAGTCTCACATGTTGCGTCTAAAAACGCGTGGAAAGCGTTTCCTCTTTCCTGTCCAATCAAAATCGAAGCTTGCACGACTAGTACTGCTCTAAAAATTATACGGCAGGAAGAGAAACGATCCATACATGCGTTGTACGAGGTATCTATTTTAAATTATACACATTTCACATGAGAATTTTAACATGCTACCCTCAGGGAGACGATGTAGGATTTTGATGTGTAAATCAAATCGTTATAAAAACACTTTTGTGCCAACTGCGGTTAAATTATTGTCTGTTGGTTGTGTTCTAGCCATGTTATGGAAGTCCAAGTCAAATTTCCCAGAAATGGGACAATACAGTATATTCGATTATGTTCTTTTCTATGAAGACCTACCAGCGTCAGTTGCGTCGCTTCACTGTCATTCACAAATTCTCCCGTGGCCTCATGGATAGTAAAGTGTTCATCTTATGCAATAAGATCGTATCTTTCTGAAAGTAGTAGGTCATCCGGGTACTTTTTGCCAACTCTTTTATTAGTACTGTGAATTCAGTCATACTAATCTTATCACATACGTTTTTACTCCTACTATAGAGTAGGGAAGTATGCGATTTCGGATGCAGTCTGTGTATAGGATATGACGATCATTATTTATCAAATGAATACTAATTTGATAAAAATCAATTTGTATACCATGCACAGTATACATACTGCATGCTGTAGAAGTAGTAAGTGCAGTATGGTAGTTTGGAATTCTAAACAAAACCTATTTATTTTCTTCCTTTGGAACAGGTGCTTCTAAACCAACTCATAGTGACAAATCCTCAGCCAAAGCCCAAGATGCAGGCGAGCATTTCAAGATCAGGGATCATGTCTGGGTTAATGGCAACAAGCCGGCATTGTTCAGTTTTTAGGAGAGAGCCAATTTGCTCTGGGCCGATGGGCTGGCATTGTGCTTGATGAGCCAATTGGGAAAAATGATGGTACGGAGTCTGGTGTGCGCTATTTTCAGTGTGAAGCATTAAAGGGTGTTTTCACACGTTTCTCCAAGCTTTCACGCACTGAAGGTGAGGCAGATGACACGATGGCTCCTCCGTCTCGTGCTGCGTCACCCACCCTCTCTAATGCATCAGTATCGGCTTCCACCAAGAAACCAGCCACACCCACTAAAACAGGTGCACCTGAAAAGAACTACAGTTTACACAGAAAAGAACTACAGATTACAGTGGTAAACTCTAGTTCGTGGCATTGAAGTGGGTGGTATGTGAAAAATTCCAAGACTACTTAATCTACACCCCACACTTCACGGTATACACCAACAACAACCCCTTGACGTACGTGATGAAAGCTCAATGTGGTAGGCCATCCGTGTCTGGGCTAATGGCAACAAGCCGGGCATTGTTCAGTTTTTAGGAGAGAGCCAGTTTGCTCCGGGCCAATGGGCTGGCATTGTGCTTGATGAGCCAATTGGGAAAAATGATGGTTCGGTCTCTGGTGTGCGCTATTTTCAGTGTGAAGTGGTATTTTCACACGTCCCTCCAGGCTTTCACGCACTGAAGGTGAGGCAGATGACACAACAACATCTCCTCAGTCTCGTGCTGCGTCACCAGCTACCTCTAATTCATCAGTATCGGCTTCCACCAAGAAACCAGTCACACCTACTAAAACTGCTGCACCTGCCTCAGATCTGGTGTGGTCAAAAAGTGAATAGGTGTCAAATCTGTCAGAGTCTGGTTCGGTCAAGAAAGGTGATGGGGAGCTGAAGATCAGTGATCGAGTGCTGGTGAGTGTTGTGATGAGCATTATTGTGTGTCAAGTTAGGATAATTCAAGGTTCTCAAGATGGTCAGTCAAAGCATTATTGGCTTCTCCATAATGGTGACTGTAAATTGTTCTGTATTACACTGATTGCATGAGAAGGGCAGCCAGACCCCAGTCTTGTTTTGACACCGATGGAAGAGCATGATGCACATGTGGAGACACAGATGCACATGTGTCTGAGCAGGATAAAGGTAAAAAAAATCTAATGCCTAGATCAATGACAGTTTTAGGTTTGTTTTATTTATCTCTTTCAGATCAGTCAGAGCCAAGCACCTGTGCTGTTCAGCCCTCATACACACATACCGGCCTGGAGCCAGACCCACAAAGTCAGGTAACCGCGAGCTGTGACGGAGTGCGTGTGACCTCCACCTCCTGAGCTGGCCCAACACCACGACCCTGGGTTTTGACAGCAGAGGTCCTGGAGAAACAAACAGAAATATGTCTGTCAATTTCTGAGATTAATTGCTCACTTCTAGATATAAATAACAACACTGAAAGAGATAAATGAGTACCTGAAATGTACATCACATAAAAAACTTTCACTAAAGCATGCATGTTGTTCTTTTTCCTTATTAAATAGCAATACTTAGCAAACATAAATTGTATTTTAGAAGCGATGAATGAGGTCCTGTCTCCTTTGTAGGGCCCTCATTTGGGGCTGTGCTGGCCATGGCTCTCTGGGCATAGGTTCTTCTGGCTGCATTGGAACATCAAATGGCACCCAGCTACTCTGCGCAATATTGTGCAGAACCCCACAGGCAAGGATAATGTCACAGACTTTCTCTGGTGTGTACAGTACAGTCCCCCCCACTGATCCAAGACAGAGCCATCTGCCCTTAACCAGCCCGATGCAGCGCCCCACCATGGCGCTGAACCAAAATGTGAAGTACTTTTAAAAATATTATAGCAGTATATTTACTTAACAAGGAGCCGAGTCCCTACGCTACTATTTTGAAAAAATGAAGTTGTGTGTCCCCCCAGGCTACCATGGTTCTGCTGATAGTTGGCTGTAAAAATACCAGATCTATCCCCTATCTCCCGCTGAAAGGTCCCGGTGGCCAAAAACCCCAACATGGAGAGACTTCTCAGAGACTATGGCCACGTAAAAGAAAAAAATTGTCTTTTACTACATTTGGTATATGGATAATTGAGAATTTATTTGACAGAAGGAATATGATCAACTTTCCAGGTTTAAAAGACGTGGATAATTAAAGAGGTTTTCATAGAAATTAAAGGGATAGTTGACCCAAAAATGAAAATTCTGTCATCATCTTGGGAACACAAATGAAGATCTTGTTGATTAAATCTTAGAGCTTTCTGTCCCTCCATTGACAGCTACACAACTACCACTTTGAAGCTTCAAAAAGTTCATAAAGAGATCGTAAAACTAATCCATATGAATTGAGCGATTTAGTCCAAATTTTTGTTTTTTTATTTTGTACATTTTGTATATATAAATGTTGATGTTTCGTTCCCTTGTTCATTCGCTGGTATCCTTAGGCATGCTCCGCTTTTTACATGGACGTCGCTGACATGCACCTACATTTAAGGAAACAGGTTTAATGAGCGGGAAGGAGGGAAAAAGACATCACTTCACTTATTTCAACATGAGGGGTCTATGAGTTTTACTGAAATTTACAAAGTATTCTGAATAGAGGATAACAAACAAAGTAGCTTCGTTGAAGACAGTGTTTCATTTTTTTAAATAAATCTGAAAATAAAAATGAGACAGGAGCAACTAACCTTTGCTTTTGGGATCTTTATGTACCACCTCTTCTGAGTGTTCTGAGAGTTCTGAAGAGGTTATGGGGTCTTTTCCCATACACTGTTTCTTTTGTGGAGGT
The DNA here is from genome assembly GCA_039654765.1 of Mylopharyngodon piceus. NCBI lineage: Eukaryota > Metazoa > Chordata > Actinopteri > Cypriniformes > Xenocyprididae > Mylopharyngodon > Mylopharyngodon piceus. Next base: position 6,822,995 of record CM077455.1, on the reverse strand, counting down.
GGCTGAACCACACCTTTATTGTCCTGTTGAAGGAACAGACATCTTCATGTAATGCACGGGCAGGTTTAATAAGTTCTCCTTAGACGAAATCTTGCTTCATATAGTTAAATATAATACAAATAAATCTGAAAAGGGATTTACAGAAGCTCCATTGCTCCATGGGCATGGCCTCTTCAAAGTACACTTGGGTGCTCCCTCGAGGGGCCTGGCTGGCACTGGTGCTTCCTCTGGGCAGGCAGTGGGCATGGGTGCGTCCTCTTGGGACGAGTTGGGCACAGATGCTTCCTTAGGGGATAAAGTGGGCACTGATGCTTCCTCTGAGGATTAGGCAGGTACAGGTGCTTCCTCTGGGGACGTGGTGGGCACTGATTCTCCTTTTGGTGTACCGGCAAGTGTAGGTGGTCCCTTGGGGGACCTTAAGGGCAAGGGTGTCAAGACAACATCCCTTGTCAGATGCTGTCTCATTTTTTTTAGGGATTCTCAGTTTTCCCCTGAATGGGGGCCTGGCAGGTACAGGTGCTCCCTGTGGGGACCCGTCTGGGATAGTTGCTCCCGCAGGGGACCTGGCAGGCACAAGCTCTCCCTGCTGGTACCTAGCAGGAACTGGGGCTCCTTGTGGGGCCTCCACTGTTCTCCACTGGCCTGAAGTCAGCCCACATTCATTCTTCTCAAATGATGAGCATAAACGATCCTCTACCTCCATTATTGCCCACCACCACCCTGCGAGGAGGGCTGTGATGAGCTCATCATACTCATCTAAGAGGCTGATGGGTTCTGTTTCTGTGAAACAGGTGACATGAGTGCATTATCTGTCTACTTAATGGGTTAATTAAATCAAAAGACAAGGGCACTGTTTCTGAAGATGTTTTTGTGGCTTGGTGGCAAAGAAATTTCATACACCAGCTTAAGAAGGTTTTAACTGGATTGGGGGGAGGTCTGTGAAAGCCCATAAGAGTTAAGACATTCCCCATTAGAACAAAACAATCAAAATGGAGGATGTATTAATTTACACTCCAACACGGATCCAGTCGCTTCATTTGTATTGGTTGCCACCTATAGGTTAGTATTAAAAATGCAACATGTAGGGGACGCTGGGGCAAGTTGTCACATGGAAAGTGGAAAATCACAAGAGCTGCGTTTTAGCAACTATAAGGTTACGAATCAAAATTCCAATTACACAAATGCTTGTTTTTTTCTGGAAGTGGTTTCTGAATGTTGGTTTCAAATCCATCTTAAATTAGAACACTTTTTTTTGTGAAATCTGCCTTCCAAAACAAAATTTCAATATCATATTTGTGCTAGGCCTACATCTGTTAGATAAACAAATAAATACAATAGATAGGTTTTAAAAGAAAAGTTGATCTTTTAAAACAAAAAGTTGTATCCACTTAATTAATTCGAATTGCTGTTGTCCATAACAATGTTTTTGTAAATATTTTTCCAGTATTGCCATTTCAAAAATGTTTAAAATTTGCTATGTGCATAATTTTAAATATTGCATAATAATACATTTGAAATATTGAATATTGAATATTGTTGCGGATGAATATTGTTGGTGTTACAGGGTTTGAATTTTATCATGGGATTGCACATAATTTTACTAATCCCCTCAGATTTTGTGCTCACACCCAAAGTGCACGCACATACTGTAAAGCGCCTCTCAGTACTAAATTGAGTTATTTTTTGCTGCTTATTTCGCTTAAACAGTCAAATAAACACAAAACAATGTCAAAATGCCGGTCTTAGCGAGTATTCATGTAAACACAGTTATGTTTTAAGTGAATGTACACAGTTGAGAAAGAAACCGCATGTGTAACAGTATAATGGATCCGTGCATCAGGTCTTAAAGTGACAGCAGGCTAATATACCTGCTGGCAAATTATAATATTAAAAATATCTATATGGCATCTTTTCCCTATGGTATTGATGTCAAAATTGTGGCCAGTGAAAATGCTGAGCCACGGTGGCTGGTGAGCAGAAAAGTTGTCAAGCCCTGATGACAATATAGCTTTTTTAGTCAAACATATGTAGCCTACTTACTCTGTTGTACTACAATACAGATTGAAGTCAAGTCAAGTCAAGTCACCTTTATTTATATAGCGCTTTTTACAATGTAGATTGTGTCAAAGCAGCTTTACATTGATAACTGGTACATTATTTGGCTGCACAGCAGCTCTTAAAGAATAGTGTCAATGCAGGTAGATCAAAGCACTGTTGAATATCAAATGTCAAGTCAAATGTCAAGTGTCCCCAACTAAGCAAGCCAAAAGGCGACAGCGGCAAGGAACCCAAACTCCATCAGGTGACATCAGGTGGCAGACAAGTGGCAAATAGGTGTTTAAATGGAGAAAAAAACCTTGGGAGAAACCAGGCTTAGTCGGGGGGCCAGTTCTCCTCTGGCCAACAGTGCTTTGTTACGATTCAGGTTGCCATCGTAAGTCCAATAGGATCGCAGCATTCAAAGTATTTATTCCAGTTCCATCCAATTGAGGATCGTATTCATCACGCCGGTATGGACGGTTGTTGAGGAACTGTGTCGTGGCTGTCGTGTCGATGAGGCCCTCACAGTGGATGATCTAGTTGACTCAATCTCTGCTGATACTTCAGGGCTGCGTTGTGGTCGTGTCAAGGCGCAGGTCCTCGGTCTCACCTGGATACGGCCCGGATCCGGTTGACTACGGTGAACCTCGGGATAACCAGAAAGACTAATGTTAGCGTAGATGCCATTCTTCTTCTGATGTAACGAGTACATCATGTGTTATAGGAAGTACCTGAAGACTGCTGAATTCTTACTGTTACATAATAAATTCATATTATCAGAATGATTATTCATTAATATACAATCTAAATTTGGTTTGTTTGAAATAGGCCTCCATGAGACCTTAACTTTAGTTACCTCTTGCTCACGCGTCCATACAAGAAGAAAACGTGCACACTATCAGGCTTTTAGAGCTTGGGAAAGGTGCATTCACGTATTTCCTTCATAATTATGCTACAAACTTTACTGCCAGTCAGAATAATGTACAGTTTAAATAACCACGGCAACGTATAGTGTGCCATATTCTCACGTCACCAAATGAGCGCGTGCCTGTCTGTGCGTATGTACGTGTACAGATGGCAGCTGGAGTGATGGGGAGGAGGAGGAGGAGGAGGAGGGAAAGTCGTGACGTCACGGGCTTCCTCGTCCAACACATGACATGTTTCGATACAACTGTGAAACCTAGAAACGTTTACAGCGTTTGTTTTGATCATCAGGTGACTGCAGCTTTGACACCAACTCCACATGGTAAGTGTCTAACAGCCTAAAGAATCGACTGATATTATTGTGTTCTTAATGAAAAATAAAACTGGTTAAGTGTGTCTGTCTGCGGGCTGTGACTTGGTACACGTCGCATTGCTTGATATGAAAGCGGATAGCCTGCTAGCGATCTTAACTTAGAACAGGATTAGTAGTTTAAATGGTTATTTTAGGTTCAAAGTGTCACGTCGCAGATCAAATTCATAGTTTGATGAGATATGCGTGATTTTTCCTTTAGCTATTAAAATTCAAACTGTCTCAGCTCAGCGTGGTGAATTACTATGAGTAAAGTCGCTAATGTGAGCGGCTAGCACAGATCTACTAGTGAAACATTTTATCATTATGCCAATGAGAATGTAAGAATATATCAATTAACACGAAAACATTCGGTTATGAAATGTGTTCTGAACAACTGTGTTCAGAAATATTAAATGTTATATCGAAGCACAATCGTCGAGTTAAAGCAGTCAGCATTTACATTCCCATTTTCATTTCCCCTTTAACGGCTCCATGATTTGTGTTTTGATTGGTCACTATATTGGATATATTTATGGATGTTTATTATTTATTTACAGGTGTCAGGAGCCTGATAGTGTGATCTTTTAATAGAGATTCATAGGTATTTTTTCATAATAGGGAAGAAGGACTACGTGTTTGGGTATAAGTTGCATTTATATTTGATCTAATTTGTAACTGTATAATTATCATTATGTAAAATACTAAAACACATTGAAAAAAAATGGCGATGAAAGATAAACTGAAAAGAGATATTGTGAAAGAAGAAAAGGATGTAACAATAACAACAATGACTGTGAATTCAGTGCGTCATTCTACTCAGTTATAGATTGACATGATAAAAATGTGTGAAATGTATTTTTATACATATATGGAAATATTCTGAAGGGGTCGTCTTACCCCAGTGGTCTAACTATACTTCTCCACTTCAAAATAAATACTTTTATAAATAAATTAAATAAATTATTGTGCCAACAAATTAATAAATATACATCACTTTTTGGGTTTTGTAAGATGTCTTACTCAACCCTGGCCATTTTAACTTGGCTACGGAAATTAACATCTTTGTGCTAACTGAATACAACAAAAGAGTTCTCTAAATAGTAAATGTTTGACTGTTGGTTTTACGCAGGTGTCAAAGCATTTGTGTAAAAAGGGTGTAAGTGTTTCGGTCAAATAAAAGATTCTTCTGTCTGTACGTGAGAATAGTTCCCACGCATCCTGTTGCTCTGGAGAACAGACACAGGTGGGCAGCCTGTCACTGTAACACAGCACTGCCAAAATGTTGGTGTTTTGCTTCATGGCACTTGATCTCTTGTTGGATCAAAGATTGCTGAACTGTATGTGCTGGGAAGCAGCCACCTATCCTTCAGAGATGAGATGAGAATCACTGCGTGCAACGCGATCCAGTGAGGTGCGTTTTGCTTCACTGCTTAGATCAGATGGAAATCAGACTGGGAGTAACAAGTTCTCTTTTTTTTTGTTTAGGGAAGTTTAACTGCACAGAACTGTAATTCATTGTTCTCTCAAAGAGCTGGGGGGCAAGGTTATTTTAATGTTGCTTTAACTGTAAGAACGGGTGCTTTCAAAGAAAGCTTGCACAGCATGTGAATATCAGGTGTGCAGCCAGAAAGCATTTTAATTTGCTTTTTGATATGCCTTGTGTCCCAAAGTTAGGTTAGGGATATTTGCGAAAGGCTGTCACGGATGTCTGGCGTTAAAGCAATAAGGGATTCTCTGTGCATAAGGAAATTCACATGACTCTGGCACAATAAAGTCCACTCCACCCTACTATTGGAAACTGTTCAATATTTGATAGCAAACACAGGCCTCAGCCTACACTAATTGTGCTCCGGTTACATCTCTCATTCACCCCTGAGAAATCTCTGGACTGAATAACAGTGTTTGTTATTGTCATCTTTGAAGCTGGGATGAGATCATCCAGCTCATTAAAATCTAAGGTTCATGTGCAATTACACTTCACACACAGTGGGATTTATTGTGATTTTTTTTTTTTTCCTGTTAGAAATCGTTTTACAGGCACAATATGGAGGTGTGACTGAAAGTACTGAAGAACTGCTCACATGACACTCACTCACATGAAGAGGTCCAGGCTGTTTTTGTTATTATGGATATGGAAAATTGGCTGCTTTCATCCCAAATTCCCCATAACACTCTCCATGGAAACAAAACTGAAGCCATTTTTTAAGAGATCCTTTTTATAGTGGTATTTTCCCATTCATTTTTAATTTGAGAATTCATACAAAAATAACCACAATTTGCATGGCTGACCTTGTAAAAGCTGTGATTAAGTATCTTTGGTGATGTTGTTAAGATGTCTGTCCTGTTTTTCTCCCAGCTTTCCCCCACATTCTTAATATTTTTGCTCAGAAGGTTTCTGTTTGTCCAGATTCATATCAAGTGCTGAATCATTAAAACGAACCCAAAGCCACTTGATAATGTAGTACAGATGCTCAGTTTTCTCATTGGCTTGGCCATTGTCCAGTTATGCTCTCTGAATCTAATTCAAGTAATGGTAATTCCCAGACTAAAAACAGCCGACATACATTACCCAGCCTAATATTTTACAGAATAATAGACTGCATGGTTTGTGTTGGTGTCTGTCTGTTTGCAGGGGCGGATAGAGCGATGACCCCACCCTGCTCGGCCTGTGGGACCTGTAGAGTGCTGTGTGGGCGAGAAGAGCAGAGAGAAGTAGCAAAGGATGGGAAGGAGGGTATGGGGCCTCTGCCAGGGCGCCTCAACAGCTGTGCTCTATGGCTCCCTGGCTCTGTTCGTCTCCATTCTCCACAACGTCTTCTTACTGTATTACGTGGAGACCTTTGTGTCTGTTTACAAGATCGACAAGTTATCGTTTTGGGTGGGAGAGGTAGGTTTATTATATAGTATCTGTCAATTATTTAAGATTCTTGAATTACTATTATTATTATTATTTGCACAAATGCAGGTAATTCACACACGCATTCACACTCTCTCGATAATTCAAATAAATGCTATAATTCATTCATTCAAATAAATGTAATCTTACCGTCCTGCTATATCTCTGTGTCTGATATAAAGTGGGCAGAATGCTAGATCTAACAAGCCGTAACTGATGATAATAACTGTCATTTTTATCCTTCCAGTCAAATATTGGGCTGCGAACATCAGTGACAGCTTTAACTTGTCAATGCTGGCAAATGACCGTGGTATAAGCGGGATAATCCACGGCTAGCTGTGAATTAAATGATCTGAATTGCCTCCATGTCGTGCAATAAAATAATTTAATGCATAGCTAGCCATGGATTATCACTTACATAAATGCTGTTCATTTGAACTTTCTATTCATCAAAGAATCCTGAAGATAATGTATCATGGTTTTCACAAAAATATTAAGCAGCACAACTATTTTCAACCTTGATAATAATAAGAAATGTCACTTGAGCACCAAATCAGCATATTAGAATGATTTCTGAAGGATCATGTGACACTGAAGACTGGAGTAATGATGCTGAAAATTCAGCTTTGCCAGCACAGGAATATATTACATTTTAAAACATATAACAATAGAAAACAGTTGGTGAGCATAAGAGACTTCTTTTAAAAACATTTTTAAAAATTTTACTGACCCCAAACTTTTGAACAGTAGTGTATATTATAATTATTTGGAATTATTTTAAATTATTTGTATAAAAAGCATTTACTTATTCGTTAGTCATAAGCCTTTGATATATTATATGTTAATTTTACTTTACATAGTTGAATCTTTATTTGTACACTGAATATGAGACCAGTCATTTTTTTTGTTTTGTTCATTTTGTTGTTTCTTTTTCCATAGACTGTGTTTCTGATATGGAATAGCCTGAACGACCCTCTTTTTGGCTGGCTGAGTGACCGTTCATTCCTGAGCTCTCCTCAGTAAGATTATTCACTCACTTCGAACTGGAAATCCACAATTCGATAGGACGAGTACTTATCTAATCAATCTCTGTCTGTGTTTGATTGCTCAGGTCTGGGTCCCAAATCACGTCCCCTGAGGTGGTTTTAAAGCGTTTACAGGCACTCTCCCGTAGCGGGCCTCTCTTTGCCCTCTCATTCCTGGCCTTCTGGGTGTCCTGGACCTGGCCTGGACTGCAGTTCCTCATCTGCTTGTGCCTTTACGATGGCTTCCTCACGGTGGTCGACCTCAACCACAACGCCCTCCTGGCTGATCTGGCCGTGTCTGCACATGACCGCACGCGCCTCAACTTCCACAGTTCCTTGTTCAGTGCATTGGGCTCATTGTCTGTTTTCCTCTCTTACTCCTTCTGGAACAAGGAAGACTTTTACTCCTTCAGGCTCTTCTGCGTGACTCTAGCCACTGTCTCAATGCTAGGCTTTTTTATTGTTTCACGTCTCCTGCGGCACCGGTTTGAGAATGAAGTTCATCCACGCAAGAACGAGAGCCAAGCACTCACTGAGTAAGAGTGTTATTGTTTTTCAGTGATAAATATTACTTGTCGTTTAGCAGTTACTTTTCATCCAAAGCAATTTACACCACACTAATTGCAGAGCTGGTCCCCGTGAAGCAACCTGGGGTTAACTGCCTCACTCAAGGGAGGGATGTTGATAGCGCTGGATGTGAACATGCAGCATTTGTGTTACCAGCTCCTTAAAGGAATATTTGACCCAAAAATGATCATTTTGGCATCATTTACTCACCCACAAATTTTTCCAACCTGTATTATTTTCTTTGATGAAACATAAAAGGAGTTATTTGACAGAATATCAAAACTTAGAGTTGCTGGACTACAAACAGGACTACAATTTACAACCCTGTAAAATGCTAATATTGAAACAAAGTTTATAGATAGCTTAGCTGTAGGCTATTTGGTTGCAGGTCGATGTAGAGAGTTTTATTAAAATGATGCTCATTGCACCTTTTTATAATATGTATTTGTTTTATTGTATAAATTTCACTAACTTTTTTTTCTCTTTGTTTCCTCCCGTTGGATTGTCCATCCTCCTTGACGTTCTTATAGACTGAGTGTCGGTCAAGCTCCTTTTACCTCACCTGAGAAGCCAGTCACTCTTGGAGAATATCTAAAGCAGCTGTCACACCACAAGAACTTTATGTGGTTTGTCTCTATGAACCTTGTACAGGTAAATGTGAACACATAAGACACAAAGTTAAAGTGGTATTGTCTATAATCCTTTAATTAGAGCACTGATTATATATATTTTCCTCTACCCCACCATCTGCAGGTATTCCACTGCCATTTCAACAGCAATTTCTTTCCTCTGTTTTTGGAGCACCTCCTGTCAGACCGTATCTCTGCCTCCACCGGTTCCTTCCTGCTGGGTAAGAGAGAAAGAAATCATTCACATGGCCACCACAGCACATCAACAATGCAGGCTATGTAAACCTGCTTGTGTGAACCTATTGTGAGGTTATGATTTCCCAGATATACATATATGAGGATATACATACTGTATGTATGTGTGTGTATTTTCATTATACTAATTCTCTATTTTCCTGTGACCCAGGCTTTTCTTACATTGCACCTCATCTGAACAATCTCTACTTCTTGACGCTGTGCCAAAGACTGGGTGTCTACCAGGTTGTCCGCGGGCTCTTTCTCTTGAAGCTGGGCCTCAGCGTAGCCATGCTTCTAGCCGGAGCGGACCAGGTGTACCTGCTCTGCATCTTTATTGCTAGGTGAGAAATGAGCCCTTCTGTTGTCAGAAATTCAAATTGTTCTAAATGTTTTGGTTAATAGTTTTTGTTTTAACCTTTTAACTGTCAGAGCATAGACCTGAAAATGAGCTTTCAAGAGGTTTTGTTTGGGCGCAGTGCCAAACCTTTCTACTATATGACATTCAGGCTCCATTGGTGACCATATAAGAATGCTTCAATTTCCATACATGCTTTGAGTGATCTGAACCATATATTTCCATAATTTTCATACAAGTTATGAAGCAGACATCCTATTCAGAAGTAGCATGTGCAGTATGGCAGGATTTGAATTGAATTTAACCTCTAACAAACATGTAATAGACATTTTGAAAGAACACAGCTTTCCACCGAATCACAAATGGAGAATCTAATGTTTTTCTTCTAAAAAAAAAAAAAAAAAAAAAAAAAAAAAATACAATAAATGTTATCTTTTGAAGTCTTGGCATAAAAACAAACTGAGGTTTCTACCAATTTTCATGATTTTTCATGTGCATTGCTATTTCAAAATAAAGGTCTGAACACGCCTTATGAGTCTGAAAATATTCCCTGTAATAATTCCTCTGTTATTTGTATTGAAAATCAGTTATGAATATGAAAACTAGAAACTGTAAGCTTTCAAAGGATATATAGTTTGTCAATATTAATTTAGGTTTAGTCTAAGATATTATTGTTTTTTCAAATGTATAATGGCAAACGTCCCACCGGTGGGACGGTGACAGATAAAGGTGAGCAGGTGGGCTTTTGTTTGCTAGCAAATCCATGTTGGTTCAAGACTTGACACGGAGATCTTATATTTATGCTAATAGTCCAAGGACATGTGCTGAGAGAAAACACGTGTGCACTCTGTATTGTTACTGTGAACTATATGACATTGCAAAACAGAAAAAATAGTTAGAATTATGATTAAAGTTATCTTTCTAAATGTTGGTCAATTCAAAGTTTTAATCGTTTTTTTTTAATTTATTTATTTGAATAAAATGTCCTTAAATATCCTAAATATTTTAGTAGAAATAAAAAATTAAATGAAAATAATTTAGCTGTTAATAATGTTCAAAATGACAGGACAAACCTTTTTAAAAAGTATACATATTTATTACTTTAAAAAGTATTAGCTATTTACAGTATTTAAGTAAAATCTGTTAATTATTGTGATAATGTGCATTTCTGTTTTTTGCAATTCTTTATCTTTGACAAAAAAAAACATTTTTTGCAATTTATTAAGTTTACAAGATTAACTCTGATTAATAAAATAAAAGATGCACATTAGCCTCTGAGAACAGATTCAAATAATCTTTCATCAGCATTGTCTTTTATCTGTTTTTATTATTTTATTGTGTTTGAATCTCTCCGTAGTAATCGCGTCTTCACCGAAGGCACTTGTAAACTTCTGAACCTGGTGATCACAGACCTAGTGGATGAGGACTTTGTGTTGAACCACCGGCAACAAGCAGCTTCTGCCCTGCTCTTTGGTATGGTTGCCTTGGTAACCAAGCCTGGTCAGACCTTTGCCCCTCTTGTTGGTACCTGGCTGCTATGTCTCTACACAGGTGTGTGTGCACTGAATAAACCTGCATTGCAAGTAACAATCACATTTAATAATTCACATTTAATCATTTAGCAGATGCTTATATCTAAAGTGACTTACAAATGAGGAAAAAAAAAAAAAAACATTTTCCATACTGGAGCCAACAACAAAGAATCTCTCTCCTGCATTTGACCCAATTCATTTTAAATGACATAGCAAAATATTATAGTGACTCACCAAGGTTGCATTTATTTGATCAAAATAACATTTCTTTTTTAATAGATTTTATAATGTAGTTTATTCCAAACCTGTAAGATCTTCGTTCATCTTCGGAACATGGACTATTTTAACAATGTCTTTACTACCTTTCTGGCCTTGAAAGTTGTAATAACGTTGCAGTCTATCGGAGGTCAGAAATCTTTCGTTTTTCATCAAAAATATCTTAATGTGTGTTCCGAAGATGAACAAAGATCTTATGGGTTTGGAACGACATGAGGGTGAGTAATTAATGAAAGAATTTTCATTTTTGTGTGATCTAACCCTTTAATATTTTTGTGGAAACCATGATAACATTTTGTCAGGGTTCTTTGATTCATCATTCCTCCTATCTTTTTCCAGGATATGACATCTTCGAGAGGAACTCAGTGGCAGAAGCACCGATTGCAGCTCCTGCGGTTCCTGTGCCACTTCGTCAGGGTTGCTTTTACCTGCTGGTGTTTGTGCCCATTTCCTGTGCCCTTCTGCAGCTGCTGGCATGGTCTCGCTTTACTCTGCATGGGCGAAGGCTACAAAACATCAAGTCCCTAAGGCAAGGTGCCCAACACAGCCACCTCATTGATGTCAAGGCTATCTAATACTCCTGTAGGGAGGGGAAAAGGAAGGAGAGATGAGTCGTGGACATTCCCCAAGTCCAGGCATGCTGCCAACAGACCCTGAATGGAGAATGGTGACGCCAAATACTGCAAAAGACACTTGAGAGAGAATGTATGGTCCCATCTTATTGAAACCTGCCTTAATTTACTATGTTTCCTAACTATTGAGTATTTATACTGAGTATGTGACCAAATATGAAAGAACAGTTCAAACAATCTAGTGATTTGGGACCATATTGAACAGTACTGCCACCCAAACTGTTTGTTTCTTAAGTTTCAATGTATAGTTGATAATCAAGCCAAATCTAATCACATCTCCCTTAACTGTATGTTTTAACTATATGTAAAAACCCCACACTGTGTTCTGAGAAAGGGCATGTTTACAGTAAGTGTTCAGCGGCATTCCAGGGACACATGATATGGAATTGCATGGATATCTGTGGTGTTTAATACTTTCAGGACTTATACATTGTCTTTGTAATTTGGCCAGCTGTCAAAGTTGTTTTGTGGCTATTAACATCTGTTTTATATGACTTTTAGAAATTCATTCAGTTGCTCTCAATGATGATCATTACTGAAAAAGTATGTATATTATAGTTCACATGAACATAAATGCAAACTGTGTTGTGCTAGCATGTATAACTAACTTATTTTTGTACAAAATGTCCAAATTCACTTTATTTTAGTGTTTTAGAGGCAGAGTTGTCAATTTGACTGATGAGATTTAAGTAATTTCTTGGCCAGTTTGACGTTAAAATTAAAAATTAAAAAGTTACAGAAATAGTTTTGTATAATGGTTTTCCAAATTACAATTTTTATTGGCAAATTTATATTCTTAACTTTTAGCAAAGATACCATTTTTGACACATTTGTGAAATTGCATTTCACGATTTCAACTGTATGATTGTTGCAAAATAAATAAATAAACAAAGACATCTTACTATTTTAGTATTTTAGGCCTTGGTGGTTACATTTTCTGTTTGTCAACTACTGGTTGGTGCACAATGGGCACATCTGATATTTTAGTCTTATTTTATGGTTATTTATTCTAGGAAACATTTGAGTTAATTTGGAAAATGTTCAAACATTTACACAAATGAGCTATGGATTAAGATATATGAGTACTTTTAGTGCTTTTGTCCATTGTTCAAATAATTTTGCTTGCAAAATAAAAGTTGTTTTATAACAGTAATGTCTCTGTGAAGTTCTCGTTTTTGTTAAGTAGTTACTGATTCAACATTGACCCATGTTCTACTTGGTACGTGCATTTTGGCACTGTAGCATAAATCTTGGTGTATTTCCCATAAATATAGGCCTAAACAAGTATACACCTAGTGTATGAAGCCTATATAAATACCAGAACCATACACCAAAATGAGGCACCACATGACTAGGTAGGTGCAGGTTTCAAATTACTTTTGTATAATTGGTTCCCATGAGGACAGAAAAGATGCCTCGAGAGATTTCAGCTTTCTGTCCCTTCCTTTGTCTAGAAGACTGAGATATAGCATAGTTAATTGCAAATTGTGATTATGTTGATCACATTTGTAATAACATGTACAGTACGAAGTGCTCGTCCCCTCAAAAACACTTGGATATTCTGAATGTGACTTTTTTTCCTGTACTGTGTACGTCACCTGTCGGATGTTTGAGTAGTTTCCTATGTGGGAAGGACTGGATTATGTCAGCGAATTTAACAACTTCATGTCATTACAGCTCGAGTAAGAAATCCCCGTAATCCCCCCTCTCACCCATTCCCTGAACTGATCATGTTTTTGGCTATGACGAAGCTCCTCTTAAAAGGGCAACAACTGTTGTAACCTAGTCAATGAAACCTATTCAATCAATGTAATGGGAATGTAGAGCTGGGTATAGGTTGAAAATTTCGATCTTTTCTGTGATAATTAAGGTCTCTCAAAAATAAAATCAGCCGTCTCGATGTCAGCAAACTCAAAATCACAAAAGGATTGACAGACAGGTTTTCTGAAAAATAAGCCCAGCTAACAATGACCTGTCGGTCAGCCATATGTTAGCTGGGAAGCTAATTAATTAAAATGGTGGGTTCATACTTGTGTACCTATAAAAAAAATTTCACATCACTCAGAAGAGAGCTAGGGAAGTTTTTTGTTCGTAACGAATCGTTTTTGAATGAATTTTTTGAATGAATCGTTCTCATTCACTTCCAAGCACTGACTCATATTTTCTCTTCACTGAAGTCTCCCGTATGAAACCATGTTGTTGTTTTTTTTAAACCAATGTTAATGTTAAAAAATGTTTAAAAAGTCTTGTGTGAACGATTTGCTTCATAATACACAAAAAGACACTCGCAGCTGGTCGCCGCCTACTGGCAAAACTTGCATTAAAAGTCCCTTCTAAATCTAAAACTGAAATAATAAATTAAGCCTAAATAGTCAAATTTTTAAAAAAACGAATAAAGCACATACAAAAATAAAAATATAAAATTAATTTCAAAATATTAATGAAAACTAAAATAATATAGAAATAATACTAAAACAACGCTGATTAATTAATCAGCAAGTGAATGATTCGTTTTAGTGAATTGATTCAAAAGATTCGAGTCACTCGGCTGATCAATATTTCCCAGTAATCTTCGCGTTATTCCCCGACGTAGATGCCCTTTTAATCAAAGCTCCGCCTAGTTGCTCGAAGCACCTCCTTTTTGCATGTCAAAGCAGTGATGAGTCACGTGATTGGCGGAGTGGTCGTTGGGAGAGGAGGAGCGAGTGTGAAGCTCTGTGTGTATTGAAACTCTCTTTTCTGTCCTTGCATTCCAACCCTCATCAAAGCCTGGACGAGAGAAGAGGAAAAACCATAAATAATACCATGGTGAGATCGGCCCGTTTTGAGGATCGACCCATGGATGCACGTTCTCAGGAATCGGCCACGATAGGATTCGGAACCAGCGAAGAAACGCACGCCTGTAATCCACTTTTGATTTCTTTTAAGCACTAAAGCGAGAGAGGCTTGATGGGGGCCAAACAGAGACGTTTTCTTTTTCATTTTTAAAGAGGGACACAAGATGGCAGATGACAGACTCCACTAGCAAGAACCACTCCGTTTCGCTTTAAAATATGAAGGATTGTCTGTTTATTTTTGGAGGTGTATCGGAATAAGACTTCATTTTTCTCGCCTGAAGAGATCAAAGTGAAGGCACTCGGCAGTCCAGTTTTCTCTAGACTTGGTTACATACCAGTGTATGTTCTCTCTATGTTCCTTTGTTATAATGAGGGCGAAGTCTAGTATGCGCGTAGTCTACACATATGTGTAAGAATTAACCGATTGGTCTGGTTAAGATCGTTATTTTCTATGAAATTCAACTGTAAAACACGCTACGTGGATGAGCGATATGAATATTTTAATGTAAAGTGTAACGCACGTCTGTATGGAGATCTAGCAGAAACATTATAATCCTCTTTGGGAATAAAATCCATGTCAGTGTGATGCTATGTCAAAATAGCAGCGGAAAAAAACAACAAAAGCCTTGTCGTGAGAATTATAATTTACTTTCGAAAGCTTTTATTAGTCTCTCGCTCGAGGCTGTTCTCGAAAAACGGCCTATCAACGTGTCTTTACCTAGTAAACGAGAAGCTGTCAAGCTGGTCGTCAGCAGACTGTATTATTCATAGCCGTTATAGATAACTAGTGGGCGCAGGAATCAGAGCCACACATGTAGAATATGAATAGTGTGTCGGCATTTAAAGTCACAAGACCGAAAAGTCCACTTTAGTGCTGTGGCAACACAATTTTCGAGACGCCTACAGTTGACACGAACGAATGAAGAAGTGGGTGGTGTAATGATGTTGCCTTGAGCTGAAAGTATTCTCTCCAGGAGTATTCATACTCTCATTGGCACAAAGTTGAGGTTTGAGGGATAAAACAAGGTCTTTGTGGTTCCCACTCCACCCATTTCAGGTATAGGAACGCCTATTTTATGCCGTTTTTTTTACCTTGACTTAAAGTTGTGAGCATTAAAGATGGCTGAGAACTGGAAGAACTGTCTCGAAGAAGAGCTCATATGCCCAATCTGTTTGAATGTGTTCTCGGAGCCAGTTCAGCTCCCTTGTAAACACAACTTCTGCCGCATGTGTATCAATGAGGCCTGGTCTAAAGATGCAGGAATGGTTCGCTGTCCCGAATGCAACCATGCCTACAGCCAAAAACCAGCTCTGGAGAAGAACCACAAGCTGTCCAACATTGTGGAGAAGTTCAACGCGTTAAACGTTGAGAAGACGCCAGCAGTCTTGCACTGCATTCTGTGCCGGCGTGGTCCTCCGCTTCAAGCCCAAAAGGTTTGCCTCAGATGCAATGCGCCCTGCTGCCATTCCCACGTACAGACCCATCTCCAACAACCCTCTTCCAACGCTGGACACTTACTGGTGGATGCCGAGGATGTGCGGGCCTGGAGCTGTCCACAGCATGACGAGTACAGACTGTATCATTGTGAAACCGAGCATGTGGCCGTCTGCCAGTACTGCTGCTTCTCCAGATGTGCCACCAACCACGGCCATGCGGTGTGCGATATAGAAGTCAGGCGTAACGATATCAGAGTAAGTGGCCAGTACTTCTTCACATGCTATGTTTTTTTTTACTTCCAGCTAAAGGTTGTGGTTCACTTCTGGATTTGGCGGATGAGACTGTGAGGTTTATAGATGTAGTTGCTAACTATTCAGTCCCCTTCCCCCTTTTTTTCCCATTTGAATGATAAACAATTGGGTAGAGCTGCAAACAATACCGAAGCTCTCCTCTGGGCTTATCTTCCCAGCACAGGTGCATCCTTGCGTGGCGTTTTGGGGAGGGGGAGGACTGCGACTGGAGAATTTAATGATGAGTCTTATTTTCTGTGGCACAGATGAGGGAAAAGGCCAGATTTGGATTTAATTTACCCTTAACAACCCCTTGCATTTTCAAGGCACGCTGCAAACAAAACGACCTGGATTTTCTTGTTTTAAATAATCAGCAATGCACAATGCTCTAGAAGATTTTTTTTAATGCTTTTATAGGCAATTCATGAACCTAAAACCAAATAAAATACAGTGCCACACTGCTCAAATATTATATTTTCTCTTAATGTTTAAAACATACCTCTTTAGTTAGTAGTACTGGATGTGGCTGAGAGTTACGTATTATGCTTGTTTCCTTTACAGTAGCTTTATGTTTATATGAAGTCAAGCAGTCCTCGCGTGCCTCTGATTTGATTCATGTGTTTGCTGTCAGCATAATTTCCATTTATGTTGATTATATAAATCATATGCCATCAGTTATCCTAGGCATTTCTGTGACAGGACATGCCAGCAATGACCAATCAATCTACAAAATGAACCCTTGTTGTCGTGTAGCCCAGGCTATTTGAAACTGAAACCATGCCTGTTTGGGATGTTTTGGGATTTCCAGAGTTCTTTTTCACAGATAGCCCATGTTTGTCAATCTTACGTTTACCGCCTTTGATGGACACATTTGTCTTTCCACGTTCATCTGCTACAAGGCAAAATGGCTCTGTCTGGGGCTGTAGCTCAGGGCAAGGTTGCTATTGCCTCGTTCACTCTGACCTTGGCGGAAGAGACGCTGGTTTGAAATGACAGTGATTTTGAGCACCCTACCCCCATTCCCCCTTGAGAGAGGTCCGTCCTGGATGGCAAGCTAGCACCGCTGCCATGAGGTATTAGGTTCCACCCTCCAGGCTTCTGCCGGCAGCCCGAGCTCATCAGTCACTACAATTAGGCCATGGTCTAAGATCCTAGAGCTTCAAAGACATTCTCTGTCTCCATGCGGTTTTCTGCTTCGTGACCTTACTTCTATCTTGATTGTTGTTGTAGATAAACACCAATTCAATCTGTAAAGGCGTAGATGGTGAACTTGTGTTTTCAGAAACCAATCGTATGTTGTTGGCCATGTCGCCAAATTCACTGTATTTCATGCATTTTGCAGATTGAAAGGGTAGTTCATCCAAAATTAAAATTGTTGTAATTTATTCACCCTCCTGTCATTTTGTTTTCTTCAGCAGAACAAGAAGATATTTAGAAGAACCTTTTTGTCTCTACAATAAAAGTCCAAAACAACATTGAACTCCATTGACTTTCATTGTATGGACAAAAACGCATTAAAACATTTTTAGAATAACTTCTTTTGTGTTCCACAAAAAAAGAAAGTCATACAGGTTTTCATACAGGACATGAAAGCAAGTAAATACGATGACCACATTTTAATTTTGGTGAACTATCCCTTCAAATTACTGCACTAAGCGGCTGTGTATTGTGCAAACGGCTCCAAATTGCTTTTAATAAAGTACCATTACCGTAAAACTTTATATGAGATAGATCTCCAGCCGTACTGAGATGAATATTGCATATCTTGCTGTCAATATGTGGTGTTTTTGGTAATGTAGAGAGGTTTGTGTAGTCTGTATGAGTCTGTTTCACAGCCAAATCCAATTCCTTGGATCCAAATCTTGGTAATGGATTTGAGCCACAAGAAAATCGGTTGATGCACAAGCGAGATACATGGAAACAAGTCCGTTTACCCAGTACCATGTGATTGTGGATCCAATTTGTCATACGCTCAACAAACAAAATCTGTTGAAAGGAAAAGGTTTGGCTGCGCGTATCATCGGCAGTGATTGATGTAGTTCATTTGGTACAGAGGGTACAGTCAGCTGTTATAAGCGTCTGTCAGACGGTGTGATTGAAGATCATTAGTTTGCAGCGCATCCCTCTCTGGGTCTTGCATTTGCCCTGTACTGCTGCATTCTGAAGACTGACATTGATTCCCTTTGTTTTTTACTCTTTGTAGCTGAGATGAATCAGAATTATATAAGAGTATTACTCTCAAGTATGAAGAAAAATACCAAAACTGACTTCTTTGCTTCTACGAAGAATACCTGTTTTGTTTAAGCTTTCATCCCGCATGTGAGGTTATTAAAATTTGACGTCACACTACTGAATTAGACATGCCCTCAGTCAACTTTGGCAGCGCAAGCCCTGTTTTTCGCCTGTAAGCTTTTGAGCATAAGTGGCTTGATGTGGTTGAGGTTTGTCCTCTTTCTACAGGAAGCAGTTTTATCTGTGAGCTAGCCTGCATTCATTATGGAGCTTTGCTCCAAAATACACACACACAGGGTCAACACGATTTGTCTCTGCCTTGGACGCAGACAAAGACAAAATGGGGAAAGACTGTGTGAAATGAGCCTTCTTTCTTTCTCTTTGCTCTCCTCTATGCTGTCTTTCCTTCTCCTCCTCCTTTTTCCTCCCTCATATTCCCCTCTGAATATACAGATATGAAAAAAAGAGCTTTGTTGCCATGACAGCACCCCCACCTTCTTTTTGGTGACTGCCTCTCGCACGAGGCGTTTGTTTAATTAAAACTAATTTGGTTTGTTCCTTAGGTACCACTGAACTTCTGTCAGGCGTCGCAATTCGTTTGTTGATTGTGCTTTTTCCCCTTTGTTTGCCTTTGAATATGAAAGGAAAATAATTGAAATTCCTCTTCAGCCACCAGTCCTTCTCTGCGGGGCCTTGACAATTGCATTCATTGAAAAGAAAGAAACAGGAAGTTAGCAAAGTTACATTTGTGCCATCACAACAGAACCGATCTTTTTGTCTCAGTGCCACATTCTCATATTCTTTATGTGGTTTTTAAAAGAAACGATTTTAAAAAGAATATGCTAGTTAATATAAATACCAGATTGTTCATTTATTATGTCATTGTCTAGCAATGGACAAGACTAAAATGATTTTTTACTATGAAGAATTCTTAGGTTATAGATCAAACTGAATTTATATTCCAGCATTAGTAATGTAGATCATGGATCTTTTCTTCTTTTATGTATATTCTGCATATAGCTTGCATTCTACTCATTGTCATTTATTTGTGATCTTTGGACTGAGCTAAATATTGAATATTCATGAATTTTACTGCTCATGTATAATTCAGTTACATTGTTAATATTGTGATTTATTAAATGCACATTTTAAGTTTCCTTACAAACATGTCATTACAGTAGTTTTGTGATTCTTGCTTTGTTGTTAACAAAGTCCAATACATTATTTTTGTTCTGAAAGCCATGGACATTTTCACCAAAGTGTCATTTCCACTCCACCTCAGGTCATGTAATGTTTTTCATAACAAATGATGGTGGTGGAAATTACATTTTTAAAGCGAGGAATAAAATTGGCTTGGGTTTCTAAGCCAGCATTTTATGTGTCCGAAAATATACAAATAATATGTTTACAGTTTTTGCATAATTGCATACAAATCGCATCTGATATTTACCTTGATTTTTATTTTTTTTCTTATTTCATCTCATAATCTTCACTGACAATATTCTTTGAAAGCTAGGAGCAGTTTAGGTTGGTTGTGGTGGAAAATGGTTTATAATTATTTCACTCTTTGTTTGTTTTTTAAATGTAATTATTTATGTATTTATAATGGATTTTAGTATGGTTATCAGATGATTCTTAACATCTCAACATTGATTCTGATTTAGTCAAATTTAGCCAAACATCTTAGAATAAAAAAACAACATTGACCTAATCATTTCTTTTTGTATTTCAGCAAATGCTGATTAAACAGCAGGATCGGATCGAGGACCGTGTTCAGGACATAGAAGAGCAACTCTACAAATTAGAATCTGACAAATGTCTCATGGAAGTAAGTGTGAAATGTTCAAGCATTGATGAGCTAAATCACATTATTATTAGCAGAACAACTGCATCCTTTGCTTTGCAAGCTTTGAAACTAAACACCACAGCTTTTTAATACAAGACACTCTTCCTATTACTGTGATTAATGACCACATTAGTACATTCGTACAGGTTTGTGATAAAGGTTATGCCTGGTTCTTGTACCATAACAAATCTAGTTCCTCAGTGGCTCTTCCTAATCATCCACATCAGATACATTCTCTGCATAACCCCCATTGTTAAGACACCGCAGGACTTGCATAGTAATTTATGGTTTTGTGCTGATCTGTGGAACCTCAGGACAAAGTGCAGCACCTGAAGGAGGAGGTGCAGCTGCAGTATCAGAAAATGCAGCAGCTCCTGGAGGAAGATCTGGGGAAGACCCTGGAGGTTCTGGATAAGGCCCATTCCAAGTTCTGCCAGGAGAACTCAGCGCAGGCCCTGCAGCTTCACCAGAAACAGCAAGAGGCAAAGAAACTGCTCAGCTCCATTCAGATGGTTTTCGATAAGGCAGAGGAAATCGGTTTTATGAAGGTGACCTGACTTTTATTGCCGTTGTCAATACTACATGGCCTGTGTTTGTTATAAATGGTGACATTTAGCCGTGTTTTAAAGTGCCTTTGCTTTTATCGTGGCGAGGATGATGAAGGGCTTTTTTTCTGCCAGGCTGCTATTGGTGGACTCAGATTTATAGCAAACTATAACAGTGCAATAGTATACAAAGATGCCAGGAAATTGTTATTTTTAGCCCAATGCAGAATAGGCATCCATTTTTCATGTGCTAGATACATAATTCACCTCTCTGGAATCCAGGAAATATAAAGTGATATTTTTTAAAATCAGATTCAGCTATTTGTTATTTATGTGGTAAACGATGTGATTTTAGAGATATTCATCAAACGAGACATCAAATATTAAGCATGGGGGTGAACAAATACTGGTTAGCATAATTACTGTTTCTATAGGGAAGATCAAGAAATATAGATTTGGCCATTTTCTCAAAGGAAAACACTCCAAGAAGTTTATTTGTTATATATAAACTATATAAAAGTTTGCTGCAGACATGCACATTCCACATGCATCTCTTATCATCTTGAATCGCTTGTATTCACTGCAGTCTTATTTTAGCTTCTTACATTCCGCTGACTGGCAAAAAATCAGTTATGGAATTTTTTTTAGCTTTATTTTGAGTGCCAAAACCCACACAACAACTTTGTTGTGCAAAAACCCACACACACAACATTGGTGGGTGGGGCCAGCTTGCTGTCTGTATCTTTTATTTGTCAGTATTTTTATATACCACTATAAAGCTATATACCACCATAATATATTAATATATTATTTGCATCTTGTAACTTTTACTTTTATAATGATTTTTTTTTTTTTTTTTTTAGCTTTTTACCTTTTTATCAATAGAGACAATGAGAATGGAGATTCCAGGCTTGTCTGACATTTACATAGTTGCTTTGTTTTTTTTCCCCCTACCATTTATATTTATTTTTTTATATTTACATTATACCATTTATATACCATTTTATACTGATACACAATTTTATATACTGATATACAATTTCTTTTTTTCTTTTTTAGAACACAAAATCTGTGAAAATACTAATGGACAGGTGAGTCACTGCAGAGTTTTCATACATGAATCATTATCATAAGTTTCATTAGTCATCATTCCTGTCCTGCTATTGTGTGGCAAGTAAACATTAACTTGCGTGGTTTTGGACTCTAGGTCTCAGTCGTATGTGGGCATCACATTGTCACCGTACAAAGTGGGCAGCCTCAACTCTAAACTCTTTCTGTCTGAAATCTCTAAAAGAGAGAAGAACCTCTGCAAGATGCTGGAAGGTATTTATGAAAAATTGCACATATTGAAGTGTTAATTATATAAAACCTTCTGATGTTATATGCTCTTTTTTTAATAATTAACCATTTCCATAATTATTTTTTAATACTTGAATCTCATTCCTTCTCATTTTCAGCTCCGTTCAGTGCTCCCGCAAACTTTTTCCAGTGTATTCCGGCGTATTTGTGCGAGAAGCACAGGCACTCCGTGGCGTTCCCCGAAGGTAGCGGGAGCAGCCGAGCGGGCGCTAGCTTCATGGACTCTTCTTCCTCATCAGGCCCTGCAGCTGCCAAGCAGCCGTGCCTGAGTCTCACTCAGGGCTCTGCCCCAGGCGAAGGTCAATCCTCCCAGCAAGCTCTGGGGCCGTGTGGCTCCACCCAGCATGTAGGAAGCAGCAGCTCAGCCTCCGGCTCTCAACCCCTACCACACTCAGCCTCGGTATTCCCGCACTCCCATTACCCAAACGGCAGCGCCTCCCAGCTGCCCCAGTATGGTGCGCGGAAGATCCTGATGTGCACGGTCGATAACTGTTACTGCTCAGGGGTGCCCTCCGTGTCCAACCACCGTGGACATCCACCCTACCCTCGCTCCAGCTCCTTCCCCTGGCCGGTGAGCTCACAGGAGTACTCCCACGCCCCTCTGCCCTCAGCCCCGGCCATGTCCCAGTCTCTCCAGAGCCTGTCCATGCGCGACTGGATCGACGCCTCTCAGTCGCACAGGCACACTGACTTCTACAGCCTCTACGGCCAGTCTTCCACCAAGCATTACGTCACCAGTTAACCCCTGCTCCAGTGACTGCTGCCAGTCACCAGTTGGGGCGTCTTTTTCCGCTGAGAGATGTCTTAAAGAGATGCATGTGGGGCATTTTTGTATGCAGATCTTATCAATCATTTAGAATGAACTGCTGAAGTCCGAGAGCAGTGAAAAAGAAAGTTAATATCACAAAGTCAAGCATAGCTTTGCACATTATTTAGGCACTAATGGTGTTGTGATTATGTACCATGAACGCAAGTTGCTCTTCTAAAAATAACACTCACTGTTTGCAAGAAATAACAGAGGATGCTGTCGTATGTTGAATCATCAATAATGTTGCACTTTCTTGTAAGATCCAAATTTTCGCAATTACCGTTGACTCATCGGGCGAAACGATGGAAGTCAGCAGTAAAACCATTAAGTCAGCTCTTAATGAAACTTAAGGCGATTTACTGTTGAGAGAATTGTAGCCCACGAAGTTTTATTAACTTCACATGGTTGTCGTTTGTTAGAACACCCATGTGCAAAAACTCTGTATAGTTTTTCCCAGCCTTCCATATTTCAGCTTTCATTTTGTTTAAATTGGAATCTGTGGTCTTTTTATACATCACAAATAGCACAAGCACGTTAACTCTGAATTTAACAGTTTCTAACAGAACCGGAAACTGGAACAGCACAGCATTGTCATCGCCGCCATTGTTCATTTGGCTTGACCTTCCCTACTGAATGCAGCTTTTAATGGAAATGCCCTTCACCTTGGTTCACAGTCCTCTCCTTAGGCTAACCGAGAATGCGCCTCCACCCACAGCCTTCAGTCTGGTCCCCGTCTTTCTCTCTCACGCCCTTCAAAGCCACAGAAATGCTCCCCTTTACATCCTGTATGTTAAATGCAGGATGCATTGGTTTCACATTCTTTCGTTTACCAGTGGCCTCTCATTATATCTGACTCAACGGTGGCTTTAGCGCAAACGTGTCAGCCGAAGACGAAATGGCCTGTGTTCAGAGGGTCATGGTGCACTTGATGCCTCTGCATTTACTGTCAATGCTGTAATTGTTCTTCCTTGTGTTTCATACCATTTCCGGCTCCAAGCAACGGAGCCTCTGGCTTCCTGTTTGTTACTGAGTGCATGTGGAAAAGAGTTTATGAGCACTCGTAGAAAAATAATAAAACTGCTAGCAGTTAAAAAATGACTTTTGAAACAGGGAATGAAGTTTTTGGTTTGTTTAATTTTTTTATTTTATTTTCTTTTTTTTTTCTTTTTTTTTAGAACTACTTAAGTAAAAGAAACATTGACCAATGAACGTTACGAAACTAACCGAATACTTGGGATAAAATGGAGGGATTCATTTTCTGTTGTAAATATTTTGTGAAATGAAAAAGACAGACTTGTAATTTGGAAAGAACCTTGTTCAAATAAATGCTAATTTCAAGTTTAAGAGTTCTTTTTTCTGTAGTTTTTTTTTTTTTTTTTTAGGCTGTATCATGAATCTTAAAGGGGTTGTTGATTATGATTTCACTTTTTTAACTTTAGTTAGTGTGTAATGTTGCTGTTTGAGCATAAACAACATCTGCAAAGTTATGATGCTCAAAGTTCAATGCAAAGGGAGATATTTTCTTTTACAGAAATCGCTTTTTAAGGACTACAACAAACTGCTGGTAGGGACTACAACAAGCTTCTTCCTGGGTTGGTGACATCACAAACCCTAAAATTTACATAAACCCTGCCCCCGAGAACACACAACAAATGGGGTGAGGCCAAGTTGGGCTGCTTTAAAGAAGGGGAAGAGTTGTTGTAGTAGAGTGTTGTTGCCATGCCATCATTTTACACCGGACTATTTCACAAACAAGGGTCAATTCAACACTGGATTTGCACAAAAGATTAACATGACAGCACATGCTAGTCAATGAGTTGAATCAACTCCACAGCAACTACATAAATTTATCCACTAACCATTCAGAAACATCCAGTGTCATTCTAAAAATTGTAACTTCTTCCTGAGTCTCTCCATCAGTGTCCGACTCCGGTTTGAACAATGTAAGGCTGAACACAGTTACTGACAATCATCATTTTGGCTGCGTGAGATTCTCCAGCTTTGTTGTTGAGCAACCGAAGTGTGAGCTGTTAAAGCTCCGCCCTCTTCTGGAAAGGGGGCCGGACGCAGCGGCTCATTTACATTTAAAGGCACACACAAAAACGGCATGTTTTTGCTTCACACCCAAATAGGGGCAAATTTGACAAGCTATAATAAATGATCTGTGGGGTATTTTGAGCTGAAACTTCACAGACACATTCTGGGGACACCAGAGACTTATATTACATCTTGTAAAAGGGGCATAATAGGTCCCCTTTAACCTTAAGTTCTTCATGCAGACTTAAAATAGACCACACTGCAAACATCACTATGGTAACACTTAATTTGTGTCTTTGTAAACCAAATCATACACGTGAACGCTTTCAGCCTAGACCAGACTTAAGAAATGTTGTGCAGATGCGAATGAATTTGAGAAACATGCACTATGTTTTTTTGTTTTGTTTTGTTTTTTTGTCAAGCCATTTCAATGCACAGAGGTTGTGGTGGGAAAAAAAAATCTAAAACCAACCAATCAAACAAAAAGAAAGCGGAAACACGCAAATGAGCAGTCAAAATACCCTTTCCCTCAGTTTACTGATTACTAGACAAGAAATTTAGGTCATTGGTGGTTAGATTCTCATTGTTTTCATCTCTCAACAGACAGTGACTCACTCAGTCTTGATATGACTAAAGCACTTCCATAAGAGCTTTTTAAATGTATTTTTCTAATGTTTTTGCTACTGCTTTGAAAGCTAAAAGTGAGGTTTTATGCAGATTTACAAGCTTTTGCGTAATATAGACACTGCCACCTGTCAGTGCGTTTACAATGGCGTGTGAAAAATTGGAGGCAAATAGTGAAAAACATGGGTGTGATCTGCATATGCTGACATTTGCTGTTTCTACTAAGCCAATGGAAATAATTAATGTATATCTTGCAACTGACAAAAATGAAGGCCTGTTGTTCAGTTTGGGTTTTGTGTGTGTGTGTGAAGAGAACCAAAGATTTATTAATAATCTGCGTGACTAAAGCCGAGCGATCTGAATTGGATGCCTGCCTCTCACATGTGGCTACATGTGGAACAAGGTGCTCTGCGTATGTGTGTGTGTGTGTGTGTATCTGCAAGAACGAGTCTTCGGTTATGTTTGTATAACCTGAGAGTGAGCAGGGTTTCTTCTCCCCCTCCTCGGGTTTTCTTTTTTGAAAGAATGTCAGATGCCTGACTCTAAATAGCAGCTCAGCATTTTTAGTGCATCACAAGGCAAACAAAAAAGAAAGGCAGATATATTTGTAGGCTGAAGCACAGAATAGACAAACAAAAAAGAAAGGCAGATATATTTGTAGGCTGAAGCACAGAATAGACAAACAAAAAAGGAATAAGAAAACATCTGGCTTCTCTGAAAGCTGCACAATTTTTCAGTGCACTGCACAAAAACTGTCTCTGTATAGCTAATTTCCTCATTGGAAAAGACTGTAGATGGCTGTGTTTGCTACTAGCAAAGACCAAAGCTGTCACACCGATGCAGAACTTCTCAATCGAATGCAAGGTGAGATTAAGGCCAATGCCTGAGTGTTAATGCGATAGCAGAGTCGTGTGTGTCACGACAATCACGACTTGATCAGTTTAGGGGAGTAATTAGCAAAAAGTAGCCCTAATTTAGCTGCATTTTTATTAGCATGACAGTAGTACAGCTGTTTTAAAAATATTTGTCTGTCCAGTAATAAAATACTTTTTCCAAACAATAGCAGTGTAGCTATTAGTAAAAGTAACAGTAAAAGTTGTCACGTTTTATCACGTAGAATAGATGATCAAAATAAGTCTTTTGTAGCAGTTGTAGCTAAGCTAACAGGCTAAGTGATAAGCAGTATAGTTGTCACAAATGACATACTAAACAGTATGCACCTAAACTACGCAATATGTGCTCTACTATCTAGTGTGTGAGTTTATCTGGATGTCATCCAGCATCGCAGTCTGAAGGACATAAATTTACATGAAGCGTCCAACTTTCCAAACTTCTTTTTTGTCTTGGTTAATTAACTGCATCATCCAAAAAAAAAAAAAAAATTTTCACTGTGAACACACTACTCACACTATGCAAAATAAGTACGTAAATTGGGACGCAGCTAGCATGCTAAGATAGCAGGCTAATCGGCTAGTGGTTAATGTAGTCTGAAAAAAAAGTCTGAATTCGGAACTGTTATAGTATTGAAATATTATAGTATGTTATGTAGTTCTGATTTTAGCAAATTACATGTTTAATTTGACCATGTATAACTTGTATGATTAGTGACTATTTAAATATGTTAACTGCTATATAAACATAGTAAAGATGACATAATTTTACTATTATAATATTGTATAGCTTTCGTTCTTGGTTTGAACAGGCCTTAAGAAGTACATACTAGAGAGTATGTACTTCTTAAAGGCCCGTTCACACCAAGAATGGTAACTATAGCATTCACACCAATGGATGATAACATTCTGTTTATTAACAGCTGAGGAAAAAAATGTTCCGAAAATAATTCCAATGTTATCGTTCCTCTGTATGGTTATGGCTGTGGTGTAGACTTCCCTATTGTGAATTAGAATGTTTTTTAACACTTTATAGTTATAGTTATCTTTAGGGCCCGTTCACGCCAACAACGATAACTATACGCTAACTATATTAGCTTCCAATCCACACCAACACACGATAACATCCTGTTTCTGATAAGCAGAAGCTGCAGTTATGTCATCTGCCACTTTAACTTTAACATTGGGTGGATTCTGGGTGGATTCATCATTCGTCAGTAATTCCAATGATATCGTTCTTCTGTGTCATCTTAATTATAGCTGTGGTGTGGAGTTCGTAGAATTGGAATGAATATTAAAACTTTATAGTTATAGTTATCTTTATAGTTATCATTCTTGGTGTGAAGAACGGCCCTTTAGTGTTTGTAGCAGTGATTAATCAAAGGCTACAGCTTTTTTTCCTGGGTGTGGCACTCTGAAATATCTCGCAAACAGTTTTAATGCCACTAGCGACTGCATTGCGCTCTTTTAGTAAGAGTTCTCAAAAGGTTTTCATGGTTTTATATTCAGTAGCTGCTTTTGAGGCTTATTGTAACCAGACCTTCTATTAGAAGGTCTCAGAGGAAGCTGAACGTCTATTAGATTAATGGAAAGTTTTGCTCTTAGGCAATAATACCCTATTTTC